>JAOQMP010000002.1:11592939-11614716 GCA_027563575.1 Erythroxylum pedicellare
GAATTAGTAATGAGAATATGAGTTGAAGAAGTCTCTTTGTACATGGTGATTGCTGTCTCCTGTAACCAAATATAAAAAGAAACCAACTTCCTGCAACACAAATTAATGTAATAGTTGAAAGTAAGGATCGTTCTCACGAGGAATTCAGACATTAGTATTTATGTAATAAAATGGGGGGTTTTAAATTGTGAATTAAACAGAATTTAATTGGAGTACAAAATTGAAAAAAACTAATATTAAAACAATGAGAATTTAACAATAAATAGAAACAAATATTGTTTTCCAGTCTCCTTCATTATTGAACTTCCGTTAATCATCGACACTAAAAATAACTAATTGATTGGTTAAGCATTCGTCGTGGTAAATTTATTTACCTATTTTCTCTTATGTTTAGTTAACTAAAACATGTATTTGAATTAACCCTTATTAATTAATAACTTGGGTACGATCTCAAATTTAATTCATTAATAGCTTTACGAATTAAGAAAATTGACGAACTAGACAATATACATACGATGTATATTTAGGCTAGACAATTATTCTTCCTAGAATCATGTCCCTAACGTAGTAGACAAAAATTCTAGTCACTACTTTTGATTAAAAGAATTGAACATCAACCTGTTTAATCTAGCGATTGATTGAATAAAATCACAAACTAGTTGCGTACCTTACTGTAAAATCAAACAATTAAATAGTGACCTAGAAAAATAATCAATACTAGACTAATAAATCGATTGAAAAAAAGAATGAAAGTCTCATAACATTCAGAATTCAATAACTAGGATTTCGTAAATCAAGAAATAAAAGTTTAGTTACCCAACATCACAATTTTTCCTAATTATTTGGGACTGTTATTGACATTGGGACTATTGTTGGCGTTGGGATTATCGCGGGCATTCTTTTCTCTCCTTTTCACGCTACTCTTCTCTCTGCCGTAAGTCCCCTTTGTGTTTCCTCTCTTGTCTTCTTACGTAGCCCTCTCCTCCATGCTCCCCATCGATGGGACAATTAAAAGTTTTATATCCCACCTCATTACTCACGTGTCTCTTTAAACCCTCCTTCCCAATGTCAACATTTTAGCTGCTTCTTGTTTTATATTCTTCTGCCCCTCACTGTTACTTGATTTGACAAATGAAGCCTTAGAGTTTATTGTCCACGCAACTGTTCACTTCTGCTCTCGCTATCCTCGCTCCTTGTCTGTGTTTAATGTAGAAAAATATGTTAAACGCAGACCCTCATGCCAGTCAGCCCCACTATTTCGTAGCTCTATATACATGCCTCTCCACTGTAGCGTGATGGGACAATTAAGTTTGGTGGTCCAGAGGTTTTATTCACTCCTCTCCTCGCTGTTCTTCTCCACATGCTACATTTTGTTCTTCTACCTTCACTATGCGTCGTCGTTCCTTCTTTCAACGTCTGCATGCTGTGTCGTTTTGCTTTAGACTTCCAACTTGCTGTATTTCAAGTTTCTAGTTGTTGCACGAGGCCATGTCTAATTAGAGTCAACGTCTAATTCAACTTTTTTATCCCAAAATTGTCGCAGTTCTTTCTATTTAGTTCTAAAATACACCTTGACATAGAACAAGAATCATTCTCATTAAGCATAACTTCAAACCTCAAGAATAAAGAAAATTAACATACAAAAAGATAGAAAATAAAGACACTAATAATACATGTTCATATTTATCTTTTGTTTGAGAGGTTAATGTGGCTGTGAAATGGTATGTATGTATAATTAGTGTGTTTGATGTTGGGGTTTGGGTTGCATGTTTTGGAGGTTTAGCCACAGCGAAGCTAGAAGTTTGCCACGGCGAACCTTTCCTGAGAGGGATACTCCCGCTTGATTTTAGGACTTCTCCGCGGCAAAAGAATGATGTTCGCCACGACATATTTTTCCCTAAGGGTGTGGTTGCTCAACCTTGGGACTTCGCCGCGACAAAGCCAGAAGTTGGTCGCGGCAAACTTTTCCTGAAAGATCCTTGAAATTGTTCGCAATGTGAACCCCATCAGTGTAGACACTACATTGTCTTTCAAATTTGAAACTTCCAACCCTCTCCTCACCTGATCTTCACCCGAACCTCCCATATGGTAGCTTCGCAATAGATACCATGACCCGGGGCCCAACATCTTTATGGGCTATGGATTTCTTAAGGGTTCCTAGGCTTAGAATATATAGTATTATAAATTATTATGATGTGTGAGTAATTGTTTAAATTGTTGAACTGATTGTTTGCATTAAGTGACAAGCACATCATGCATACATGTAGGAAATAAGATTGAAATGAAATGTAAGTTAATTGTTAATGTTTAAATTGAAGGAGTAAGATGCCATCATATAGAAGAACACGAGGAGTTTTGCAAGGATCTGTTGCATCTGACTCTCCACCAAGAGAGGAGAGCACTGATGAGTCTAGATGCTGAGGCTTCTGTAGGGCATGGTAGTGAGCCCATTAGATCGCAAACGTATGAGTCGCCTTTTCCGCAAGAGCAAGTGCCTACTCCCTTGAATCCTAGGTTGTTCTAGTAGGCCACAGGCCAGATGCCACAGACATCTACCCTGACACTAGTTAAGAAAGGAAAGTAATTCGATAAGCTTCAGAAGTATGGGGCAATAGATTTTTATGGAACGACTGATCCAGAAGAAGCTAAGACATGGTTAAGGAAGACAAAAGGATACTGAAACAGATGGACTGTGAGGATTTAAGATTATGTTGTAAGTTGGCTACAGGGAGATGCTCTATATTAGTGGGAAAGTACATTAGGGAGTCAAACGAAACCCCTAGTGCTCACATAGAAAGACTTCTTAGCTGTTTATAAGAAGAAGTATTTGTCTAAGGTGTATATCCAGCAGAAGCAAAGAGAGTTTCTGAGTCTCACATAGAGGGAGATGACAGTGAATGAGTATGAGCACAGATTTATGTAGTTGTCCCGATTTGCAGCTAAGATGATGATGAACAAAACGGCTAAATGCTACAGGTTTAAAGCAAGATTTCTGTGATTTTCAACAGCTGGTCGAAGTGGCGTTAAGGGTTGAGAATGTGAAGAATATAAAGGCGCTGTGAACAGAAAGAGGAAAGGGAGAGAATAGTTCAAGAGGGGAGGTAGTACTCCTATGTCAGAGAGGAGTGCCAGGACTTTTCTTGTATAGTCTTAGGACAAGAGCAGTGGAGCAAGCAAGCCCAAACAGATGAGAACTTTGTCTCACCAAGCCTCGACGGCAGGAGGCAGTAGAAGGGGAGATGGGGATAAGTCATCCTTTCCCAAATGCGACCATTGCGGCAAATTCCATATAGGGGAGTGTTATAGGCTGAGTGGAGCTTACTTTAACTGTAGGGATAAAGGGCACATGGCTAGAGAGTGTGTGCATTGTGCAAGATGGGAAGGAACTCAGATGTAAGCTTCGAAAAGGGTTGAGATTATAGGAGTTAAGACTACAACTGAAGTGGGAAGTTCTGCTACAGCTCAAAAAGTGAATCCTCCAGGAAGACAGAGGGAGCAAGCATCAGCCAGAGTGTTTGCAATGACAAGGGAGGACGCAGAAACAGCTCCAGAGGTTGTGACTGGTATGATTAAATTGTTTAATGATGATGTTATTATTTTGATCGATCTAGGGTTTACTCATTCAATTGTTTCGTCGAGTAGAATTGTGCATGATAGATGTTTGAGCCTATTAGATAGTCCTTTGATGGTTGGTACCCCTGTTGGTCAGTATGTTATTATTAGTCAAGTTTATAAAGATTGTGAAATGTACATCGGGGGAGAACAATTAGTTGTGGATTTAATGTCATTGAAGATAGGGGGATTAGATGTGATTTCGGGCGTGGATACATTAGAAAAATATAAGGCAAATGTAGATTGTAAACAAAAGATAGTAGAGTTTGAGTTGGACAATGGCAGAAAGGTGGTTTTTATGGGAGACAAGAAAGTAAGCACACCTAGAATCATTTCGGCTTTGACGGCAGAGAAAATGATGAGGAGAGGATGTGAAGCATTCTTGGCATATGTGGTAGACACGAAAGTAGGTGGAGGGAAGTTAGAAGAAATACCCGTGGTAATGGAATTCCCAGATGTCTTTCCAGAGGAATTACTAGGACTACTATCACCTAAAGAAATTGAGTTTCCTATCGAGCTTCTTTTGAGTACGACACCAATATCGATTGCACCTTATAAAATGGCTCCTGCATAATTGAAAGCGCTTAAAGAGCAGCTAGAAGAGTTGTTGGAGAAAGGTTATATTAGGCCTAACTCTTCATCTTGGGCAGCTCTGGTTCTTTTTGTGAAGAAGAAAGATGGATCATTGGAATGTGTGTGGACTACAGAAAGCTGAATCATGTCACCATTAAGAATAGATATCCTCTTCCACGTATAGACAATTTGTTTGATCAATTGCAAGGGGAAAAAGTCTTCTCCAAGATAGACTTGAGATTAGGTTACCACCAATTGAGAATAAATGAATCCGATGTGTCAAAGATTGCTTTTAGAACCCAATATAGGCATTTTAAGTTCTTGGTCATGCCTTTTGGGTTAAAGAATTCCCCTGCAGCCTACATGGACTTAATGAATAGAGTCTTCAAGCCTTTCTTAGACAAATTTATCATAGTCTTTATTGATGATATATTGGTTTATTCCAAGAGTGAAAAGGAACATGAAGAACATTTGAGGATTGCCTTGGAGACATTGAGGAAGAAAGAGTTGTATGTCAAATTCGATAAATGTAAATTTTGGCTAAGAAAAGTGGTGTTTCTTAGGCATGTAATTTCAGAAAAAGGAGTACATGTGGATCCGAGAAAAATAGAAGCTGTAGTTAAATGCAAAGCACCTAAGAATATAGTAGAAATGAGGAGTTTCTTGGGTTTAACTGGTTATTACAAAAGATTTGTGGAGGGTTTTTCCATGATGGCAGCCCCACTCAGTAAATTGACAAGGAAGAATCAGAAGTTTGTGTAGACAGAAGAATGTCAGAGGAGTTTTGAGGAATTGAAGAATAGGCTCACAACGACACCAATTTTGACTTTGCCTTCTGGTAGTGATGAGTATACAGTATATAGTGATGCCTCAAGGAAGGGATTGAGATGTGTGTTGATGCAAGGAGATAAAGTGATTGCCTATGCTTTTAGGCAATTGAAACCCTATGAGATGAACTATTCAACATATGATTTGGAGTTGGCCGCCATAATTTTTGCATTAAAAATATAGGGACATTCTTAAATGGAGTCACCACTAAGGTATTTACAGACCACAAGAGTCTTAAATATTTGATGAGCCAAAAAGAGCTAAATTTAAGGAAAAGAAGGTATTTAAAGTTACTGAAGGATTATGAATTAATGATAGATTACCACCCAGGGAAAGCTAATGTAGTAGTGGATGCATTGAGTAGAAAATCTATTATGGCACATACGGAGACAGTGTACTTTCCTTTGTTGAAGGAATTAGCCAAACTTAAAGTGACATTGAGGCAAGTTAAATCGGGTGTATATTGGCTAATTTTAAAATAAGGCCAGTATTGAATGAGAAGATTAAGGAATTGCAGGAGCAAGATGAGTACTTGAGCAAGCTCAGAGAAGAAACTAAAAATGGTAAGCCTTTCGAAATCGAGATAAAAGAAGATGGATTGATGGTGATAAGTAATAGAGTATGTATTCTAGATATATAAGAGTTGAAGGATGAAATTCTTGATGAGGCACACAATGCTCCATGTGCAATGCACCCGGGGAGTACAATAATCTATAGACATTTGAAAGAGCACTTTTAGTGGAGAGGAACAAACAAAGATGTTGTAAAGTATGCTAGAAAATGCTTAGTGTGTCAACAAGTTAAAGCAGAACATCAAGCACTTAGCGGCAAGCTTAAACCTTTGTCTATTCTCGAATGGAAGTGGAATAAGATTATGATGGATTTCTTGATAGGATTGCCAAGGACTAGTAGGAAGCATGATGCAATATGGGTGATTGTTGATAGGCTAACGAAGTCAGCACATTTTCTTCTAATTAAGCAAGCAGATTCTTTGAATGCATTGGCCAAGAAATACGTAGATGAAATAATTAGACTTTATGGAATTCCAAGCTTTATGGTCTCGGATAGGGATCCTAGATTCAACTCCAGGTTCTGGGAAAGCTTCCAAGAGGCTTTAAGAACCAAGTTGCATTTTACCACACCTTTACATCCACAAACTGATGGCCAATCCAAGAGAATAGTATGAACCTTGAGGCAATGTTAAGAGTTTGTGTTATGGACTTCAAAGGTTCATGAGATGATCATTTACCTTTATTTGAGTTCACTTACAATAATTCCTACCACTCAAAAATTCAAATGGCACCTTATGAAGCCTTGTATGGTAGGAGGTGCAAAACTCCTATTTGTTGGGATGAGGAAGGTGAAAGGAGAATTTCAGGACCTGATTTAGTATAAGCTATGGTTGACAAGGTTAAATTGGTAAAGCAGAGACTCAAAGCAACTCAAGACAGGATGAAGAGTTATACGGACGCACATAGAAAGGAGATGGACTATGAAGTGGGAGACAAAGTAGTTCTTAGAGCCTTTCCATAGAAAGGAGTCTTAAGGTTTGGTAAAAAGGGCAAACTCAGTCCAAGATACATAGGCCCTTATGAGATTATTAAGAAGATTGGGCCTTTAGCCTACAAGTTAACCCTGCCGTCGAAATTATCTAAGATTCACAATGTTGAGAAGATATATATCAAATCCTTCGCTCATAGTCCAACCTTTAGAAATTCAATTAAGAGAGGATTTGACTTATGAAGAACAACCAGTAGAGATTCTGGATTCAAAGGAAAAGGTCTTGAGAAACAAGACTGTGAAGCCAGTTAAAGTCTTATGGAAGAACCATGTAAGAGAGGAGGCAACATGGGAGCCTTTGGAAACTATGAAGGAGAAGTATCCACACCTTTTTATAAACTCAAGTAAGAATTTTAAGGATGAAATTCTTTAAGGGGGAGAATTGTTGGACCCCGAATTCATTTATTTAATTATTCATTCATTTATTTATTTAGTTTATTTTCAGAATTTAGTCCCTTAACTTAGCAAGCATGAATAGAAATTATAATTTTGAATAGAAATGTTATAATGAAGTTAGAGTATAGGATGGTATTTAATAGGCTATAGAAGTTAGTAGACATTATGTTAAGTGAGGAGGGGTAAAATTGGAAAGGCAAGACAAAAGTTGTCTTGAATTAAAAAAAGAAGAAGAGAAAAATCGTGGGAGAAGAAAGAGAGGGAGAAATACGTGAAGGAAGAGAGGAGAAGAGAAGAAAATCGTGAGTACTAAGGAAGAAGGAAGAAAATTATGGAAGAAGAAGGAGGAAGAAGATTTGGCTAAACTAAGGTAATCTTCTTCATATTTTCTTCTTACTTTGTTAGAAAAGCAAAAGGAGATAGGAAGAAATGGGGTTTGTGTGTTGGGAATGAAGGGAGAAAGAAGAGGATTCAAGAAACTCATTTGATTTTCATGGGTTCTAAACTAGGTTTTAGCTTTCCTAACCTAGATAAACTATAGGTAGCTTAAGTCAAATCTCAATTTGATATATATTTTGAATCCATGAAGCTTTATGGGTTTTTTTATTGGATTATATTTTGAATGGAATTTTGGTTGTTTGAAGGAAACTGAGAAAATCCAATACAAGATCAAGATGAAAGGTTAGCTTGAGCTTAGATTTTTGCATGCCAATTTAGGTGGGTAATATGTTTATAGTTGTTGTCTGATATCAGCAAATTGTCTTACTTGTATATGTTTGCTAAATTGCTTGATTTGAATTAGTGTGATTGTTGAAGAAAGCATTATGATTCATTATCATATTATGCCATGAAAGATGAGTGGCATTTCGTATGAATGAAAAGAGGAAAAAGCATAAGAAGCATGAAAGTATGAATATGTGTGAAATGAATTGAGCATTGAAAATTGATTGTGTTTAGGCAAGAGAGATACCTTTTCATTCGTCCTGTGCATGTTGATATAAAGCCTTCTCCCGGCTACCCGCTTGTGGTATATGAGCTCATCCGAAATGGAATCATTTTATTTATGATGTAAACTTCGATTTCTCCATTTCGTTCCACGAAACTCTCAAGCCATTATATTTGTGCATTGTATTTTGTTTGGATTTGTTGAGTATGATATGAATTTAAGTGTTATGCTTGAATGGTTCAATATATAAGATATGTTTATGTGATAACATGTTGAACCATGAGTATTTGAGCTAGACTGGTTAGTGATTTATTGCTAGATTAAAATGAGATATATATGTGTGTGTGTGTGTGTGTGTGTGTGTGTGTGTGTGTATGCTTAGTTGCGTGGTCATTACCGATGGCTATAAATATATTAGCCACTGAGCTTCATAGCTCATCCCATTATTTTCCTACTCAGGTGCAGAACAAGAAGATCATTGATCCTTGCAAAGACTTTGGTAAACTCCAAGATAGTTAACACTTGTATTAAGTTAGTTTGACTTTTAAGTAGCTTTATAAGCATATCAAACATGAGCATCCATTTGTATTTTGTATGAAGTTATTGATGTGGTTGTTGATATATACCTAAGGTTACGTTTAAACTTCATTATATTTTAGTAATGAGAATATGAGTTGAAGAAGTCTCTTTGTACATGCTCATATTTATCTTTTGTTTGAGTGGTTAATGTGGTTGTGGAATGGTATGTTTGTATAATTAATGTGTTTGATGTTGGGGTTTAGGTTGCATGTTTCGGAGGTTTCGCCACGGCGAAGCTAGAAATTTGCCGTGACGAACCTTTCTCGAGAGGGATACTCTTGCTTGATTTTGGGACTTCACCGCGACAAAGGAATGACATTTTCCGCGACGTATTTTTCCCAAAGAGTGTGGTTGCTAGACCTTGGGACTTCGCCACGGTGAAGCCAGAAGTTAGCTGCGACGAACTTTTCCCGAAAGGTCCTTGAAATTATTCTCAAGGTTTAGCTGTAGCGAAACATTTAGTTTGCCACGGCTAACCCCACTAGTGCAAACGATGTATTCTCTTTCAAATTTGAAACTTCCAACCCTCTCCTTACCTGATCTTTACTCGAACCCCCCTGTATGGTAGCTTCGTAATAGGTACCGCAACCCGGAGCCCAACACATTATGGGAAGAAAGGATAGAAAAAAAGAAAAATGCCACAGAATAATTGGTTTTCCTTCTGACTTCAAAGTTAGCAAATAAAAAAGACAAGGAAAGACATTGGTTAATGTAGTTAGGTCATATGGAAATGATGCTGCACACAACAAAGATAGTGAATATGCTTAAATCCAAGAAACATTTCCAATGACTCTAAACAAAAATTAGATGTGGAGATAGTTAACTCTTTTAAGTGGATAAGGAACAATACAACAAAATGTTTTAATATCTCAATTATCAAGCTCTAATTTTGGTGTTCACAATACACGATCAAGTGATGTGGGTAATGCAAATTATTCCAATTTCACAGGCATAACTCTTAGCCTACCTTTTTCTTCACTACAAGGATATTTAATGCATTTCAGGCTACTACAATTTCATTGCATGATAAATGGGTATTAGATATAGGTGTTTCTAATTATATGTGCAACAATGCTTAATTCTTGCATAAAGTCAAATATGTTAAAATCTTATATGTTCAAATGTCAAATGGATAAAGACCTCAAGATACACATTTAGGTTTAGTATCACTTTCTTCTTTACTACACATACATAACGTTATACGCATACCCTCATTCAAGCTCAACCTTTTATCTGTAAGAAAATTTATGAAAACTCAAAAATGTTTCTTTGTGTTTCCTCCTAAAAAATGTGAAATCCAGGGCCAATGTCCCCAGATGATAAGTAGTTATGCTAAAGAACATGTAGACTTGTAATTTCTTTAATAAGCACCAAATTCATCTAAAAAGACACTTGGAGTCTCTATTACTTTACATAATTCAGTGTTTGTTTCCAATGTAAACACCAATTTAGAGTCATTATTGTTTCAAATTTGGCATTATAGGCTTGGTCAAGTTTCTCATGACAGATTGGGTGTAATACATAAATCCAAACCTAATATAGTTTTTTATGAACATATCTTTCCTTTTCATTCCAATTACTCATCTTACATCAACAAATTCAATAACCACTCTTATCTCTTTCCTAATACTACTTACTATGACATGTCACTGAATACATCACATTTATATAGTAGTGTTAGTAATAAGCCTAAAAATGCATTAAGATGTTTTCCTAATTACATCACTTCACTGCCTGCATCATCCTCATAAGATACTTTTACTTTACCAACACAGTTGCCTTATATTCAATCATTCAATCAACCCACCAACCTTCCAAAATTGGTTAGATGATCAATAAGACAAACCAAAATTCCAAAATATCTTGATATATATCAACATAACCTTAAGAAAAATTCTTCATCAACCACTCAACACCCCATCTCTAATTTTCTCACAACATCTAACCTCTAAGAAATATATTTGTTTTATATCTACACTTTCAACTTTAGAGGAATCTATTTTTTATCATGAGGTTGTAAAAGTGGAATATTAGAGGAAAGCAGTGACTAAAGAGCTACATCTTTTGGAAGAGAATCATAAATGGGAAGTAGTATGTCATCCACTTAGACAACACATGGTGGGGTGCAAATGGGTATATAAGACCAAAATAAATTCAAGTTGGGTAATACAAAGATTTAAAGCAAGAATTATAGAAAAAGAGTTTAATCAAAATGCTAGTTTTGACTATAACGAAACCTTCAATCCAGTGGTTAAGCAAACCAATGTAAGATTGTTCTTTACACTAGTTGTAAAACTTAGTTGGAAATTATAACAACTCAACATCAACAATGCATTCCTAAATGGAAAATTACATGAAGATGTATGCATGGAGTTACCTCAAGGCTATAAAGTAAAGGGGAAGAAGTATGGAGCAACTGATCATCTAGTATGCAAGCTTAAAAAATCACTTTATTGAACTAAACAGGGCCCTAGACAGTGGAACTCCAAGTTAAGTAAAGCTTTACTTGAGTTTAGTTTCTCTTAGTTCAGCTCATGTTGCTCCTTATTCACTAAAGCTTCTTCATTTGATGGTTTGGCATCACTACTGGTAGATGACATTCTAATTGGATGCAAAACGTAGGAAAGAATTGATAGAGTACTCACTTTTATGAGTACTAAGTTTAGACTTAAAAACTTAGGGTAACCTAAATTCTTTCTTGGGGTAGAAATTGTAGGATCAGAAAAAGGAATAGTGTTATGTTAGAGGAAATATACATTAGATCTTGTGGAATAATTTGGATTTTGAGGGCAAAACTGAGTCCAATACCTACTGAACCAAGTCATGAACTAAGACAAATGGAAAAGGATTTTTTGGATGATGCATCAACCTATAGAAAACAACTTGGAAAACTAATATCCTCACCTTTATAAAACTTGACCTTAATTATTCAGTGCATGTTCTATCACAAATCATGATCAAATCCTTTAAGATACATTAGTAGGCAGCTTGAAAATAGTTAGATATTTGAAGGGAACACTAGGCGAGGGAATTATACTAAACACTGAAAAAAATTAAACAGCTAGAATGTTACACATACAATGATTGGGGAACATTTCTAGACACTAGAAGATCCATATCTAGTTTTTGTGCTTTGTATGGAGGAGCTATGGTTAGTTGGAAAGCTAAAAAAACAATTGGTAATGGCTTCAAGCTCAACCGAGGCTGAGTATAGAGTTATGACTCTTGCTTGTTGTGAAGTGCTTTGGATAAAGAATCTACTTGAAGACTTTAGACTGAAATATGAAGGAAAAGTCATGATGTATTGTGATAATCAATCCACTATTCAAATCTATAAAAATCTTGTGCATTATGAGAGAACAAAACATTTGAGATGGATTGTCACTTTATCAAGAAAAAGGTTGAAGAAGGAAGTGTAAAAGTGGAATATGTGCCAACTAAAATGCAAATTATAGACATTCACATAAAGGCACTTAGATAATCTCAGTTCACATTTCCAATCGCCAAGATGAACACGATCAACATTCATCTTGATTATGCTCATCTTGAGGGGAGTGTGAGGAAGAAAATAGAAATCTACTTCTAAAAGCAAAGAAGAAATGGAAGAAGGAAGGAGTTAGTTAGATGAGTTGTATTTAATAAAAAAGAATTATTTCAATTAGTTTCTTTTTAAAATAATATTATGATGTAACTTATAGTAAACACTTATATATATATATATATTCAACTTAGAAGGAATAATAATATTAGTGTACATTTTGGAAATTTATCGGTCTCTTTTTTCTTCTTTATGTTTTTTTAAAGCTTCAACACATTTGTTGTATATAATTTTAAGAAAGAACTTGTAAACTTGCTCCTGAGCTTGACCATAAATGCATTCTCTATCTTTTTGTATAGAGAACTACACAATCAATACTAAGACTTGAATTCAAAGCCAAATTTGATCCCATCTCTCTCCTCTAAATTCAGCATTTGTTATCGCCTATAAGGTTCTTACAGCTTCACATATCTAGTTAAGAGACTTCAATTCTTCTCTTAAAGGCTTCTTCCTCTTGTCCGACTATGATTTTGATATTAAGATGAAGTGCAACTACATCCATCCCTTTATCACTTTGCAAACCATTACAATCATCCTTACTAACTCCGGATACAACTATTTCATCTTCATAAATGATATAGTTATATGAAAATCCTGAAAGGATGTAGGTTCACAAAAATTCTAGTTCAGCCACAGTTGTTTCTAGCACAAATGAAAAAAAAATTAAACATAAAATAAATAAATCAACACCTGAGATTTGGTAACGCTGTTTGACACACCTTGCATACATTTATGGGGAACTCACCCAGCTTAATCACTTTCACCTGACAAAAACAATTTTATACAAGGCTTTACTAAGCCGACTCACTCAATCCTTAACACTATCCTTTGTCCTCACAACCTGTGAAAGCAAATCACACACAATAGCACGACCGTCTCATACTAACCTCAACAAAAGATTTTCTCAACAATGTTTAATAATAACGATACGAAATAAACAACTCAAGTAATTAAACAATAATTAACATAAACAAAGACAAACTTGAGATAAAAAGCAACTCCCCTAAATATGTCGCTTTATCAATGAAAGAACGTTGTTGTAATCTTTTGATATTATCACCGGAACACCCCACACATAGCAACAAAAAAGTCACCAACAAATATAAATGCTTCTTCATTGAAATGTTACAAATATCGAAGCTGCAAAATCCACAATGGTTGCTAGAATTTTACGCACACCACCACCACCACTATTGACAACCACTAAAAACACCCACAATTAACACTCAATCAGCGTAACAATAATTATGCCATTGACTATAAGTGAGAGCTGCAACAATCACAAAAAATTGTAAAGTTTTCACACCCACAAATCACAACCAACAACCATAAATTAACACTTCACAAAAACAACTAACAGTCATTAAAGATTCATGTAAACCCTAGAAAAACCATCTACTCAATTGCCCTCAATGTTCGTTCAAAAATAGAAGAAAACGAAGCTGCCAAAATCACACAATCCTCTGTTTTCGTGCAAAGATGGAGAATAAGCAGCTCTCAAAATTAACGCAATCAATAACATAATACAGCCCCCAATGGTTACTCAAAACAAAAGAATGTGCAACTTCAGAAAACACACATGATCCACAATGAACCCAGCAACAAGGTCGTGAAACCTTGACAGAAAGTTATAGCACCAAATCAAAATCGTATCCCACAAAATCAGCTACAAAAATGATCTAAGTTACCCCAAAAATCATAGTTGTCGAGTAACAAGTTACCTATTATTTTTCACACCAAAAACATCAACACTTTAGCCCACAACATACGTAAATCCTGGCAACACTACAGTTGCAAATAATCAAACCAAATCTCTAAAATTTATGCTTCCTTAGATAACCATTATCCCAAAATAGTCTATCAAAATAAGAGTCCAAAAATCACCAAACGTCTACATCTTATATTAGTCAAGATATGGCGATTTGATTCCAATTAAATCCTATTCTCATTAGGATTTTAATCTTCAGATAAGAGTCCTACATACGATAGATAACTTAGCATAGTAAAATCCCAAAGATGTTTAACTTTGTCCAATTACAAATAATGCCCAAAATTAATCAATAAAATAGCTTAGTACATATTTTAACATTATCCTTCCTCGGACCAAGTAATGTTACATTATCAACATCAACATCAATCATAGGTTCATTTTCTTCTATGACGTTAAGTTTGAAACTTTTGGTTAAGTTATAAAAATTTTAAGATTTAATTAAATAAAGATGAAGTGGTTGAAAAATATTATACATATGGCAGCCATGTGGCTTATACAAAATTCCACGTCAACACTATTAGGAAGAAGGTTAATGTCGGACTATTTTCACAAAAATTGAAAATTTGAATATTTTAGCGCCACTTTTTCAACCTCAGGCTAATATTACAAATTGAGATAAGTTTAAAATTTTTTGTAATTCACCCTTTTTAAAAGGTAAATAATATTAATAAAAAGTAAGAGTTCAAAAATAAATCAAAGTCTGACTTACAAATTGAGAACCCAAGAGAACAATCATTATAATTAGAGGTTGGACTGATTGTTCTACCAAAGGGAAAGAAAATTAGCTATAACAAAAGATAATAAGAATAAATATTAGAGATTCCTAGTAGAGCTATTATTGAATTAAGATTCACTTTCATCATCTTGATTATCTGGATTTTTCAAATTCAGTTGAACATATTGTCACAGAATTCCTAAGCATTTGTATTTTTCTTCTTGAATATTTTAGTGTTCCTTTTCTTTAATATGGTATGAATGGCACATGCCAAGAATATTCTAAACAAGTAGTGTCTGTCTCCCTTACTGTTGATTTTAAATTTGGTAGTTCATTCCATAATTTTTGGCCACTAATATACATTGCAATATAAGTTGCATAGGAATAGCTAAAAAGATCAAATACAGGTAGAAAACTAATAATTGAAGAATAAAGAAAGGTGAAATTCATTTTCTTAATTGTATAAATATATAATTTTCAACATATTCAATATATAAAGATTACATTCTTTGTCTGTTTACATGTTTTATTGTTAGTTAAAGGATGGAAAATGCTTTATTAGATAGTTTGGAATCTTGACTATCTTTGTACACTCTACAAATTGAATATTACTCATAAAATCTCTTAACATGATTTGTCAGTGAATCTCTCTTAATTGTGTCTCATCTATATCATTCGATCATTGTTAATGGAATTAGGGAAATAATTTGTCAATTATCATACCACAACCAATTTTAGGATTTACTAAATTATAATTAGGTGCTTTTGTTATTGCATATCGTCATTTTGAGCTAAATCCTTGGGCTCTCTCTCAACTTTAGAATCTATTGTAAAGTCCAGTTTAAGAGTTGGGTTTAATCATCCTGAAATCTTTACCTCTTAAAAATGCATATGAATCCGTTAGACCCATGGAGATTCATAATCCTTAAAAATCTTTCAAATCCCTGCAGCTAACATTACTTTGTTCTTTGAGTTGATAGATTGGAACTCTAAACCTCTATTTACTAAGCAAACCTCATTTTATTTTATTTTAGCTTTGTGGGTTTCATTTTTATTTCATGTCCATAAGAGGTTCTTAAGTATTATTTCGATAGCTTTAATTAGATTCAAGAGCAACGTCAGATAAGAGATTTAATACATATGCATACGATTCAAAATAGAATAAATTAGTTATCTTCATGTGAAGGACAAATTTTAGTTGTTATAATTGTCAATTCTCCTTTGATTCATCTCAAATAAAGGTAAGCAATTGACATAGGTTCTTATTAACGTGGTTATTGGAATAACTAGGTAATTTATAGAAGCTTATATAATGTTGAAGCCTGTTAGCTGCTTTATCACATTAGCAGCTTTATGGTTTCTTGTTGACACATAATAGAAACTTTGCATTGATTGATTGCTTGGCATGACAATATCTGAAATTGTTTCAAACCATTTATAAAGACCTAAATAGATTTAAGATTAGCTTAACTGAAATATAGAAGATCATCTATAAAAGAGAGGCTAAAAGCTTAAGAATGTTGCACTTGTGGTGAAATCTAAACTTTCGTTACTTATCTATGAGGGGAGTAAGGATAAATTATGAATAGGTGTGGCGAAAAATGGTATCCTTTTTCGCGTCACTTAGCTCCTGTAAGTAGCTTAGTGGGCTCCTTATTGATTAAGACAATGAACAAGGTTTTAATAAGTCTTATTAGTCTCTATAAGCATTGAACCAATAGAGAATAATTCCAGAATGTATAAGGAGATGGCGTTTCTGATCAAATGCCATGTTTTCTAAAAGAACTTAACATTTAGGCCATCGAGAATAAGAGCCTTATTTGTATTAAGGTTAAACATTGCTTCTTTGATATCCAATCTGTTAAAAGACTTAGAAAGGAGGGTTATTTGTTCCTAAGATATACATTGACATATAAAGAAAGTTAAATTTATGATAGCATTGGGGAAATTACTTGGACTCTTAAGAAGCATTTATAGTAATTAAATCTACTTCTCAATCAATATGGTTTAACTTAAGATTGTCATAAGCCAACTCTAGTGCTTTCATTACTTCACAAATATTTAATTTTCTTTTAGTTCCAGTTTAATAGCTTAAAATTTTTTAATGTATTCAAAATTTCCAATCCTTAGAGATCTAAACCTTTCAAGAAAACTTTTTAAAAGTTAGAATATCTAACTTATAATTGTTAAATATAAAAGGAGCTTGTCTTTTAGTGATCACCTTGTTTATAATAACCTTTGTTAGTGATTGATCAAAGTATAAAGGTTTACTAAAGTTTGCCCTGGCATTAAGACAAACTTGAAGTTACGAGGGGTTACTCGTGGCTCAATCTAGCTTCCTTCTCGTAAACGAATTGCCTCTTTTTCTTATTATTTCATATGAAACGATGATCCTTATGTTTAAGATCTAAGCAATCATATTGGTTGATATATTTGCTAAAGTCTTCATACGAGGAAGCCTTGTGAATCATAGGTCCCTTTATTTTATGACACAAAATATTGCAGTTGAAATCCCTTGAGATGAGATGTGGCATGAAGTTATTTAAACTTATTTTGAAAATATCATGTCAAAGTAGTTTCTTTAATGATGCATTATTAGATGTATAAAAAAATAAGGCTACCATTTTAACTAAAGAATAAAGGGAGGTAAATTCAATTTGAAGAATATGATTTTCATTTTAAGTAGAAACATTTTCCATTAAAATATGATTAAAAGCAATAATAATGATGTCATTAAAGTAAGAATTACAATTAGTAAGCAAGTTCCAATTATTTTCAAATACCTAATAAGTTTCTCTTAATCTATAAACTTTTATTATAGTTTTAAGTAGACCCACTAAAAGGCTACTTAGAATGTAGTTTCTAATGACCAATTGTTTAGAACGACAATTCATCTTTATCACGTTCTAGGTCAAGATGGATATAATTATAAGAAGAGGGACTAGTTGAGGCTTTTTTCTTAGGCATTCTCCTAACTTTATTCTTTGAAAAAGATGTTATACAAGTGGCTTATGGTAAGGTTTTAGTTGGTAGGGATTTTTTAATGAAAGCATGAGGATATGAGGTAAAATAGAAGCTTAAATCATAGGAGAGTCATCAAAGGTCTTTTAGGGTTAACGTTAATAGAAGCAATATGTATTAACTAGACTTTCTGCATTTCCAACTTAATGTAAGTATCATATTTTTGTGTAGACATTTCATTTGCCCTATTTAGTAGGGAACTTTGAGTATCTAGAATCAGACTTAATTCCATCTGATGGGAAATTAAGACCTTATTAACTAGTTCATCATATTCTTCAATATTAAGTACTTTCCTAGTAGCTATCTAGATCTTAGTAGAATTTGATTTAGTAGGTATCCATTAGTAGCTTAAGGTTATTTCAGCCTAAGATAGCTTCCCTTCATTATTTATCTTGAGAAAAATTATTTGAACTCATTCTTAAGCTGAAATATATATATATATATATATATACTTGTTTAACGTGTCTATATATATATATATATATATTCTTGTTTAACGTGTCCTATTTAATGTAGTTGTATTTTCATCCAGATATATAGACATACCTAGTATGCTATAGAGGTAACTTAACCCATCTATTAACCAATATTTGAATAGAACATTGTGAAAATTCACTTATAAAGGATCATGTTTTTTATTTATCTTCTCTAACTTTAAACGTATCCTCCATTTTTGCAAGAAGAAAGGTGTTCCTCCTATATGCTATGGCCTTACTTCCAAATTCTTATTCAAATTTACCTTAATCTTGAAATTAAAGTAGAACGTTTCCACTAATAGGAGTTTTCTATACCATATTTGCTCCAATTCAACATGGCCTATTTTGAGCTAACAAGAAAGTTTGCCTTTTCTCAATGAAAAATTTATTAAAGTGGAAAATCACTTAGAGGCATCTGATTTAAAAACCTTTATAAATAGTGTAATTACATGTAATCCATCATAGATAAAGGGAGGAATGTATCTCAGAATCTCAAATGGAGAATTGTCTTATATAACATTAGACCAAGGTGTGCTTAAAGAGAAAGGATGGAGGTAGAGAGGAAAAAGCATCAAGAAGCAGAGTCAAGAGCTAGTTAATTAAAGAGAAAATAATAGGACTGAGGGGGTAAAAAGAAGAGGAAGAGAAAAGGAATTAGTGGAGACAAAGTAGAAATGAAGAGGTTAGGAGAGGAAGAAGACAATGGAGGTTAAGGGGTTACTATTAAAAAGTCAAATCGAAATAGGTGATTGAATCTAGGAAGGGGGAGGCCATGCTCAAAATATAAATAAACTAGACAAATATTTGGATAAGAAGAATCCCATCGAAATAATTTTCCTAAGGAGAAAATTTTGAATGTAGAAAGAGAAAAGAGAGAAATGATTTAATTAGTCAAATACTTTTGAAAAAAATCACAGGAAAAAGTAAATCTTTCTTGACTTTTATATGAATGGTACAACAAGTATATAGGAAAGTACATTTAAATAACCTCTTTAAACCAAGAGAATCCATTTATTCTCTAACAAATAAAATTCCATTATTTCAACCAATAATTTGTAGCCTTAACCCAACTAAGTATCTCTATAATATCAACTAATTATCTTTAGAATGTCAGCTAATTATATTTAGAGTATCAACACTGCCCCTCAAGTTAGTGCATATATATTGATCATGTGTGATTTGCTTACAAAAATACTCAAAATTCTACCTTAGTAGCCCTTTAGTAAAGACATCAAGAACTTGTTATATTGTAGGTACAAATGATATGAAAATGAGTGTTTCTTTAAACACACTCTCAACATTTTATTTCTCATTAACTAAAAATACCCAAGTAATTATAATATGGTTAGTAATAAAAGTTATGAACCATATTTTCTTGATATTTTCTATTCTTGAATGACCTCAAATATCACTATGGATCATAATGAAGAGTTTTGTGGTCTTAAAAGATTATGCTAAGAAAGAATTTTGATGATGTTTATCAATTTGACAAATTTTACATTGAAATGAAAATATATCTTTAAAAAAATTAGAAATAAATGTCTTATATAATGCAAAACTTGGATGTCCAAATCTAAAATGTCATAAAACAATTTTAGTCTTACTAAGTATTGAAATAGAATTGAGACAATTTTTTTAGGATTGCTTATTTGAGTCATATCCATCTTTGAAGAAATTGAGACCTCCAACTTGTATAACATTGCTAATCATCTTCCTTGTGTTTAAATCCTAAAATTGACAATTAGATGAAGAAAAATTAGTTTGAAAATTTGATCAATAGTTATTTTACTAGTTAATAACAAGTGACAATATATTATAGGAATATAAAGAACATTATAGAGTGTAAGATCAGGGGAAATAATAATTGATTCTTTCCCAACCACTATTGAAAAGGAGTCGTCTACTATATTGAATTTTTAATTTCTTAAACAAGGATTGTTGGAAGAAAATAAATTTTCAACCCTGTGATATGACCTATTGCCCCTAGAATCGATTATCCAAAAAACAAGAAAGATTTTAACTGGAGAAATTTTGAGATGGAAGAAATTTATAGATTTGCTCTATTTTTTCCTTTGTGAATAGCTACGTGCCAGAAGATACTTCAAGCCTTAATTCAATAGTGTTGGTTTAAGAGGTATGGCTATATCCAAATTATTTGTTCTTCTAATTTTTGTGTGTTTTTTAGATTTTTCAATTTGTTTTCTTGTATATGTGAATCACATTTACAACTATTAAACTAAGGCTTTTTGTTAAATCTCCTTCATCCCTTAGCCTTTGTTCTTTTAGATACAAGTGTAAAACCTTCAACTTTTAATCTAAATTTTCCAATCATCATTTTCCCCCTCATATCCTCTCTCCTTACTTTGAGAAGACCTTTTTGATTCAGGGCAGTGGCTTTCTTCCCAAAACTTAACCTCTGACTTCATCCAATTCTTGACTTGATCTTATAAGAAAAATATAACCCTATTATTTTCTTCTCTATTTTTTTGTCAACACTATGATTTAAACAATATCCAATCATCTTCATAACATAGGTTTAATTCCTACCACATGATTACAAGTTTGTTATAAAATAAAGTAATATTGCTGTCTCCTTGCATAGCTTTCCACAAGTTCATTTTTAGTTTCAAAATTTAAGAAGAATTCTTAATATCCAAATACATCCCTATAACTACACGCCATAAATCTTTTGTTATTTGGTAGAAGCATATGTGGTTTTCTAATTACATGTTCCATTGAATTAATTAACCAAGCTATGATCATAGAGTTTTTAGACTTCCATATTGCCATATTTGGATCATCTAAAGTCACTTTTTTATCGCTTCAATTAAATGGCCAAATTTTCTCGTCTTTTTTTTCATTTTATGAATGACCGATTTTATTATTTGCACCTATTCCAAGTAATTTTGGCTCTTCAACTTATCATTTACCAATTGAAATTGCATATTTAATCCAAGAAGGTCATCGTTGCACTGTGCATTTCTCGTTGTAACACCAAGATTAATTACAGTCAAACTGTTAACATCATTGTCAAAGGATGAGGAGTTTCTCCCCTCAATTGTCATCACCAAATGATAGTCTATTTAAGATTGATTTGAATAAAATAATTGTAAGAGAGTTATAGCCCTGATACCATGAAGAAAAATGGAGGAAAAAGTAATTCTTTCTTGATCTTTTATGAATAGTATAGAGAATACATAAGAAAGTACAACATAATCACCTTAATAAATTAAGTAGATTCCATGTATTTTCTAAGCAATAAAATTCCATTAATTTAGTCACTAATTTCTAGCCTTAATCTAACTAATTATCTCTAACATATCAATAACTATAAACTTCCAAAACCTAACCAATTAGACATTTGCCACGTGATATTTGATCAATTAATAATAAGAACCATCATGCTATTAAGAGAATTTTATTTTGTAAATAACGTAGCAATTCGTTAGAATTTTTTATTTTAAAGTTTGATTTAACTAGCTTTACTTTAATTACTTTACATTTTATCTTAACTTGGTTGGAGTAATTATTGTATGTGATGGATTCAACCCTGTCAGTCCATATAGTTTGACAGAATTAAGCAAGTTTTACTATTATATTTTAATTTTATGAAATTATTTTGATTCTAATAAATATGGTTTTTTGATATAAATAATTGAATTGAAACTCATATAAGGTTGTAATTTTTCAATATTGTCAAAA
>JAOQMP010000002.1:11623990-11639922 GCA_027563575.1 Erythroxylum pedicellare
CACAAGACAAACTCTCCAACTCTCACCTCAAAAGAGGAATTTAACTAGAGTCAAATTTGTCATACAAATCCTTGACTATGTTTGGTGTATTAAACATGGAAGTAGCAACTTCCTTATATAGGTAAGAATCTTCCCCCAATTGTTGTCTCCAATCAATATGGGACAAACAAAGGAGCCAAACTCAACATCCAGAGCTATTGATTCTAGTTATTTCTCACATACCTTACAAATTACCAGAAAAAATATTAGTAGTTTTCTTATAAAGGTATCGTATTATTAGTTAATAGTACTAATTATTTCCAACCCATACTATTTTTCATCATCATGAATTCGGGACATTTCATCCCTCAAGCAGCGCTCTTGTCAGTACTTGAACAAATAAGTTTTTGTGAATCTTATAAAGTCCCTTGAAAACCTCGATACGACGTTTAAGTCTTTTACTGTGAATTTAATGCTTCCCCATTAATGAGACTGAAAGTGTACCATCAATTGTGCCTAGAAAAGATAACTGGGTTTGGTTGGATGGATGAAATTGAATGGAGAAATGATCCGAAGCATTCAATGCGGTTGTCCTTCTGCAATTTAATCTCTCTGTTTCTAACGTACTTGTGTCCCTATCGAATTTCCCAGCCCATTGGCATCCACAAGCTTAATAGGTTAAAAAAAAACAAATAACAAAGAGAGAAAAACTTCCTTCCAGGTCAGGTGTCTTAATCGTTTCCGAAGCAGTAGCAGTGGATGCATCTACCTCTTCAGCAATTAGATAAAAAGGAAATTTCAACTATTAAATCCCTCAGGAGTCCCTGAAGACTTGAAGCAAGACGATTGCCAGTTTTGGCCAAGTCATTTGTTCTGGTTATGGTGAACCAAGTTCCATCATTTTTTTTTAATTTTCTTTGTTTTAGTAAAAGTGAATGAAACAAGAGTTAAAAGAATGATATTATCAAAATCTTTTTTGGAAGAGAAATAACAATGTCGCTAGCATCCTTTTTTTGTTTTCCCTAATAAAAGGTAAAATAACAGCTAAAGGAATGATATGAACAAAACTTTTCGAAAGAGACAATTTCAAGGTAGTCAAGGAACTAAAGAGTATCTTTTCAAGGAATATTGTTCTATAATCACTACAATTTTTTTTAATTATTATGAGATTGTTCTATATAATCACTACAACTTTTTTACTATTAGTTATTACATCTTAATAACTAATATTATGAGAAGCATATTTGTGTAGAAAACAGAAGTTTTTGTTTGGACTGTAGCAAGGTGGAACCGACAAGCTATCTCTTAGATATTTAACTTCAGGAAGAAAACAAAAAATAGAACGGACATTGGCTTTTAATGGTGTAGACCAAGCACAAAATCACAACTGGCCTCAAATTTTCTTTTGAAATGTTTGTAAAGCAGCCTTGATCCTTTTGGTAATTTTCCTTGAACTATAATAAACCATGTGCTATTAAACATTTTCTAGTTGTTAAAAGTTGTTGAGTATCATTATTGATTTAAGTTCACTCCAGATCTTACAAAATTTTCAAGAAAAAAAATATATTAAAATGCCTTACTCGTTGATTGCAGTAATCATAGATCTCACCTATTAGTTAATCACTAAGACAACAGCTTTTCATCTGTAGGTTATGAATTGGTACATTTTGTCTCTTTCCTTTGAACTTCTCCAGTCTCCTCCATGTATAACTTTATAAGAAATCATTTTTAATTTTTCTGATCCAATTCGATCCAATAGAGTAATTAACGCGATGGTCCCCACTTGTTTAGTATTTTACTCTCTTGCCATAACGCAACAGAACGAAGACGATCCCGAAATCTGTGGACTTCAGAGTCAACGGCTGTGGATTTCAGAACCTACATTGAACCACATGATAACCTGGTAAAAAGATTGAAGAGGTAAATTAAAAATCACCGTAGTCCAAATAATAAAAGACAAATTTTGAAGTGTTAGAAAGTAGTTAATACGAAACTACAATAATAGAAAGCTGACGATGTGTGCCCGAAATCACTTCAATGATAATGTTAGGATGCCTTATTATTTAATTTTGGCATTTTTAGTTATTGAATATTCAACATATTGATTAAAAATATAAATAAAAAAGTCTGACTTAAATTGGATTCTTATATAGAGTTGTTGCACAAATAGAACTCTATCTTAAATGAAGATTGGTGTACGTTTATTTTGGAGATATGGATAAGGCCAAATTGCATTGGTAGATGTTTTGTGAATTTTTTTAGTCTTGATTCGACTATGGTGCTCACTGAGTTTTTCTCCTTTTAGCAAAACACATGGTAATGATTTTGTGAGACTTTATTGGGAGGATTGTGTGTGAAGTGAGTGTGAAGGTTTCCACATCTTTGATTCACTGCCGTGTGATCTGTTCTTTAAAGAAAACATGTGAGTTATCAGGTGATTTTTTATCTTGGTGGCTGTTGGTGTGAATGTCTGCTGTATTGGTCTTATCGTGTGAGTCATTGGGTACTCCTTTTGTTTTTGCAGAAAAGGCTTGAGTGTTTTGGTGAGGTTTTTCTGATGAGTTTTGATAGTGAATGGAAGAAGAAAATTGTGTTGTTTTTTATCTGAATATTTTACTACATCGAGGGAGGCTTATGTGTGATATTACTAGGTGTAAAGAAAATTGAAGATAGTCGAAGGTATGTTGATACCTACATGACCCAACTCTTACACTTGAAGCATTATTTACTTGGTGAAGATTTTGGCTAGGTGTTTAACTGATGGGTTGTATGTGATCTTATTTTTGTCACATAAATACGTGAGTCATTTGTTAATCCTTCAGCTTTAGTGGTTATGGTGAATGGGCAGATCACATGGCTTTTAGTGTTCAGAAAATTGGGGCATAGTTGTAGATATATTGTTATGTGATTGAAGTTCTTGTCTAAAAGGCATTATTGTGGGTTGAAGAATATTGTGTGTGAATTGGAAGTCTAGTGATGTTACCTGCATGATTATTCAGCCACTCATGGTTTCGTGATTGTGCAAGAAATTATTCCTTGTCCTTTTGTCAAGTGTTTTCTTGAGTGTTGAGTTGTTTGTTTAATCACTTGAGTGATTTATTCACTGTTTTTATTTCAAAAGATTGTTGAGAAAAATCCTCTCTTGAAGTTAGTACGAGGTCGTCGGACTATTGAGTGTGAAATTCTTTCACGAGTTGTGAAAATGAGGGATAGTGTCAAAGATTAAGTGGCGTCGGCTCAGTAAAGCCTTGTATAAAACTATAATCGTTAATAAAAGAATTAAGCTGGGTAAAGGCCTTGCAGATGTAAGCAAAGTGTACCAAAATGCGTTAATAAATATTGATGTTGATTTAAATTTGTGCGTTTAATTTTTTTGGTTTTTAATTGTGCTAGAAACAACTATGAAAAAATTTGAAAGTTTGCAAAACTAATACACCCTACGGTTCTGTCAATTGGTATCAGAGTAGGTCACCGAATCAGAACTTGGTACATCAAGTTGATGCAAATCCTTGTTTCACAATTATGACTATGAGAGAAGGAAGCTCATCAAATAGTAATTTCAAACAACAAGGAAAAACTCAAAAGAGTGAAAGAAAAGTGAAGAAAATTCAATGTCACGAGTGTCAAAGCTTCGGACATATGCAAGCGGAATGTGTTAACACCCTGAAGAAGAGAAAAGGGAAGTCCTATAAAAGCACTTAGAGTGAGAATGAATCTGGAAGTGAGTATGGTAGTAAAAAAGTTGTGAATAGTGCTGCATTAGTTACTTTATACGGAAAAAAAGTCCAGTTACTTGCGTTACAACAACCAAGAAGGAAGTAACCGACGACAAAAACGTGAGTAAATTAGAAAATTTTAGGAAAATGCAAACGAATCAACTCAAAGTTCAATATCAAATTATGACAATGATGACAGTACTTCAGATGATAGAAAGGAAGGCATTTATGAAGCCTATAATTTAATGTATGCTAAATGGGTCCAAACATGTAAGAAAAATGAGAAGTTGAGGGAGGAAAACTCTACCATGAAGAATACCATTCAAGATCTTGAGAAGAAGTTGTTGTCTACAATAGATGAGCTTAATGAACCAAAGTTAATGCTAATTAGTACATAAAAGAGAATAACAATGTTAAATGGAGGTATCGAAAAGTTAGAAAAGTTGTTGAAAATTGGTAAAACTAAAGGAAATCTTCAAGGCATTAGCTATAGAGGTGAATGTTCCAAGTTGAATGATGAGAAAATTAGTGTGACCAGATCTATCCAAGAAGAAATCTAAAAGGTAAATTGGAGGTTTATACCTATATGTCACTTTTGTGGAGTAATCGAGCACATAAGATCGAAATGTTACAAGTTGTTATAAATGATATTTCAAAGAGGTCAAAAATAAAAATATAGACACTCTTCATTAAATTTCCAGCAGCAACCTATGTTATCGAAGCATTCTTGAGTTAGAAAGGGTCAAGTACAAGCACAAAGATATAGTGAAGGAAAAACAAGGAATTGTTCAGATTCATAATTATTTATTACTTTTGAAGAAACTGTTCAGACTAAGGATAAGTCAGTTACTTCAGATAAAAAAAATCAACTAGACAATTGATGACCGAGATAATGTGACGAGGAATAAGCCCAGATTTGAATTTTTTCGACGGGTACAAGTATTGTGTGTTTTACATTTTTGAAGTATAGCTTAATGTTATTTATTAAAAACAAAAAAAGGTTCTAAGGAGTTATCATTTAGGCTTTTTGAGTTTTGAGTTTTAGGTTTTCTAAGATTCAATTGATTGATCTATACACGAGGATGCTTGATGATAAGGTTTATGAATTTGATAAGTTTTATGAAGATGGAATTGAAGTGAGCAATAATATGTTGGCATATGTATTAACTGGTAGTAAATTGTTATCTTGGCTTTCTACTATTATACTGCATGCTTATGATTCTTCTGCTGTACCTACTACTGATATTTATACTTCTTTAGTCACTGAGATTGATCACATTAAAGACATTCTTCATTTTGGTATTGCTTTGTCCCAAGGGGGAGAAATCAGATCATTTTTGGTGATTGTTCAATTCAAGGGGAGATTTTAAGGTATCTTCATGACTATTGGTTTTGGTTTTTGACATCTTTTTATCCCAAAAGGGAGAAATTTAGATGATTGGATATTTGAAAGATGTTCATTATTGTTTCTTTGGATGTTTCTTAAACTTGAAGAATTTAATGGATGTTCTTTAGAACTTGATGTTGGATTGAGGGGGAGTATTGTGACTTCAATACTTATATATATTCGATTATGTGATTCAAGAAAGTTTCTTATTTATGACAAAAAGGCCAAAAAAGGGGAAGATTGTTAGGATATGTCTTATTATTTAATTTTGGCATTTTTGGTTATTGGATAATAAAGTAATGATTAAAAATATAAATCAAGAAGTCTGACTTAAATTGAATTCTTGGATAGAGTTGTTGCACAAATAGAACTCTATCTTTATTAAATATTGGTGTACGTTTATTTTGGAGATATGGATAAGGCAAGATTGCGTGGGTAGATGATGTGTGAATTTTTCCAAGTCTTGGTTTGACCACGGTGATCACTAGGTTTTTCTCCTTTTTTCAACACAAATGGTAATGATTTTGTCAGACTTTTTCTAGGAGGCTTGCATGTGAAGTGGGTGTGAAGGTTTCCACGTCTTTAATTCACTGCCGTGTGACTCTGTTCTTTAAAGAAAACATGTGAGTTATCAGGTGGTTTTTTATTTTAGTGGATGTTGGCGTGAATTTCTGTTGTGTTGGTCTTATCGCGTGAGTCACCAAGTACTGTCTTTCTTTTTGCAGAAAAGATGTGAGTGTTTTGGTGAGATTTTTCTTGTGAATGGAAGAAGAAAAGTTTGATTCTTTTTATTTGAATATTTTACTGCATTGAGGGAGACTTGTATGTGATATTACCAGGTGTGAAGAAATTTGAAGATAGCCGAAGGTGTGATGATACTCGTGTGACCCAGCTCTTACACTTGAAGCGTTATTTTCTTGGTGAAGATTTTGGGTAGGTGTTTAACTGATTGGTTGTGCGTGATCTGATCTGTGCCATATAAATATGCGAGTCCTTTGTTAATCCTTCAACTTTAGTGGTTATGATGAATGGGCAGATCACATGGCTTTTAGTGTTCAGAAAATTAGGTCATAACTAGAGATATATTGTTGTATGCTTGAACCTTCATGTTTGAAAGGCATTATTGTGGGCTGAAGAATATTGTGTGTGAATTGGAAGTCTAGTGATGTTACCTGCGTGATTATTCAGCCGCTCATGGTTTCGTGATTGTGCAAGAAATTATTCCTTGTCTTTTTGTCAAGTGTTTTCTTGAGTGTTAAGTTATTTGTTTAATCACTTGACTGATTCGTTCACTTTTTTTGTTTCAAAACATTGTTGAGAAAAATCATCTGGTGAGGTTAGTACGAAGTGGTCGTACTATTGGGTGTGAAATTCTTTCATAGATTGTGAGGACGAGGGATAGCGTCAAGGGTTAAGTAATGTCGGCTCTGTAAAGTCTTTTATAAAACTATTGTTATTAGTGAAAAAACTAAGTTAGATGAGGGCCCCGCAAATGTAAGTAAGGTGTGCCGAACTGCATTAACAAATATCGGTGTTGATTTATATTTATGCTTTTAATTTTTCTGATTTTTGATTGTGTTAAAAATGACTACAACAAAATCTGAAAGTTTGCGAAACTAATACGCCACTATGGTTATTTCAGATACTATTCGTTGTAAACTATAAACTCTTAGGAAATTTCATTTTTTGGGTAAATAATATATTTCATTGTAGTTTTCCTAAAATACTAATATCAATAACTCATCAATTTTAAGCCAAAAAATTAGTCCTTTTTAATTTAGAAAATATCATATTATTTTTGACATTAGACTGATTAAGTTGGTCGATTTATTTTATTTCTTTGTAAGATTTGAGTGAAAAATACATCAAAAATAAACAAAATTTATTAAAGATAATTAATATGACAATCAATAAAAAACAATTTGTGAATTTTAACTTACAAAAATTATGGTTAATTCATTTCACCAAAGAAAAAATATTTAATAATTCAATATTGTTGATACTTTCTCGGGTTTATCTTTCATTTTAATTTAAGTTGTAACATTTTCTATATTGTAATTAAGTGTATTAATTACAAACTATTGCTAAATAATTGTATTTAAAATAAAATTGATTCAACTCTTTTAACATTTTATGATATGATTGGGATTTTAAACTGAGTTTATATAAATTTTGATAATATAATTTGTTTTAAATGAATGAAAAAATTTATTATCACTTTTACAACTTTGAAAAATAATTCATTCCTAAGTTTAAGGTATAATAGTGTGAGTAGAATTTTGATTGGTGTAGGATTGTATTTAGGATGGCTAATATTTAATAGAAAGACAAAATAACCTCTCGTGGTATTTTCTTTTCTATATATGAATAGAGCATTCTCAGGGACATAACCCTTGCTGAAAGTCTCTTCCTGGAAACCACAACCAAAAACCAATGACAAACGTGCCGGCCAAGTGGTCAACGGAATCGGATCTCCGGTCACCCTTGGTGCAACCTTCTAAAGAAACCACATGGATTAAGCCCGTCCAGGTACTTCAACAGCCTCAGAAGCTGACAATCGACGACATGCTGCAACAGCACTGCGGCGAGTTTGGGGCGTGGCAATTGCGACACTTCGTGTTGGCCAGCTTGGCTTGGGCTCTTGAAGGTCTACACACCATGGTCATGATTTTTGCAGACCAGCAGCCAGAGTTTCGATGTGTAGGGACGGGTTGCGGTGAGTGGGCAAAGACTGTTTGCGGGTTCGAACCAGGGTCATGGGACTGGGTTGGTGGTGCAGGAAGCTCCACGGTGGCTCAGTGGGGTTTGGTTTGCGGTGAGAAGTTTAAGGTTGGACTTGTTCAGGCTGTCTTCTTTGGTGGCTGCATGATTGGTAAGTCCAGTGGTTTCGCTAATCTTTCTCCATTCTCCCTGCTTCTTTTTGGCAAACCGTAATTTATGTCTTCTCCAATGTCTGGTTTGTGTTTCTTCATCCCTTAATATATACATCTAACCACGTGGAGTTTGACCAAAGTGTTCACTCTACCCAGAAGTTGAGCTAATGTTTCACTAATTAGTTGCCACTTACGTTCTATTAATAGGGAAAATTTTCGATAATGACCCGTGATTGTTTGTAATAAATAAGAAGTTTTTGCATAGTTAAAGTTTGACCAAAGAGCTGCAATTACTCATCAGTTGGTTTCTCTTTCTAGTTGCGTACACCGACGAAGCTCAAATGGATATGTGTATACATCTTATCAATTAGTAAGTTGATAGGCATGAATCTAAACTTACTTGTTAGGTTTACATATTTTCTTGTCGGTTTATCCATGTTAACCTACGTAAATATAGGATCAAAGAAAGCATGTATTGCTAATATTGTGTGGGATTGAGTTGACGGCTTAAAGCTCTAACATTTGTTTGTCTTGTCGGACTAAATTCATAAATGCATTTGATTTGTGAATGACTAGCTCTCTTTATTATTATTATATTATGTTTTGCTTTGCTTAGAGAAGATTTCATAGCTAGATCATCAAATTCATTTTGTATGGCATTTATGAAGAACTAAAATTGACCTTTAAATTTCTTTGAGTGAGTTTCCAGTGGGCAACAGTCAACGAAGTTTATTCAAGTTTCTGAATTTTAGGGCAAAATGAATGTATCCTCCAAGGTTGCCCTCAAATCTTCAGATATCATTTTAACTATTACCAACCAATTAATGTTTGTGAAACATTTATAGTGCTTTTCGTTCCATTTCTAACAAATTTTGGGAAGAGTTAAAAATAAAGGTCATCGGTTATGGTTTTTTATAATCTGAAGTTTTTATTCATATATTTATAAGTTGGTCCGATCCCTTTTCTCATAAAATGGTCTGTATTGCATTTTTTTTTTTCCACAAAAGGGAAAGTTTATTCATATAGAAATTACACATAGCTAGTTTAAAGAATATATCATAACTGTCCTTAAAATACAAAATATTTGGTGTTGGAGGGAGACGGCAGTAGGACATCTTCACACCACAAATTTCTAAGCGTAAATACGAGTTAGGGGTTTGACTGATACTTTAACGTAATATTTATGTTTTTCGTCCAAAATTGGACGATATGACAGAGAAGCGTACAGTTTTGATTGTACAAAATGTCTTTGATTTCTCTTGTCCTCTAGTCCTTCATTGCTCTTTCTCGGTACTGGGGACCCTTCTTCGCTTGGCCCATGTCTGCATATTACTTGCTACTGTCAAATAATGCTTTGATGGTTAACAATTAATATGTCATTGAATGGTGTGCACCATTAAATTATTTTTTGGTGATAATAATTATATACAAGTACACAAGCCCATGTTTTTTTGTAATGTTCTTCGTCGTTTTGACTACATTAATAACGCTCTTTTAGCCGTAACTTTTCGGGTAATATATCAAATTTTCTCTCCTATTATTGCCTTTTTAATTTTAAGTCAAAAAAAATATCTATGAATTGCTTAATACTCGATCATTTATGACGTTGTTTCAACTTTCTCCTTCAAACTTTACATCATACTGTTCATATTGAAAGCACCAATGCTACATGGAGTATTGGTATTTCTTACCTTGAACGAGTTTCGTTCAACTTCTAAGCATTAATAACTACCCCTAGTAATGTTATTCTATCTTTTCATATATCAATAATTGAAACTGAGAACAGAGGAGAAAGTTAGATTGTATAGCTTGGGAAATAAATCTTCTATCCGCAAATCTATGCTCTCTGTTCTCTTTTATTTTTAACAATTCAATTTATTGTATTAAATGGTTGAGATTAAAAAAAAAAAACAGCAAAACTAGGTACTTGGTGCTTAGAAAACTTTCCATGCAGGGAACGGTCATTTCCTTTTTATGATTAACTGAATTTCAAATGTTTAATTGCAAATATGAATAAACTTCAGCACCTTTCCTTATGAATTAAATCCATAGGCTTTTTATCTCGCTTTCTTCCTAGTCTCTTTTATATTTATTTGTATCTAACATTCATAAGAGCATGAATAGGCACTGAGAGTTTAATTAACATCAAGACTAATATTGTAATTATGATAATTCTTCAGGTGCAGGCATTTTTGGCCATCTTTCTGACTCAAGCCTTGGAAGAAAAGGAGCTCTAACAGTAGTATGCATTATGAATGCTGTCTTTGGTTGCTTAACAGCATTAGCTCCAAACTACTGGGTCTATCTTCTTCTCCGACTATTCACCGGACTCAGCAGCGGGGGCACTGGTCTCTGTTCATTCGTCCTTGCCACCGAACCCGTTGGACCCAGAAGTCGTGCCGCCGCTGGCATGTCCACCTTCTACTTTTACTCCTGCGGAATCGCCTTACTCTCTGGTATTGCCTATCTCTTCCGTTCGTGGCGTGCACTCTACATTGCATCTTCAGTTCCTGCCACCCTATTTGTTGCTCTTGTTCTTCCTTTCGTGTCTGAGTCACCAAGATGGTACCTAATTCGAGGAAGAGTGAGTGAAGCGATGAAAGTAATGAGCTCCATTGCTAAAGGTAATGGAAAACACCTTCCTGATAATATTATCCTTGCCCTAGATGAAGAAGTAAACAACGACTTGACGAACGGTACTCAAACAGACAAGGAAGAACTTGAAACAAAACAAGCAGTAACAAGGTCTCTGATTGATGTGATTCGATCCCCACTGACCCGTATTAGATTGTTTTTAGCTGTGTTTATCAACTTCTTCTTCACAACCGCGTACTTTGGACTCAGTTTGAACGCTGTCAACCTAGACACCAACCTCTATCTCACGGTGCTGATCAATGCAGTAACTGAAATGCCAGCATATCTAATAACAGCCCTTCTGTTGGACAAAACAGGAAGAAAAACATTAGCAATTGGGACACAATGGTTCAGTGGAGCATTTTGTTTGGTGGCAAGCTTGATGAGTAATGCTGGGATATGGAAAGTGTTGAGGATGCTATGTGGGGTATGTGGGATATTTGGCTCTGCCGGAACTTATAATTTGCTGTTTATATACACCGCAGAGTTGTTCCCCACGGTGGTCCGAAACGCCGCGCTTGGTGCGACACAGGCAGCGCAAGTTGGGGCGATATTGGCACCAATTATCGTGTTTATGGGAGGTGCATGGGCGTTTACAATATTTGGTGTATTTGGGATCGCTGGAGGATTGCTTTCACTTTTCCTTCCGGAGACATTGAATCAACCATTGTATGATACATTCAAGGGTATGGAGGATGCTGAAAATGGCCTGAGAGTTGCTTGAAGTGGTTCATAATGAAGAAGCAATTGCACACTAAATAAGGTTTTAACTAGGTAATAAGTGGAGATGAATTAGAGTGATGGAAATCTAAATTTTGTTATATTTATCATGCTCTTGTGATTTTTGGGTTTATTGTAATAATTGAACTTTTTTTCTCTAATTTTTATCATGAAATGTGGCATTATTGATTCCATCAAACTCTCAAAAATGCAATAAATATTTCCACTACTTCAAAGAATATTTTTAGACATTCTACAAGACATTCTACAACATCGATCATATGCTCAATATTGTCTTGTTATTGCCGAAGTCCAAGTTAAGTTATCAACTCTTTAGACCCTCAAATTAAAGTACAGAAATTAGAATGATATAATCCTATTTCCTTTTAGTGTCCACTTCTTGGGTTGCAAAATTTCAGCCACTGGGTATTTCTAGTTCTGTTGCTCTTTCTCTCTGTGTGTTTTACTTGTTTATTTTATTTTATTTTTATCTATGATTTATAAGAATATAGAAATTTGGGTTTGATTTACTCTGTTACAAATAATTTGGTTTCTTTATTCTAGGATTTGTATTTTACCTGCATATTACTATTTTTTTTTACTTTTTCTCATCTTTCTTTTTTACAGGTTCTATGGTTAAAATAGGCTTCTCTCTCTACTAGTACTCCTCAACTAACATAATCAACTCCAACTAGTCATTGGTTTAGTTTCCATTTTCTACTAATTACTTTAGACATAACTTTTTTACTTTATTATTATCTTGGGCTTGTGGGGGTCGTGAGTTAGAAGTAGTGGCATTGTATACTGGTGATGGAGCAAAGGCTAGTCCTCTGGTGAGTTTCGGTTGTAAGAGTAATAAAGATGCTAACAGATTATGGATAGGTTCTTAGAATATTGAAAGCCTTATAGGAAAGTACCCAGAATTAATGGAGATTTTAGAAAAGTATAAGATTCATATAGCATGCATCCAGGAGACAAAGTAGACGGGGGATAAAGCGAAAGAGCTTAGTTGGTTCAAATTTTGGTACTTAAAAGGTTTAGGGTAAAAGAATGGGGTTGGTATCTTAGTTGTTAAGGACCATATAAGTTATGTTGTGGAGATAAAGAGGTCAAATGATAGGATTATGCCTGTTAAGATAGTGGTGAGTAGTGTTGTTCTTAATATGGTGTGTGCATATGCACCTAAAGCAGGTCTAGACAAACAATAAAATGGTAATTCTGGGAGGATTTAGATGAGGTGATCTTACAAATCCCTCTTAATAAGAAAGTTATTTTAGGAGGAGATTCTAATGGTCATATAGGAGCAGCATCGGATGAATATCCATAGACCCACAGGAGTTTTGGGTACGGAGATAGGAATGCTACGAGATTGCTTTATTGGATAAAGAGACAAAATTTGAGTTAATGATAGTCAATTCTTTATTTAAGAAGAATGAGCAATAATTGGTGACTTATAAGAGTATAGCCACGAAGACTCAAATTGATTATTTCCTTATAAGACGGAGTGATCGAACTAGGTGTAAGGATTGTAAGGTGATTCCAAAAGCATGTTTAGCAACTCAGCATAGATTGGGGATGGCGGAAGAAGAGAAATATTAAGAGGTGTACTAAAGTTAGATAGTGGAATATGAAAGGGGACAAGATGGAATAATTTAAGGATGGAGTAAGAACTAGAGCTGAATGGAAATCAGAAGGAGATGTTAATCAAATGTGGAAGGCAGTAGCAAATAGGTTAAGGAATACTGCCAAATAGATATTGGGAGTTTCTAGAGGGTCGAGGGTTGGTAAGGTGGAATCTTGGTAGTGGAATGAAGATGTACAAGAAAAGGTAAAGGCTAAAAAGGAAGCATATAAAGCTATATTAGAAAATACCACAAATGCAAATAGAGAAGCAAATAGAGAAAGATATAAACTAGCAACCTTAGTGGCTAAAGATGAAGCTTACGAAAATCTATACAAGAGATTGGATACTGAGAAAAGGATAATTTTAAGTTGGCAAAGGTTAGAGAATGAAAAACGCGAGAAGTAGAACAAGTTCTATGTATAAGAGATGAAGCAGGGCAAATGCTCATAGTCGAAAAGTACAAAAAGAGTAGGTGGCAGAGGTACTTCTATAGCCATTTTAATGAAGGCATAGCAGAAGACATCTCTTTAGGTGACCTCAACAAGTCTTAGGGATTTCGTAATATTTCTTGGTGTAAACATATCACAAGGGAGGAAATTAAAAAAGCTTTGAGTGAGATGAAGAGTGGAAGGTAATAGGATTGAATGACATACCCATTGAGGTATGGAAGAGCCTAGGCATTGAAGGCTTTAATTGGCTAGTCAAGGATCTTAATGTGATCCTTGAGTCCGCCAAGATGCCGGATAAATGGAGATTAAGTTTGTTAATTCCTCTATATAAATACAAAGGAGACATCAAAAATTTAACAACTAAAGAGGCATTAAAGTACTTAGTCACATCATGAAGTTATGGAAGAAGGTAACTGAGAAGAGAGTTAAAAAGACGACTTCTATATCGAAAAACCAATTTGGTTTTATATCAGGAAGGTCTATGACAGAAGCATTGTGTTGGATCTCGTTTCTGGAACCCAACTCTTTCTCTGATACCATATGTATTGGGCACCATTTCCAGAACCCAATTCTTGCAAAATCATAATCACTGAACTTATTCCAATAAGGTTTCCTTAACCATCATCGAGTCCTCTTCTTGTTTGATACCATATGTGTTGGATCCCGTTTCTAGAACCCAACATTCCTTATCAAAAGATTTGTGCTTGTTCATGTTATCATGCAAGGTTATTCCCATTTAACCCTCCTTAGTCATCCTCGGTTCATCCTCATTTTTTTAATACCGTAGTATCGGGCCCTATCTTTCAAATCTTTCTTATACTGAAGCAAATATTCTATGCTCAACTTCCATTTAGATATCGAGCATCTTAGAGGCTGGGTTAAAATTTTATTCCTTCAGATCATTTGATAGCTCTATGTCTCTATTTTGTCTAGACACTAGGTTCATCTTATTTGGAGGTCAGATAACAAAGTTATGGCTGAAAGAATCAAACAAGATTTCGACCTCAATCATATTGTACCTATCTTGGGGAAAAGGTATAACTTGCTCTAGGGTTTTCAGATCAAGGTCATTCTAAGAGGGTTCGAAAGAGGACTTCAAGATCTGCAACTTCTATGAGGCCTTGAAGACAAATTCTATCATCTGAAGGGTCTAAAATGGAGCAGACAATAGCATCAAATGAACAGCGTACAAAAGGAGAAGTTTAGGTCACATGAGTAGAAAGCAGACGAAAAAAAAGGGCAGACGAAATAGAAAGCAGACGAAAAAAAAGGGCAGACAAAATATAAAGTAGACGAAGTAAAGTAGACAAATCAAAAGGCAGACGAAATAAGATAGACGAAGCAAAGCAGATGAAACAATAAGGCAAACGAAGCCAAAAAGTAGACAAAACAATAAGGCAGACGAAGCAAAAAGCAGAAGAAGCAAAAAGCAGATAAAGCGGAAAGCAGATGAAGCGAAAAGTAAATGAAATAAAAAGGGCAGACGAAACAACGTCTTAAGATGAAGCAAGGTCTTAAGACGATGCGGGATCAACTTAAGTCTTAAGACGATGTGGGGTCAACTTAAGACAAAGCAAAGTCAACTTAAGACGATGCAACTCTTAAGACGAAGTGGAGTTAACTTAAGATAAAGCAAAGTCAACTTAAGATGATGCAACTCTTAAGACGAAGCGGAGTCAACTTAAGACAAAGCAGTGCAACTCTTAAGAAGAAGCAAAGTCAATTTAAGATGAAGCAAATTCAACTTAAGACGATGCAACTCTTAAGACAAAGCGGAGTCAACTTAAGATGAAGCAAAGTTAACTTAAGACGATGTAACTCTTAAGACGAAACGGAGTCAAATTAAAACGAAGCAAAGTCAACTTGAGACGATGCAACTCTTAAGATGAAGCGTATTTGCAAACGATACAACTCTATAGATTATATGACATCATCATAAACGAAGTGACGTCATCACAGACGATACGTCCTTAAAGACGATGCATCCTTATAGATGATGCATCCCTACAGACGTAATGACGTTATCACAGATGATACGTCTTTACAGACGATACATCTTTATCCTCATAAGCATTTCCCTTTTCTAAGGACCATAATTCTTGATCCAGAGTTCCAAAAATATCATCCTACATACTGCTAGAAAGCTAAAAGAAAGACCTACAACTTTCTAGAAGACAATTTGGCCTTGTTCAACCTAGATCAATCCAGTTTTTCCCTTGAAGTCATAACACAAATTTTACCCTATGGAAAACTTGTAATTTTTGCACTTCGCAAATTTGGAATGTCTTGAACTTAACCATTCAGTTACCAAATTGACTTCATTAAACGCTCAGATCTCAACTTATTTGTCTCTTCATATCCAACTACATCTGATTAATCATAATTCCTGTCTTGCCTTCCTATGAATCTCACTTAGGCATACGTGTCTATATGTACATATATATATATATATATCCACAATTTATACTCAAACCATCTGTTCAAGCTGAAAATCATCTCAATATCATCCATACACAATTCAAATTTCCTTAACAGCAAAAGAATAAGGTT
>JAOQMP010000002.1:11661900-11672946 GCA_027563575.1 Erythroxylum pedicellare
AGCAATTTTATTTCTTTGTATGAATGCATTAAAAAATGTTCCAATTACAATCGCAATTTAATACAAAAGTTGTTTGAGTAATGTAATAATAAATTTTTTCAACGTCGGAACACTTTTACCAGATAATCTCCATCACTCATCTGCATTTTAAATAAATAGTTATAAATGTCAAATATGTATTATTAATAAGTAAAGGATAAAATAATGAAAACTTACTAGGTTGTATTTTTTTCGTTATAAAATCTTCTTTGTAGAAGGTTTAACAAAACTATCAAAACCTTCACAATACGATTTAATTTCATTTGTTGCCTTTAATTACTCTTCATTAGAGAAAATACTTTTGCATTCAATCATATCAAAGAGACAAGCCATAATATTAAAATATACACATATATCTCCATTATATAAGTAATAAGGATTGAGAAAGTAAGCTACTAAGTGGATCATTTGAGTAAAATGCTTGTCATATTACCCATTAAGAATATTTATATAAGGCTTGTACAATTTTTCCTTCCCTTTAAAAAAATTTATAATTGTTTTATAAAATCTAGGCTTCTCATTTGAGTCTACAATCCTCAACAACTTTATAAGTGGAGTCATAATTCTTCACAATAATCAAGCAAGCATCCCATAATTTATTATCCATAATAATAGTGTAAACCTTTTTTCCTTTTACTCCTTTTAATAATTTATGACTTGAAAAGTGTTTACTTATCACTAAATTTTGAAGCATTTGTTTATGCTCATAAACATTTTTTAAAGTTATAAATGTAGTTGCCAACCTCTACCCAATCTTTTTGCTTTCTTAACCAAGACAAAAATATAATATGATTATACACAAAAATTGTGATCTTAGGTGCAAGTAAAACAAGATTAGAAGTATGGTCTATACAACCAATATCTTTGAAAATGATATTTATACAATTTACCTCACATGGAGACTAATAAATATGTTCATACTTTGAATGTAATAAGCTAAGTTGATACATAATTAATTGCATGGTTTGTAACATACCGTTGTTGTAACATCTACTGCTTATTAAAAATAGGGTCAATTTAAAGCATTTAAATGAATATATGAATGATAAAACCATCTAGCACATACTTGTCTACATCGCAAAATACCATCCTTATTAACCAAAATACCTTTTAAACTAGGTTGAGAACTAGGAGTACTTCTTAGAGGAAAATAAGAATTTATATCAATGATAGCTTTCCCTTTTCTTTTATTTAATACTTTTTATGCCTCATCATCTCTAAAAGATATATTATAAGCCTCTTTGTTTTTCTTTTTCTTTTCTACTTATTTCTGTAAATCATTTTTAATCCTCTTACATACATAAAATGGTAACCTTTTATAAGAAACAATATTATCTAGTATACCAACAAGATGTTCATTAATTATATAAATTCCTTCCTCTTTAAATATTCTATCACAAAACATACAATTATATTAGACATCATCATCATCAACACCTAGTTGAAGTTCTGCTAAGGCGTAAGATTTGGAGAGGTCGAATAGTACATAGTCTTATCTCTAGTAGAGAGGTTATCTCCAATAAACCTAAATGCAATGTGATATGAGGATCTTACAAAATTATAAATGGATGTGCATACATATCTAAGAAATAAAGTAAAATAAATAAATCAATCAGATAAACATAAAAGGTAAGAAAAACAAATAAATACAAAAATACAACACAATACAAATAATTACTAAAGAGAAACAATAATCGTAATATTAAAAAATAACAAGCAAGAGAAATAAATATAACACAAAATAACGTACATGTAGAACATTTCTAAGATTAGCAATAAATGTTAAGATAAATACATACCAGAAGAGACTCATACTGACCACGAAAGACCCGCAAAGGAATAACTCTGACCAGGGCTATCAAAGCCTTAATTACGCTATTTAAGAACTAAACTAAGCTATACACCCTATAAGGTACATACTACAAAATTAATGTAAAAGACAGGTTATTATAAATTACAAAAAAGTGAATGCTCTTTTTTAAGAGAGATCCTTAACCGGCATCCTAGTATGTCAAAGTTTCCTATTGTGGGCCAAGTCTTCGATAAGATCCAACCTATCCATGTCATTCTTGATCACTTTCTCCCAATTCTTTTAGGCCTTCCTTTTTTTCCTCTTACACTTTGTAAATATTATTTTTTCGTATCTTGTCACTGGAGCATCAGGGTGTCTCCTCTTAACATGTCTGAACCATCTAAGCTGTTCCTATCTCAATTTGTCATTTATACCAACCACCTTTAATCTGTCTTTGACCATTAGATTTTTAACCTTTTCTCTTTTGGTAAGGTTACTTATCCACTAAAGCATCATCATCTTTGTCACCAAAAGCTTATTATTATGTATTTGTTTGATGGGACAACATTCTACCACATATAACGTGGTTGATCTAGTCGATAAGCGATAGAATTTACCTTTGAGCTTGATGGTATCTTCTTGCCATATAAACTTCCTAACGCACTTCTCCATTTGAACCATCTTGATCTAATATGATGGACTATATCTTCATCGATCTCTCCAGTGCTTTGGATGATAAACCCTAAGTATTTAAAACACTCCTTCCCTGGTATAACTTCTGATCCAATATTTACCTCTACTTCAATAGTCACCTGATGGCCCGAAAAGTTACATTATAATATTCAGTTCTAATCCTGCTTGTTTTAAATCCCTTCGACTCTAACGTTTCTCTCTAACATTCTAACTTGACATTGACACCCTCTCTTGTCTCATCTACTAAGACAATATCATTAACAAACAACATAACTAAGCACATCTCCTTGAATATTCTTGGTAAGCTCATCCATTACTATTGTAAATAGCAAAGGGCTTGATACAGAGCCTTAGTGTAACCCAATACTAATAGAAAAATTCTTAGTATCTCCTCCTATCATCCTTACTCTAATCATTTTCCCTTGACACATATCTCCAATTACCCTTATATATGTCATTGGAACTCCTTTAACCTTTAAACACCTACAAAAGACTTCCCTAAAACCCCACATACGTCTTTTTTAGATTAATAAAAACTATATGCAAATTTCTCTATCTTTCCCTGTAGTATTCCATTACTCTTCTAAGGAGATGCAAAGCTTCTATCATAGACCTTCCTAACATAAAACCAAATTGGTTTTTCGATACAGAATCCATCTTTCTAACTCTCTTCTCAATCACCTTCTCCCACAACTTCTTGATGTGACTAAGTAGTTTAATGCCTCTATACTTGTTACAGTTTTGGATGTCTCCTTTGTATTTATATAGAGGAATTAACAAAATCAGTCTGCATTTATCAGGTGCTTGGTAGACTCAAGGATCACATTAAAAACCTTGACTAGCCAATTAAGTTCTTCAATGCCTAGGCTCTTCCATACCTCTATGGGTATGTCATCCGATCCTAGTACCTTCTGCTCTTCATCTCACTCAAAGATTTTTTAATTTCCTCCTTTGTGATATGTTTACACCAAGAAACATTACAAAATCCCTCAGACTTATTGAGGTCACCTAAAGAGATGTCTTCCTCTATGCCTTTATTAAAAAGGCCATAGAAGTACCTCTTCCATCTACTCTTTATGTCCTTTTCCCCTATTAGCATCTGCCCTGCTTCATCTCTTATACATCAAACTTGGTCTACTTCTGGCATTTTTCATTCCTTAACTTTTGCCAACTTAAAATTGTCCTTTTCTCAGTATCCAATCTCCTATATAGATTTTCATAAGCTTCGCCTTTAGCCACTAAGACTAAGTTTTTAACCTCTTTCTTTGCTAGTTTATACCTTTCTCTATTAGATCTCTATTTGCCTTTGTGGTACTTTCTAATATAGCTTTATATGCTTCCTTTTTAGCCTTCACCTTTCCTTGTACATCTTTATTCCACCACCAAGATTCCACCTTACCATCCCTCCCTCTAAAAAATCCCAAGATCTATTTGGTAGTATTCCTTAACCTATTTGCTGTTCCTTTCTACATTTGATTAGCATCTCTTTCCAATTTCCATTCAACTCCAGTTCTTACTCTATCTTTAAATTGTTCCATCTTGTCCCCTTTTATATTCCACCATCTAACTTTAGTACACCTCCTAATATTTCTCTTCTTCCTCCATCCTTTAATATCAAGATCCACAACTAGCAATCTATGCTAAGTTGCTAAACATACTTTTGGAATCACCTTACAATCCTTACACCTAGTTCAATTGCTTTACCTTATAAAGAAATAATCAATTTGAGTCTTCGCGGTTATACTCTTATAAGTCATTAATTATTCCTCATTCTTCTTAAATAAAGAATTGACTATCATTAAATCAAATGTTATCACCATGTCCAATAAAGCAATCTTGTAACATTTCTATCTCCGTACCTGAAACCCCTGTAGGTCTATGGTTATTTGTCCGATGTTGCTCCTATATGAACATTAAAATCTCCTCCTAAAATAACTCTCATTAGGAAGGATTTTTAAGATCACCTTATCTAAATCCTCCCAGCATTCCCGTTTTTGTTGTTTGTTTAGACCTGCTTACGGTGTATACGCATATACCATATTGAGAACAACACTACTCACCATGATCTTAACAACCATAATCCTATCATTTGACCTATTTATCTCCACAACATGACTTATAGGGTCCTTAACAACTAAGATACCAAACACATTCTTTTGTCCTAAACCCCTTAAGTACCAAAATTTGAACCCACTAATCTCTTTCACTTTAGCCCCTGTCCACTTTGTCTCCTAGATGCATGCTATATGAATCTTATACTTGTTTAAAATCTCCACTAATTCTAGCGACTTCCTTATAAGGGTTCTAATATTCCAAGAACCTATCCGTAGTCTGTTAGCATCTTTATTACTCTTACAATTGAAACTCACTGGAGGACTAGCCTTTGCTCCATCACTAGTATACAATGCCACTACTTCTAACTTTGGCCCCCACAAGCCCAAGATAATAATAATGTAAAAAAGTTATGTCTAAAGTAATTAGTAGAAAATGGAAACTAAACCAACAACTAGTTGGAGTTGATTGTGTCAGTTGAGTAGTACCAGTAAAGAGAGAAGTCTTTTTCAACCATAGAACTAGTAAAAAAGAAAGAAGAGAAAAATTTTAAAAAAACTAGTAATATGCAGGTAAAATACAAATCCCAGAACAGAGAAGCCAAATTATTTGCAGCAGAGTAAATCAAACCTAGATTTCTATATTATTATAAATCATCGATAAAAAGTTGATAAAAATAAAATAAAATAAACAAATAAAACACAGAGAGAAAGATAAGCTAAAGATGGAAAATAGAAGAGAGTCATGTGAATTAATATTATGGGTGTTAGTACCGACAAACCTAGAAATAACCTCAACAAAACTAGAAATACCCAGAGGCTGAAGTTTTGCAACCCAAAAAGTAGACACTAACGGTGGAAAATTGTAAAAAGAAAGGAGAAATATATATTTACATATTCCAGAAAGTCACACACCACCCAACTCAAAAACACAAGCAATGCGAAAACCAAGCCTCAAGAATGACATTAAAGTAAGAAGGTCAAACCTTATGAAGAATAAACCAGGCAAGTTATTCAACGCATATATAATCTAAATATGAACTAAATTTGCTGAAAGGAAGCTAGTTAGTGAAAAGAACAACAAAGAAACATAAAAATTATGGACCGTATGATACTCTCTTAGGTTAGGTTCCAGAAACCAACAAGAAGCTCGTAGGAGAGAGTTTCGACATTTTCATCAAATGTTTGAGAAGAAGAAAAAAAATTGACACTAGATTAGACTTACGAGAAGTAGAGGATGTTAAGTTCATCAAAAAATTTTAATGATTCTATATTCTTCATTATAATTTCAACCTAAAAATATAAGAAAATTTTATTATTTTGTACAAAAATAAGTCACAATAATAACTAGAACAAAAAAAGTCACAGAATGCTATAATAATGAACCGAAGAAGAAAGATGAGACAAAAAGCAAAAAGAAAAAAGTGTAAAAATGAAAATACCCAACTTTGTCTTTATGAACCTTACATCTTTTGTCCCTATGTGTTAATATGAGATTTGGCTTCAATCACCATAAATAGCAAAAGAAAATAAAAAAAAGGAAGGTTAACTTATGATTTATGACACAAGGAATTAAATTACATACATACATACATATGTGTGTGTGTGTGTGTGTGTGTGTGTGTGTGTGGAAGAAACATAAATGATGTTGAAAAACAATTGTAAACATTAAAGAAAATCAATACAAATAGAAGACCAGTAGAATTATTAAAGAGTTCGAAATTTAATTGGAGATGGAAATCAAAACTTTTACCAATATTGATTAAATTTGAAGAATCATTAAAAAAAGTTGAAGTACGTTTGGAGAAGGATATTGAAAAAGTCTCTAACTTCGTTATATCTACAGAAAACATCTTAGCTCATCACTATGTATCCCACTATCCCTCACTCAGATACTTAGTGTGTCACCTATTGACGATTTTTCTTTTAATATGACATATATCACCTATTGAAGATTTCTTTTTTAATATGACATGCTTCACTTTACCAATAATGTAATTACTAATTAGTTGTTATATTATACTATTATTTTGCTTCCTATGTATTTTGGCGTGACTTCGGTCTTATACTCTTCTACATTCATTTTTTCCATCCATTAATTAATCAATTACATAATTACTTTCTTTTCAAATCAAAAACACTAAAAAATCAATAATAGTTAGAAAGAAAATGAAGATGGTTCGAGTACACTAGTAAATTATGCACTAAGACAGTGAAAAAATCATCATGCCAAGTAATAAAATGTTACTAGATGGGCATAATTAAAGGAATCTCACTTAAGTTTCAGGAGGAAGAGCATAACCATCTATTAGACTTTGTTCTCAATGTGTCTGCAATAAAACTGACCAGATTAAGGTTGATAAGGAGACTATAGGCATTCTTACTACTTTAGATATGTTTGATATTGCCAATGTCATTCAAGTGGACTCGATTACTGTACCGGTGACCCAGTTTGGTTTTAACCAAAAAAGAGAAAAACAGATAGACTTACGATTTAATAAAAAAAAGTTAGTTTATTACTTAATGAATCAATTTTTATTTATAAAGATTATAAACACAAACTGAATCCAAAAATAGGTTGTTTTACATTTAGTATGGTTAAATCAGCCAATCTGGTTCAACTTTAAAATTATTGAAATTAATTTCTTTTCAAACCAAAATAATTCAATGGAATCAACAACATCTAGAAAGAAAGAGTATTAAATAAAGAAGAAGGGTTAAGTATGTGAGTAGATACACACCAAAATAGTGAAGAATTTTTCATTCTAAGTAATAGAATGCTACTACTCTTCCATGAGTTTAGAGTTCCATATAAACAAAAAGGTGATCGAGGAGGTCATTATTATCCCACTAAAGCACATTTGAGACATAATTGCAGGGTTTTCCATCCACCTCATGAAGCAAATGTAAAAGGGTTAATTAGAGAAATCTTGCTCAAGCTTCAAGAGGAAGAGTGCAACCATTCCATAGAATTTGCTTCCAATATGTATACCATAAAAACTAATCAGATTGTAGTCAATAAGCAGACTATTGACATGCTTCCTGCTCTGGGTATGTTTGATATTATCGGCTTCATTCAAGTGGATTTGGTCTTATATCGGTAACCTAATTTAGTTTCAATCAAAGAAAGGGGAAGCAAATAGACTTACGGTTCTACTCATAATTTGAAAAAAAATTGGTTGCTTTGTTACTTAATTGACTAATTTTTTATTTATGATGGTAACAAACACAAGCTAAATTGTAAAGCATGTCAATTTGTATTTATTTCATTCGAATTAACCAATCTAATTTGATTTTAAAACCATTAAGTTTAATTAAATTCTTATCTATAAAAGTAGTAGAATTTATTGTGAGGAATTGATACTCTTACCTTAATATATCACATTATAGTATGTTTGTCTATCATATTTGATTTGAACAAAAAATGTGTCATTTATGTGATTATTAACTCAATATTATGTATAGTAATGTACCTCATGATTACTTTTTATAGGCTAAACTCGATCTTAAAGTTTTTAAAATGTAGTTATTAATTTAATAAAAATATTAAATTATATTAATGTATAAATGTTAATACAAAACCAAATCAACTAACTAATATAAATCCCTTTATAAACCAAAGGAAGTAAATATAATGCTAAGCTAATATCCACTTCCTAAGCTCTGGAAATAAAAATTCTAAGTTAGTGGGAGTAAAGGAAAGATTAAGCCAAAGAAACTATTATTACACTAGACTAAGAACTATATTTATTGAGGGGTAATTTCAGGTGCTTTCACTTGAAGGCATTGTAGCCCCTAAAATTTCCTTAGATATGGTTAGGTATCTTATCTACTTGAATATATTCAAGTTGAAAGCTCTGAATACACCTTTATTGGTTTTGGAAAATGTTCATGTTTGTTTCCCAGATAACATAAATATACAACAAATTACCATTAATTTGAAAGTGGTTAAATCACCTTTGTGAGTATACCTAACTTGATAAACTAAATTTATGAATTGGATACGGACAAAACATTAAATTCTATTGTTGTGCAAGTTTTAATCTTATAAAACCCTCAATATTTCACAAGTACACAGGTCGTAACTATAGTATATGAGGTGTTAATTCCATGAGAAATTAGTGAACCAATTGAATCCTAATTTGTCTAAGGCCCAAAAGTGTAATTAAAATGAAAAAAGGAATAAAAAATTAAACAATTGAATATGGATTGATTAAAAGTGAAATTGTAAAATTAACACAAAAAGATCAAAATTGAGCATAACCAATTAACAATTGAAAATTCAAACAAGGAAGATTAAGCAATTATGAGAGAATGGGGATTTATCCTATCATCTAATGTTAACTTAATCACTTTTGAGTTAATTCAGTATCGATCCTATAATTTCAAATGGTAGATTACTCTCTCTACCGAGTTATAATTGTTAAACCCTAAATCATAACCCTTAATAAAATTGAATTACTGAAATTGCAATCTCTCAATTAATAAAAACAGCCCACAACCTCTCAATTAATTGGGTCCTCACACGACATCTCTCTTCGTATAAATTACCGATTTGATTATTTGTATGATTTGTTAGATTGTTTAACTCTCATAACCCATCCAATCATTTTGATATCGGTTCACTCTCTAGATTTATTATCGAAGCATACAAATACAAAAAAAACATAATAACTAAATCATTAACATCAAAAGCAATCAAATTGATATTGATTCAAAATAAATCCCTAAAAGAGTTTAGAACATTCTTAAACACAAATTCTTCATCATGATATCCATCTTATACATCAAATGAAAGAAATATCAAGATGAAATGGAGAAGTTTAATTAGAGTGGACTGGGAGTGGCAATAATAGCAACACATCCTTCTTCCTCTCTCCTCTTCTCACTCTACCTGAGCTTCTTTCCAAATATAGTAAATGGAGGCTCCCTTAGATTAGGTCATTCTTTTGTCTTTTATAGTCTTAGGGCTTTTTAAGGTAAAGACTAGGTTTTACTTGGGCCCAAATGTCTAAAATAACCCTAAAAAGGTTGAGTTTAGAAGCAGTCCCCATGTTTGTCATCACACCTGTCACAATCGTGGCCAATGAGTCCCAATTGTGACACTTAAAATTTACCTTCTATCACAATGTCACGATTGTGACCTTCTCTCCTCCTTCGAGCTTTCTCCAAATCTTCTTTGATATTCTTTACCTAATCTCAAACACTAACAAACTCATTAAAACAACTTAAACATAGAAAATTAAAGCCTGGTATCATGCTCTATACCACATAACACTTAAAAACATAAGCACATAATCACACTAACATAATTATAAATCTAAACATGCACAAATCATCTAATTGACAATTAAAAGCATACTAAATTACCCGCTAAAGCATAATGCAACCTATAAATATCATCTTTACATAAAGCATACTTTATTATAGAACCTTTGAGCTAAATAAAATTTTAACAAAAGGTGTTTATGATTCTCATGGTCTTAAGGCATAGCTTACATGTTTGGTTGTTTAAGCCAATACCTTTTAATATATCTATGGTTTGTAATTAGTTCTTGGTTGTTAGTTATAGTATGAACGAAGCTTTAACAGAATTATTGTTAAACCATATAAGTTTGTTATAGGCTACTCTCTCAACTGGAGGTTTAGAAAGTCTTAAGCATGATTTACTTATAAAGCAAATGGATTTGTTGCTCATCCACAATACCATGTTTTCCTATTTTAATATTTGTTATAATTAGGGATTGAATCCATTATCAAATTGAAGCATCTATAATAGTATTGCCAATTTCCCTCTCTTATGATTTCTTCAACTTAGTTGATAATGGAATGAGAATTTTAAAAATTTCTATACTATGTAGCTTATAGAGAGGGATAAGTTTATTTTATTTGCCAAACCAAAACCATGCTCTCCTCTCATTCCTGATCTCAACTTTGATTTCCTAAATCATTGTGCTTCTTATCTTTAAAGTTCGATTTAATATCCATGAATAAGATGGTTTCTCCTTAATGATCCATAAATTATGATCCTCAATTATGTAAGAATGCATGCATTTGACCTATATAGAATTCGATTCCTCAAACATCTTCCAAATTCTTTCAACTATAAGTATTTTGTTATTTATTATAGCTAATTTAATTCTCAAACCTCTTTCCTTCTTAGATGAGCAAACTTCTTTCTAACTAATTTTAGCTTTATATTGTATCACTAACATGGCTTGACCACAAGAAATTTCTCAACAATCTCTCCACCTCCTTAATCAAATTCAATAGAAGGTAAGAATGGGAACCTATGTGAATATGTAATTTCTCTAATACAACATATATAAGTTAAAGTTTAATAATGTTGGAGTTATGTAAATATAGTACCCTGGAAAGCAAGTGTATTTGCATATAACTTTATCTTCTTCAGTTACAGTTTTGTAATGAAAATATTTATTATTAATAAAACAAAAGAGTTTGGTTTTATTT
>JAOQMP010000002.1:11673046-11685664 GCA_027563575.1 Erythroxylum pedicellare
ATTGTCATGCAAAATTCGCCTCACATAATCTCGATTTGCATAAAAATTGTGCAAATATCTTCTAACCCTTGGCCTATAACTAAACAAAGAAGCCTCTGATGCCAACAAAATCAATACCGAACTAACAATATTACACAACTGCAACCATATGGTCAAGACAACCACAATCCTTTTTGTTCTTTCCGCATTTCTACGTAAACTCAAACTGAAACGAGCCATGACTGCAAGAATGAATAAATATTGTCAACTACATAATGTAAGATCCTAAAAAGCGATGATTATGTATACATGTGTGTTATGTTGATGAGTATAGGTGGTGCAGAAGTATAGCAAGAAATATGAAGCAGAAGACCAAGATGTATCGTTGCAATTAAGGAAAAATCGGGTTATCATATTTAGTCTTGATTAAAGTTACTATTAAATGAAGAACCACTATTATTAGTATGTTGGTACATATGAAGAAGCAATCTCTATCATCAATGAATCATAGGTTCAATAATCTATCCAGGCACTTCAAATTTGTCAAATTTCAAATGATATAATAGTCCAAGCACTTCAAATCTGCCAAATTTCAAATGATATAACAATTAACCCAACACATCTTACTAACTTATCCTTCATTTTATTAGGTTGCAGTAATCTTAAGGTGTATATATTGCATAAGGAAAACAAGAACCAAAGGATGCGCATTAACAAACACACTTCACTTGTCAAAATTCAAAAATGAAAAAAGCCTGCAAATAGTTCATATCAACATCTACTTACTATGTTATTTGTTGTTTAATTTCCAAGTACGACATTTTTATTATATTATGATAGTCATCCCAAGTTAGTAATGATTTTTGGTATACGCAATTACTTAATTTCAATATGTATTAGTTAATCTTAAAAGCTAGTTTGAGAGTAACTTTAGTAATACAACACAAAAAATGACAATAAGAGCTTATATGCACTTCTATTAATGATCCTTTTATTAGTTTAGAATACCGTCTAAATACAATGCAGAAGACAATTAGGTGAAATATGATATCCCTTTGGTTGCATCTTTGAAACTTGGAAGCCAATACATAAAAGATATTTTGTAATTGTTTGTGTGGTTGGTTACAAGTGGTGACATGAAAGAATTATAGGTAAAAATCAACGGGCTGTTTTTACAAGACCATTGAAACTTTCCCATTAAAGTGAAAGCATGGGGGATTCATACTAGGAAGAGAAATGCTAATTGAATTAAACTTGGCTTCACATTATCCTCCAAATTCTCACTAGACACGAAACAAATTATTAATAACCACTGTTGAACAGTACAGGATTCAGGAAAGCTCGTATAATTCAATGTAGTCAGATGCAACCCAGATAAACTGAAGACAAATATCTACATGTAGTCATACAATCACCAAATTCAAGCATCCGAAATATATGAAAATCATCAATCATAAGGATAAAGAGTCACAATCTGAAATGAAGCAATTCTAAAAGCAATCTATACCTAAACAACGTAAAGAAGAAACACCTAGGACGCTTCCACCCAAGGGAGCAACCGAATTTAATAGTCCACCCCCTGCAATCACAATCCCAAAAATCAAAATTCTATACACATCAAAATGCCTACTTGGATCTTTCATGTCTACTTTAGAAGCTGTAGTCGTAATAGAAATTGGCTTATAAGATTTTGACAAATTGTGAATTAGTGGTCTTAATCCTAGATCGGTCCAAGAAAACATCAGGTGTGGCCTATGCCTAACCCCTACGTAATCTGTACTTTTCTTCTTTGTGCAAGCCATCATTGTCATCTGGAAAATTAAGGCAAAGCATAATGAAAGGAAGTGATGATTCGGGCCCTTTACGTACTAGGTTAAATACGCCAATTCTTTGATTTTTGCTTTCCCACTATAAAGCCAACATCATTTGAAGTCTTTGATTCGTAGGAGACTAGGGACTTTTACGGTGATGAAATGTGTAAAGAGTGAATGCGAGTGGGACACAGAAATGGGTAAAGAGGGCTTCCGATGATGTATCAACGTCAAAAAAGGAGAAGAACACGCGATGCTACCAATCGAAACCCATTGGAAATGCCCACATAATATTAGTTATCTCAAAATACCCAGATGAAATGCCCACATGAAAAAAAAACCCAAAAAAATTACCCAGATGTAATTGATCGCCGCATTAGAAATACCCAGATAAAATACCCACATGAAAAAATACCCCTCACTCAATCGAAACCCATCAGCCAATCGAAACAATATAAATTACCTAGAATCTGGTGGTAGAACGCTGGAATGTCAAGAAGAGGAAGAACTTTTTAAGAGTAGGAAGAACTTCCGGAGAGAGGCTCGAAGATGTTTCAGATGTTGAAGAAGAAAAACAAGTTTCGGGAGGAGGCTTGTGTGTAAGAAGGATAGGTTTGTAAAAAGGTAACAAGCTTTAGATGTAGAAGAAGATTACAGATTTGTTGATTAAATAAAAATAGGTATTAGTTGGTTTTACCTATTCTTTAAAGTTGAAGAATACATATTGATGTAGAATGAGTATTATGTGTCTGTTTTAAACCAAACACATGTTTAATAATTACCGAGGAATATGTTAGGAATAGAATTCTTATTCCTTCATACCAAACAAGTCGTAATGGTTAAACATCAGAAAAAGAAGGGAGAAAGATGTATTTACATATCCCAGAAAGTCACACAACACCCAACTCAAAAGTATAAGTGATGCGAAAACTAAGCCTCAAGAATTACGTGAAGGTAAGAGAATCAAACCTTATAAACAATAAATCAGGTAAGTTATTCAACGCAAAGATAATCTAAATATGAACTAAATTCGCTGAAAGGAAGCTAGTTAGTGAAAATAACAACAAAGAAACCAAAAAATTATAGACCGTATGATACTCTCTTAGGTTGGGTTCCAAAAACCCACAAGAACCTCACAGGAGAGAGTTTGGAGTTTGGTTGCATGGATGAAAGAGAAATTTTCATACAATTATATTGGACATTTTCATCAAATGTTTGAAAAGAAAAAAAATGACATTAGATTAAACTTACCATAAGTAGAGGATGTTAAGTTCATCGATTTTTTTTAATGATTCTATGTTCTCTATTATAATTTCAACCTAAAAATAGAAGAAAAATATTAGTTTTGTACACAAATAAGTCACAATAATAACCAAAAGAAAAATAAGTCACAAAATGCTATAATAATGAATCGAAGAAGAAGGACGAGATGAAAACAAAAAAGAAAAAAGTGTAAAAATTAAAACACCCAACTTTGTCCTCATGACCCTTACATATTTTGTCCCTATATGTTAGTATGAGATTTGGCTTCAATCACCATAACTAGCAAAAGAAAAATAATAAAAAGGAGGTTAACTTATGATTTGTGGCATAAGGAATTCAAGTATATATATATAAGAAACATAAATTACGTTGAAAAACAATTGTAAACATTAAAGAAAATCAATACAAATAGAAGACCAGTAGAATTATTAAAGAGTTTGAAATTTCATTGGAGATGGAAATCGAAACTTTTTCCAAGATTGAATAAATCTGAAGAGTCATTAAAAAAGTTTAAGTATGTTTAGAGAAGGATATTGAAAAAGGCTCTAACTTCATTATATCTACATAAAACATCTTGGCTCATCACTATGTATCCCATTATCCCTCACTCAGATACTTAGTATGTCACCTATTGACGATTTTTCTTTTAATATGACATATATCACCTATTGAAGATTTCTCTTTTAATATGACATGCTTCACTTTACTAACAATGTAATTACTAATTAGTTGTTATATTATACTATTATTTTGCTTCCTGTGTGGTTTGGTATGACTTTGGTCTTATACTATTCTACATTCCTTTTTTTCCATCCATTAATTAATCAATTGCATAATTACTCTTTTCAAATTAAAAACATTAAAAAATCAATAGTAGTTAGAAAGAAAATGAAGATGGTTCGAGTATATTAGTAAAGTATGCACCAAGATTTGAAAAAATTGTCATGCCAAGTAATAAAATGTTGCTAGAAGGGCATAATTAGAGGAATCTCACTTAAGTTTCAGGAGGAAGAGCATAACCATCTATTAGACTTTGTTCTTGATGTGTCTGCCATTAAAACTAGCCAGATTAAGGTTGATAAGGAGACTATAAACATGCATACCACTTTAGATATGTTTATTCCCAGTGTCATTTAAGTGGACTCGATTATTGTAACGATACTAGTTTGGTTTCAACCAAAAAAGAGAAAAATAGATAGACTTACGATTTTACTTACAGTTTAATAAAAAATGGTCAGTTTATTACTTAACGAATCAATTTTTATTTATAAACATTATAAACACAAACTGAATCAAAAAATTGGTTGTTTTACATTTAGTATGGTTAAATCAACCAATCTGGTTCAACTTTAATTATTGGAATTAATTTCTTTCCTAAACAAAATAATTTAATGGAATCGACAACACATAAAAAGAAAGACACCAAAATAGTGAAGAATTTTTCATTTTAAGTAATAGAATGCTACTACTCTTGCATGATTTTAGAGTTCCAAATAAACAAAAAGGTGATCGAGGAGGTCATTATTATCCCACTAAAGCACATTTGAGACATAATTGTAAGGTTCTCCATCCACCTCATAAAGCAAATCTAGAAGGGTCAATTAGAGGAATCTCGCTCAAACTTCAAGAGGAAGAGTGCAACCATTCCATAGACTTTGTTTCTAATATGTCCACCATCAAAACTTATAAGATTATGGTCGATAAGGAGAGTATTGACATGCTTGCTACTCTGGGTATGTTTTATATTATTGGTGCAATTCAAGTGGACTTGGTCTTATGTCAGTAACCTAGTTTAGTTTCAACTAAAGAAAGGGGAAGCAGATAGACTTATGGTTCTACTCACAATTTGAAAAAAAACTGGTCATTTTGTTACTTAATTGATGATGGTAATAAACACTAGCTAAATTGTAAAGCATGTCAGTTTGTATTTATTTCATTTGAATCAACCAATCTAATTCGATTTTAAAATCTTTGAGTTTAATTAAATTCTTATCTATAAAAGTAGTAGAATTTATTGTGAGGAATTGATGCGCTTACCTTAATATGTCACATTATAGTATGTTTGTCTATCATATTTGAGTTGAACAAAAAATGTGTCATTTATGTGATTGTCAACTCAATATTATGTATAGTAATGTATCTCATGATTACTTTTTATAGGCTAAAATTGATCTTAAAGTATTTAAATTGTGGTTATTAATTTAATATTTTTAAAATAATAATACAATATATCAATGTATATACAAATCCCTTTATAACCAAAGGAAGTAAATATAAGTTGATATCCACTTCCTAAGCTTTGGAAAAAAAATGCTAAGTTAGTGGGAGTAAAGGAAAGATTAGGCCAAAGAAACTGTTATTACAGTAGACTAAGAACTATATTTATCAACGGGTAATTTTAGGTGCTTTAACTTGAAGAGATTGTTGTCCGCGTGATGAACATCCTCCTTACAAAGAAGGTTCATTATTCATAACCTTAAAATTTTCCTTATATATGATTAGGTATCCTATCTACTTGAACATGTTCGTGCTGAAAGCTCTGAATACACATTTATTGGTTTTCGAAAATGTTCATGTTTGTTTCCTCCCAGATAGCATATATACAACAAATTATCATTAACTTGAAAGTGGTTAAGTCACCTTTGTGAGTATACCTAACTTGTTAAACCAAATTTATGAATTAGGGCTAGGTATGGCCAAAGCATTAAATTCTATTGTTGAGCTTTTCAATCTTATAAAACCCTCAATATTCCTCAAGTGTTAGGGTCGTAACCGTAGTATATGAGGTGTCGATTTCATGAGAAATTAGTGAACCAATTGAATCATAATTTTTCTAAGGCCTAAAAGTGTAATTAAAATGAAAAAAGGAGGACAAAATTAAACAATTGATTATAAATTAATTGAAAGTGAAATTGTAAAATTAACACAAAGAGATCAAAATTGAGCATAAACAATTAACAATTAAAAATTCACACAAGGAAGATTAACCAATTATGAGAGAATGGGGATTTATCCTATCATCTAATGCTAACTTAATCACTTTTGAGTTAATTCAGTATCGATCCTATAATTTCAAAAGGTAGATTACCCTCTCTCTTGAGTTATAATTATTAAACCCTAAATCATAACCCCTAATTGAATTGAATTATTGAAATTACAATCTCTCAATTAACAAAAACAACCCACAACCTAATTAGATATTAAGCATTCTAATAGACAATCAGGTCCTCATATAACATCTCTCTTTGTATAAATTACCGATTTGATTGTTTGTGTGATCTATTAGATTATTTAACTCTTATTACCCATCTAATCATTTTGCTATCGGTTCACTCTCTAGATTTATTATTGAAGCATGCAAATACAAAAAACGATCACAATACCTAAATCATTAGCATTAAAAGTAATCAAATTAACATTGATTCAAGAACAAATCCATAAAAAAAGTTTAAAACATCCTTAAACACAAATTCTTCATCATCATATCCATCTTATACATCAAATGAAAGAAATATCAAGATATAACCTCTTTTCTCTCTGCCTTAGCTTCTTTCCAAATGTAGTAAATGGAACCTCACTTAGATTAGGTCTTTTTTTTGTCTTTTATAGTTATAGGGATTTTTAGGGTAAAGACTAGGTTTTACCTAGGCCCAAATGTCCAAAATATCCCTCAAAAAGTTGAGTTTAGAAGCAGTCCCTGCGTCTGTCATTGTGCCTGTCACGATCATGGCCAATGAGTCACGATAATGACACTTAAATTTTGGCTTCTATCATGATCGTCGTTAATAAGTCATGATTGTGGCTATGCTGGGTTGCTTCTGTCCTGATCGTGACTGGTATGTCAAGATCATGACCTTGGCTCCTCCTCTGAGCTTTCTCCAAATCTTTTTCAGTCTTCTTTACCTAATCTCAAACATTAACAAACTCATTAAAACACCTTAAAAATAGAAAATTAAAGCCTGATATCATACACTATACCATATAACACTCAAAAACATAAACACATAATAACACTGACACAATTATAAACCTGAACATGCATAAATCATCTAATTGAGAATTAAAAACATAATAAATTACCCACTAAAACATAATGCAACCTATAAGTATCATCTATACATAAAACAAACTTTATTCCAGAACCTTTGAGTGAAATAGAATTTTAACAAAAGGTGTTTATGATTCTCAAGGTTTTGAGGCATAACTTACATGTTTAGTTGTTTAATCCTATACCTTTTAGCATATCTATGGTTTGTAATTTGTTCTTGGTTGCTAGTTATAGTATGAAGGAAGCTTTAGCAAAATTACTATTAAACTATATAAGTTTGTTGCAGGATACTCTCTCAACTAGAGGTTTAAAAAGTCTCAAGCATGATTTACTTATAAAGCAAATGGATTTATTCCTCATCCACAATACCATGTTTTCTTATTGTAATATTGGTTATAATTGGGGATTGAATCCATTATCAAAATTAAAGCCTCTATACTTATATTGCCAATTTCCTTCTCTTATGATTTCTTCAACCTTAGTCGACAATGGAATGAGAATTTTAAAATTTTCTATATTATGTAGCTTGTAGAGAGGGATAAGTTTATTTTATTTTTTAAACCAAAACCATGCTCTCCTCTCATTCTTGATCTCAACTTTGATTTCTTGAATCATTGTGCTTCTTATCTTTAAAGTTCGATTTAATGTCCATGAATAAGATGGCTTCTTGCTCTCCTCTCATTCTTGATCTCAACTTTGATTTCCTGAATCATTGTGCTTCTTATCTTTAAAGTTCGATTTAATGTCCATGAATAAGATGGTTTCTCTTTAATAATCCATAAATTATGATCCTCAATTATGTAAGAATGCATCCATTTGACCTATATAGAATTAGAATCCTCAAACATCTTCCAAATTCTTTCAACTATAAGTATTTTATTAGTTATTCTAGCTAATTTATTCTCAAACCTCTTTCCTTCTTAAATAAGCAAACTTCTTTCTAACTAAATTTAGCTTTATGTTGTATCACTAACATGGCCTGAACACAAGAAATTTCTCAACCATCTCTCCGCCTCATTAATCAAATTCAATAGAAGGTATGAATGGGAGCCTATGTGAATGTGTAATCTCTAATACTACATATACAAGTTAAAGTTTAATAATACATAAGAGGAACCAGTGTCCTATTCTCTTTAAATTGATTCAATGAGAGGCAAGATAGTCTTTTGTTAGAAATTAGTATGCCTAGTCATTTAAAAGGGAGCTCTTATAAGCTGAGGCTTGAGATTACCATCAAAATATCTACCTGCCCTTATTAATTTGCATAAACATATAGACAACTTTTGGTTTTATTTGTGAAAAGGTCTGATAATTGACTAAGGATTTAAGAACATCCAAAAGGAGTTAGAGTAATTTTGGATCTGTACCAGAGTAATTTTGGATTAGTACCGTATACTAATAATAATTATAAACTTCCATTTGATCAAGTCAAAAGGGTTTTTTTGAAGTCAATTATGAAAGCATAACTCTTTAGCACCTTTATTGTTTTTGTATTGAAGACATTTTGTGCAATTAGTAAATTATCACCTATAATTTTGCCCTTGATAAAAGCTTGTTGAGCTAGATTAATGATTAATGTAATAGCTTTCTTCAATCTTATTACTATCATTTATATATAATCTTGTATATAACATTACAATAAGATATTGGCATGAATTCCTCTAAGGAACTGACATTTAGTGTCTTTAGATTGAGACAAAGGTGAGTATTATTCCATTTTCTAAGAAATTTTCCATTCTTGAAGAACTTCATAACTATTTTGGTGATCATAACTATTTTATATCATACTAAAAGGTTGTCGATTCATCTCTAGCTCTAGATATATTTAATCCTATGTCTCCGACTCTCTTCAGGTGTATCCTTTTAAGTTATGTATTCACAACTTATAGTTTCTTTGAGAATTTGAATGGTTCATACCCATCAACCACAAAATTTAATCCTTTTACAATGGCCTCTTCAAATCCCTCTAGTTTTACCAAAAAATTACTAAACATGGAGGGGAATTTTATCTTATCTTTCCTGAGTTCACTAACAATTCAACATATGAGTAATTTGAGCATAATAAGGAAATGAAAAATGTTGGGAGAATCATATAGCCATAAGGGATTAAATTAAGCTCTATCAAGATTTTTTTCCTACTAAACCAACTTCCTTCCTATTTGTTGCTCCAAATGAAGTAAGCTCCTTTGTACTTAAGGTCCTTAAGATTTGTAATAAATAAGCAATTCCTTAGGTTGATATTCCCTAATCCATCTTTCACTTTATCCCGTTCAACTTCATTAGACCTAAGGCTATTATTAAAGTCCCTAGGGACGATCCAAGGTTCATTCATGGTTGAGCCTAAGGAGTTAAGATCCTCAAAAAGTAATCTTTTTAGGAATTCATGACTAGCTATATAAATATAAGTGACCATAATTGGAGCTAAGGCCTAATTCATATTGATGACTAAGTGTCAAAGTTGCTTAGAGATGAATGAGTGGAGAACCTTAATTTTGTTTAAGATATAAGCAACAATAATTCTCTGATTATAATGCATGTTATGGATAGTAATAAGATTATTATTTTTTTCTTAAAAATCTAGAGGCGATTAGTTAACTTGTCCTCTTTAATTTTTGTCTTCAATAAACCTACCAAAAGAAGATTTTTAGATAGCAAAAAATCATTGATCATCTACTACTTTTTAGGGTAGTTCATGCCCTTACATTCTAAGTAATGATTATGGAGTAGAAGTAGGGGTCTAGCATCTAAACCCTCTTCCTCTTCGACTTTCTGTTAGGTTTCTTCTAAGCTTTGACCATAGTTTTCATCTTACACTCACTAAACATATTAACTATGCTTTTTGATAATGTAGCTTTAGACAAGTTATTGATGGGAAAAATCTAGTGAGCCCTCTAGGTCTGTTGTTTCTTCTAATGTTAGAACATTATAGACTGCGTTCATATTTTTCTTTAAGGAACTATCAGGTATGTCTCTCCTGTCTAATGGCTCCTTGAGATATCTAATAATGTCCTAAAGAATGTTGGAGAGATGATTAGGGCCTTTAACTTCTTCATGGGATAAGGTTGGCTAAACCTCAATATTATTAGGGTAACCTTGATCTATTACTTTATCTATTATAAACATAATTCTTCCTATAGGTTTCCATAAATTCTTTTCTTATTAAGAGGGGGGTCTTTATTGATAAAATAATTTGATTTATGATTCTTTCAAATCTCCTTCCTTTGTTAGCCTCATTAGTTAGAGTAAATTAAGGAGATTCCTCTCCTTTACCACTTCTAGGCATATCTTTGCATAGACCATATGATGGAGTCTTGTTGTGTTCTTGTCCATAAATAGTAGTTTGTTTATGTAGTTAGCAAAATAGCTCAAACTTATTGTGAACCAATAATTAAAGGGAATATTATGGAAATTGACCTACAGAGGAATATTATTTATGTAATTTTTATCTAAGTTCATCCTAGGTTTCTTTCTTTGGATCAAGAGTGGCTTATTATGGATATGGTAGGGACCAACCCCATAAGTCTCTGCATACTTGCCTTATTCAAAAACCTAAGTAAGAAGGAATTATCCTCATTAATTATCATTTTGTCTAGCCAAGCTTGCTCTAGTTACTCTCAAACTATTTTTAAAATAAAGGAAAAGGGAGCAATTCTTATTGATCATTTACACTACTAGGCATACTAATAGTAGCTAGTAAGGAAGCAAAGCTAGGAGAACTCTCTTTGATAGTAGACAATTCGAAACAAGAGGGGATTTAGAGGAAGGACATAAAGTGGCATGCCTAGTAGTGTAGAGGATCAATAAGAATTGCTCCCTTTTCCTTTATTTAACAATTCTTCTTTTATATCACAACCTTCATAGCACCTGTAAAGACTTCTCTCTCACATAAATATGAGAAGAGGGTTGCAAGAACTCTCAAAGAGAAGGAGACAAAGTGGTTATAATAACCACACAAGATAGCCACACATTAATACAAAAAACGACTGTAAAAAAGGTGAATATATCTACACTTACCAACCACACCAGCTACAAGTTTAGGCTAATTGAGAAGAATAAAATAATATTACAGACCCTACATACATATAAAACCCAAATAAAAGAGAAAAAAAGGAATATATATGATCACACCAGTCATTACACCTGAAATATGAAGAGACAAAACTTCTTCATAAATATTACAACTTTCTATATAAAATGTACACAATCCAATCTTCTTTTAGTTATAGTAGACTGCAATTGGGAAGTACCTATAACAAACTCCTCCTTTGAATTAAATGGAGGCATACGCCAATTTGACAATTAAATGATTTGCATCAAACTTTCATCTCTGTATAGACTTTGTCATCATTTTTGAATCATCATCTTCTTTATGTATTTTTTAAGCTCAAGTTATTTAGAATCTATAACATCACATTTTCAATGTTATCTCGAATCAATATGTTTTGATCAACCATAGAAAGTAGGATTCTTACTAAGATGTATAACACTCTAACTATTATAAACAAAACATACCTATTTTGAGTAAAACTGAGTTCTTAAAGAAATTTATTCATCCAAAGAAACTCTTTGTAAGCTTCAGCTGCATTAATAAATTCAATCTCGATAGTGGACAATGTAACACACTTTTGTAAGTTAGATTGCCAAGTCACAACTCTCCCTACAAAGGTAATTAGATAACTTGAAATTGACCTTTTTCAGGTTAACATTACCTATTGTGTATGAATTAGTGTACTTAAAAAAGTAACAATTCTTACTTTAAAACACAGTTTCAAACTAAAAGTGTTTGGAAGATATCTCATAGTCCACTTTACAACATTCAAATGTTCTTCACCTAACGAAGGAGAAAACAACTAACTATTCAAATTACATGATCAATATATGTGCATACTACTGCATAAATCAAAATTCTTATTACAAATGCATAAGGAATATGTTTATTTAAAAAGTGAAAAGAAATCATTTAAAGCTCAAAATTAAGCATATAAAATAACAATGTACAAGGATAAGTGATCTATTACAAAAATTGACATATAAAGCACATGTTACTCCATAATAGCATAAGATGGATTAATAATTTACAAGTTCATTCCAAGGTCCACTTTTCTTTTTAATGAGGCAACCATCCTTTCTATATCATGGACTTACAAGATTTCCTTAATCTAACAATAGACACTATAAGCTAGCTCATAACTATCCTTTTAGAGTTATTGAATAACTTATTATTCCTTCCTTTTAACTGGAATATAATGAACAACTTATACGAAGGTTGCTATTTAAGTGATCTCTTCTTTTCTTTATGTGTATAAGTGATCTCCTCTTTTCTTTAAGTGTATCTTGTTAGCCTATATGAGTATATCTAACTAGTCTTTGTAAGGATAATACATCCCTATCATATACTACATCCTGTTCCACATAACTCTGGAATATTTATATTGAAAAATATATTAATAATAGATTTCATAGCATATATAACTGATCATTAACACCATATAACCTATCTTTAGTCTTCAATTTATG
>JAOQMP010000002.1:11705315-11769062 GCA_027563575.1 Erythroxylum pedicellare
GTAGCATCAAAACATAGTAATTCCTACATGAGATAACTTTGGCAATCTCAAGTCTAAGGAGTAATTATACAATCATCATAAAGAGATATTCCACAAACATACAAGTAATGTTTCATTTGGGATTCTCATGGTTGGGTCTGTTAAATGAACTTATTCTCTAAGAAGCACCCACATGTTTGTTTTAAGTATCTCTACACTTTAATCTATGAGATAAATACTTTCTTCATAAGAAAGAAACAAATATATGCTAGTATAACCATTTCATCAATACCCGGTCTTGATGAAACTATAACTAGGAACATTTTAGGAATAATACAAAATGCAATTTGATTCTCATAATTATAATCACATTATAATTTCTAATTGCTTAACAATTATTCTAGGGATTTTATCATTATGATTAATAACTAAAAATTAACAAATACACAAGATAAAGAATGTCTTTTATTGAATAAAAACTTTTATACAAATAAATATACAACCAAAAATTGGCAATAAGGCCATAAACCAATATTTCCATATATATATATAAAAGACAAGTATATAAAATAAATCAAACAAGTTATTACAATAAAATATTCAGATTAAGTAAAAAGTATTTAGGCTAAATAATTAAAAAGGATGTACTACATATTTCGATTTGGTGAATAAAAATTTAAAGTATATTTTTAATTTAATTCTATAATTACTTTAAAATTTATTTATTTTTACCAACTATGCTTTATTATTTAAAAAACAATATGAATTATATACAAATGCTATTTTGCCGAAATTCAAAGCTAAACAAAAGAAAATTTATGAATTTCTTATGTTGTTAAAATTAGTTTGGAGTAAGACGGTTCATCTTAAAACTAATATCTTATATATCAAATAAGTTTCTAAGTTTTTCAAACATGTGTTAGTAAAATTTAATATTAAGAGGGTGTTTGGTTCATATGAGGTAATGATAATAAGAATGAGAATAAATATAGTAAAGAATGAGAGTGAATATAATTATAATTATGATTATTGGTTAAGACAAAAAAATGATTGTTAAAAATTTGAGAAATAAAATTATATTTCAAAATTTTTACAATAAATTTAATATATTTTAATTAATTATATTTAATTGCTAAAAAGTGAAAAAGTATAATTAATAAATTATAAATTATATTTAATTATTAAAAGAGAGAAAAAAGAAAAAAAGTGTGAATGACTTTCCTTCCTATTATAATCGGGAGGCATGAAATAACATCCAAAATTCATATATATTTTTCATATCTATTAATAAAAAAGTTGATGTTTAAAAAAGGATTAGTAATCTAATATTATTCTTTTTCATAAAAAGTTACACTTAAAAATAAAGATTATAAAAGTACACGAAAGATGATATCGAGGCAAAGTAAGAAACGAAAGTACGAAACTCCTCGTCGTCCTCCTCCTCCTCCTCCTTCTCTGTCCCTAAGCCTAACCGTCACAATTCACAACGCGGCCGTTTCAACTTCGTGCGAACCCCAACCCTAACCTCCTCCTCTTTATCTCTCTTTCTCACGTATGTAAATCAGTAAATGCTTAGTTTCTCTCTCTGAGTTTATCCTCATCAAATTCAAAACCTAGAACAAACAATCTCCCATCTCTTTACTTCATTCTCCTTAACTAAATCCAAGCATTGGTTCGTTGGACTTCTATGTGTCATAGTCGTTTGGGTGAATTTGGATGGTTGACGATGACGCTTCTGTGCTGAGCATTTCGGTTGGGTTTATTTTCGAATGGCTCAGCAGCAATCTTCACGTCTCAGTCGTCTGCTCACTCTATTGGACAGTACGCTTTCTATTCCTTTCTTTCTTTTCTTTTCTTTTTTTCTTTTTAGTTTCGAGCTGTGTGGCTGTAATCGATCTGAATAGATTTGAGTATAAATTGCGAAAGTTACGAAATTTCGATGCAATGTTTGCAGTCGGAAGTAATGCTATTGTGTTCTTGTTTACAATAAATTATTTTCAGCTGGTTCGACGCAAGCCACGAGGTTTACTGCTGCGAGGCAAATTGGAGAGATTGCCAGATCGCATCCTCAAGACTTGAATTCTCTTTTGAAGAAGGTGTGCCATTTTACTTCGGTTCCTCGGTTTAAATATTGACAGAAATAGTGTTGCCAGTTGTTCAATATTTACGTAATTGGAGATATATTGGTACCTTAATTTTGCATTATTCTTCCGCTTGATAATTGTTCGATTTCCTTCAACTAATTAATTGTTCAAAATAACTAGATAGCTGGATTCATGTCCTTGAAAAGAATAATGTTGCAGAGAGCGGGATAGTGTTTAAATATCTGTTCCTTTTTTTGGTTGTTTCATACTTTACTCTGGCTAGTAGGAATAAGGAAACTTGAATGCAACATCCTTTAGCATTCCATTTGTCAATTAATGTTGCATTTCCTGTTCACAAGCTATGGAAATAGGTTAGAGAATGCGGAGCATGACAGGAGATAACATAGCTAGAGCTGGCTTGTGATCTTCCTTTATACTGTCAAATTGCAAGTCTAATCAATGGAAATTTAGTGAAAATAGTAGAACTGATTTATGAGCTTACTTGACATATGATGGGGCAGGATATTATTGGTGTTTCAAAACTTGCAATCCTTATTTGCAGAAGCACCATGGTTTATTTTGTTTCTTGTCAATAATTTTGTCCTTATTCTGAGTCATCGTGGTAATGTTCCAAACTGCAACCTCAGTACCGAGTCCTCCAATCTGCAGTTTTGGACGCAATTTAAAACCTTGATATGGATGAGCTTTCATTTTGCTAGCATCAATTAATTTCTTTTATCCACTTTCCAGAGTTTAGAGATTACATAAAATATGAGACTTCAAGCACTGAATCAATGCAATTGGAACTTATTATTGAACATAATCGATGGGATTTGGTTTTTCAAAATTTCTCTTTTAAACATGATAACGGACTAAACTTCATTTCATGGTTCTGGTTATTGAGTTACACCTAAAACTTTGCTGGAGATGTTGATCTTCTGAAATGAAACATGATACGGGACTAAACTTCATGTCATGGTTCTGTTTATTGAGTTACGCCTAAAACTTTGCTGGAGATGTTGGTCTTCTGAAATGAACAGTGGGAAGTAGAGGCTTGCATGTAATTTATGACAAATAATGCTTTACCTAATCTATTTCTGCTTCATCATAGTTGAATGCATTATTTGTAATTATATTGTTTATCTAGGTACTGTCTGTTTAAGATTTTACTATGGTTGTACCAGGTAATTTTTCTCACCAGCAGTTAAGAAATTTTTGGACTAAAATTTAACCTTGTTTGGAGGTCAATCCTTTTATGCCTTGTTTTCTTGTGGTTGCCATTTTCCTACTATAGTGGCCCCATGGTTTGGTTAGTTGCCTTGGGCCTAAAAATTTGGTTTAATTTATACTTCTATGATGGCTTGATCATCATTCTTACACACAATATTATTGGTACTCGTTCTATTTGTTTCAACTTGTGAAGTAGTCTCCAATGCATCTTGGCTGTATTCGAACATTAACTGGATGTAGGTCTTTCAATTGTTTTCTTTTGCACATATTTTTGTTTCCTTCTTTCTCTTTCTGAGGATTTTTCTTAGGAAGTGGGGTGGGCTTGGAGAATTATTATATTGTTTGAATCAGTTCCCTTTAATCATATTACTGTTATGTTCTCTTCCAGGTATCACAGTATCTCCATAGTAAGAACTGGGACACAAGAGTTGCTGCTGCGCATGCTATTGGAGCCATAGCTCAGAATGTTAAACATACAACATTAACTGATTTACTTGCTTCTATTGAGGCAAAAATGACAACCATGGGGATTTCAGGTGGTGCTGAAGATTTGATAGCAGGGCCTAATTACCCTAACATCATATCATGCACTTCATTTAGAAGGTTGTTGATATATTTTACAACATGGATTTGTTTTTAATTTTTAAATAGAATCTTTTGAATTTTGTTTGGTATAAGTTTTGTGTTGGGTTTGTTTGCTATTCTTATCCCTTCTCACTTCAATTCCTCTTTTTTTCCAAAGTTTTGATATCGTCAAGGTGTTGGAGTTTGGTGCTTTATTGGCATCAGGCGGCCAGGTAACCAATCTTTTATGAGGTTAGGTATCTTATTTCTCATTGCAAAGTAGAGTACCATGGTTTCTGTCCTTTTACTTCATCCATACCATCCACATTTGCTTTCCTGACAAAGGAGTCAATTTCCATTTTGTTTCTTATTTTATGCTCAAGAAAAAGAGGCTGGAATTGAGAACAAAATATTGATTAACCAGTAGTCTACTAGGAATTTCCAGGATTCTGACCAAGATTGATATCTTATCTTTAAAAGAACTTGAATAAACATTCCAAGATAAGAAGCTTAATGTACTATATTGAAAGTATCTCCCCTTTCATACACACCCTTCTTGTTCTGAATTTGTTGAAGGCCAAGAAGAGATATTAGGGCTAGAGAAGTTCATTTCGTGACAAAGAAATGATGGTCACATCTTTTAAAATTTAGTTAAAATGTTTGAATTCCATTCACTTACCAAGTGAAACTTGTGAACTTAGCCAGCCATGAAATCTTGCAACCTGTGCGGCAAAAATGATATTAAGTAATATCTTTTGATTAAAAAATCTTACGAGGACGGATTGGTTTGATTTAGTTTAATTTTGTTTATAACTTAATATTTATTGTTTGCAAGTGTGTCCTGCTGGATTTCATAAGAAGTGGTAACATAAACATCAATTAGGAGTTTTCTAAATTACTATGTGAAAATTTATACTGATGGTTGTACCATTATTCTGTTTTTGTGTGTGGGTAATGGTAGGATAGGACATATATATGCATATCTGAGCTTACCTAGGTATGACTTAAGTGTACCTTTCCTATCTCGTTGCAGGAGTATGAGATTGCAATTGATAATTCCAAGAATCCAAGAGAGCGTTTGGCACGCCAGAAACAGAATCTGCGACGCCGTTTAGGTTAATGATTGGCTCTCCTTTTTTTTTTTTCATTTTCTTGGGTTGGGGAAGGGGAAAAGAAGGGTTTTTTAAAAAATGTTTTAATACTTTCTTACATGTTGCAGATTTTGATTGTTTAGTAGAACACAGATTGTCTGGCTGATGCTCACCTCTTCTAGCATGATATTATAGGATCTTTTGGTTATTCTAGCATGAAATTATTGGATTGATTGTTTAATCATTATTTTTTTCCTTCAACAATCTCTTTGCGTGTTGTCTTGATGGGAATTGTTCTGTAAAATTTCTTTTCAGTTCCTTAGTTGCTGTGCACTGAACTTGAATTCTTTGGACAGGTTTGGATCTTTGTGAGCAGCTTATGGATGTCAATGATGTGATTAAAGATGAAGATCTCTTTGTCCACAAGTTCCATCCCCAAGGAAATGGTTTAGAGCATAGATCATATATGCCTGCATCTGCACATAACATTCAGCGACTAGTTGCTAGTGTGGTTCCTACTGTCACATCCAAAAGACCAAGTGCAAGAGAACTGAATCTCTTGAAGAGAAAAGCTAAAGTAAACTTAAAAGATCAAGCAAAAAGTTGGTCTGATGATGGGGACGCAGATGTGTCACTTACTCAAAACTCAACTCCAAAAAGCTCAAATTCTGAGTCATATAGTTTCAGTAAGGTAATTGGGTTTTATACTTTCTGGTCTTTTAGATTGCTGCAGATTATTGCAACTTAGCTACCACTTTTCTTGGAAATTAGGCATGTCAATGTCTCTCACATATGATTCTAGAGACATGTTTTAGTAATTAAAACTAACCTATTCCCATTTCTCTTTGACTTTTGCTTAAGCCTGTGGTATAGTGGGATGAGGCCAGTGTGTATACATTGTTGAAGGCTATTGGGGGTGTTGGTATTGGCAATAAGGATACAGAATGGAGAATAGTGATTGAACACAGGGCCTTCTTCTGGGAACTTGTTTCTTTGTTGTTCGTATTCTGTCTATGTTGTTTATTTTCTATATATAGAATTCGGGAACTGTTATGCATTTAGAATTTGTGCTTTAGCGTTCATCAACTAGTCAGATGGTCAGGCATAGGAATCTGGCTAACACCTAAGGTCAAAATGTCAGAGTGGGTGCAGTATTTGCTGTTTATTTATCTGTTTGTTTGTTGCAGATTGGAAAAGAACCAAACAATACGTTCACTTTTACAAAGCTTTTTTTTTATTTAAATCTTGCTATCACATAAAATTGTCAGCTGCAAGTTGGTATCTTCTTTTCATTACAGCTAGATGTGGATGAAGAAAGCTTTGAGAGTGATGGAGATGGAAAATGGCCTTTCCGTAGTTTTGTTGAGCAGCTTATCCTTGACGTATTTGACTCGAGTAAGTTTTCATATGTTGTGCAAAGTTTAGAATTATGACTGTTATTTGGTTGTCATGTGATATTTTCCCTGCAAAACATTGGCAGTTTGGGAGGTTCGTCATGGCAGTATAATGGCTTTGAGAGAAATTTTAACCCATCATGGTGGTTCTGCTGGGGTGCTTTTACCTGAATTGAGTTTGGATGGTACTCTGGATGATTCGAAAGAAATGGAACATCCTGCTTCATTCAAGAAAGAGAGAGAAATTGATTTGAATATGCAAGTTTCATCAGATGACTTGGAGCCACATCTCAAAAGGCCCAAATTTGAATATGTTTCATTTCAATCAATGAATGTTTCATCTGTAGATTGTGGTCATTTAAACACTAGTGTTAAAGCTGAAGATGGTGGCTGGAATCTACCTGCAGTGCAGGTGAATGGACAGGCTGATGTTAGTTCTGTTGAGATGGAGTTGGAGTCTTACCCTCCCAGTATAAGTGACTCATCTAAGGTGACCAATGAATTGAGAGACCCAAGATCTTATAGGGGAGATAATGATTCTTTTGGCATGAATACGCTTAGGAACCTTCCAGAGAGTACTGAGCTAATGAACTTTGTTAAAGTGGCCAAACATTCTTGGATAAAGAATAGTGAATTTCTGCAAGATTGTGCTGTTCGTTTCTTGTGTGTACTATCACTAGATCGGTAAGGCTTCTATTTCGTGGATTTAATCAGTTGGTTGGTTTATGTTCTTTGATTATGCTGAGCATAATAACAGCCAGTCCTAAAACTCCAATCTATTGAATTTTCTATGTTCATGACTGTCCATTCCTTTATATCTTTTATGTTGCTTGGCAGTTTTGGAGATTATGTATCCGACCAGGTTGTTGCCCCAGTACGGGAAACTTGTGCACAAGCATTAGGGGCTGCATTCAAGTATATGCATCGCTCTTTAGTGCTTGAAACATTGAATGTCCTCCTCCAAATGCAGGTAAATATTGTTCATAAATGGTACCTGTCTTTTCTTTGCATCTGGTGTTTTCTTTTTGTTTTTAATTCTTTATTTGTTTCCTCTTTGTTCAGTGTAGACCAGAATGGGAAATTCGTCATGGAAGCCTTTTGGGTATAAAGTATTTGGTTGCTGTGCGACAGGTAAGACATTTTTGTATCTGGTGTCATTAGTGATACATGTAGGTCTATCATGGGTTTTCTCCCCCATTCTAATACACTTGTTAGTTGCTCAATTCCCTACTTTTCATTCATGGAACTAGTTATCTAGAGAATTTGTACATGACCTGTAGCTTGCATTGATTGATCTGGGCTGATGCAAGAGCTCATTGTGGTCTGAAAATGTGCTCCTGTTGATGCTCTTTCCAACTTATGTTAATTTTTGTGTTTGGTTCCAACTTCTTTTTGTCATGTGTCCTGTCCCCTTTTCTTGCATCAGGAGATGCTGCCTGATTTGCTAGGATATGTTTTGCCTGCTTGTAGAGCTGGACTGGAGGACCCTGACGATGATGTGCGGGCGGTTGCTGCAGATGCTTTGATACCGACTGCTGCTACTATTGTTTCTCTAAAGGGTCAAACATTGCATTCCATTGTTATGCTCCTTTGGGATATACTACTCGATTTGGATGATCTTAGCCCATCCACAAGCAGGTACATTCTCATCCTCGGAACCTTACTGATGCACGCCAAGTCCTTAGAAATTAAGGGTAAATTAACGGAGGGAGCAACAGAATAGAATCCTAGTAAGAGAAGGGAACATGAATTTAGAGAACATAAGGAGGCAAAAGCACTTGAATCTTTATTGGTATGCAAAATCAACTGATAACAAGATATTAAACTTCATATTTATGACATTATAAACTTAATTCTTATACTAACTAGAATATTTACTCAAAATAGATGCAAAATCATAATCCAAATAAGACTAACAGGAGCTCAATTCTAAAGTGAACTAAATATATAATCTACTTTTTATATGTGTATTTCAGTCATGAGATTGTCTGCATCACCTATCCCTTTTCTTTTTGATTTCTTGGTAATTTTCATTTCGAAGTTTTAGGAAGGCACAAAGAAAATCTTTTCCTTATTTGCGTGCTTTCAAGTAACAATATTTACTTAACAACATTACTTTTGCAACTAAATCAAAAATGGTTCTATTGGGTAAACTATATGTTATAAAACAGGATTAGAAGTGTGCATCATATGTGTGTTCAGACTTGTCTAATTTGAAAGTGATTAGGACCTAAGATGAAGCAAGGCACAAATGTGCTGAGTAATCTTAAAAGATATATTACATTCTTGATTACTTCGAATACCTTTCCTACACTTTATTGGCAAATTGATGATTGAATCACCACAATGTTGACAATAAATATTTTTTGTCACTAAGTCTAATTTGTGATGAGTTCTGAAGCTATCACGATGTGCAAGAAAAGGTGACTCGCAACATTGATTACTATGTGCCTCATGCACTAGTCTGGTGATATTGTTAAGAATGTGCATGATATTTCTCTATGCATCTCAAAACTCTTTTTGGAGCTGATATTCTTCTGAGCAACTCACAGGCAGAATTTTGATTAGGATAAATCAGATATCATTTGTGGCAAGTACCTCAAATTTGAAATATTCTCTTGGTCGTTTCTCCACTGGCACCAAACTTGGCTGTTTAACAAGGATCTAACTCTTTTGATATTAGGTTCTTTCTGAACTTTAAGCAAAATGATTGCGCTAAACTGGTAATTTGGTGCTATAAAATAACTTTATTAGGTTTGAAAGGTCTAGGTGGCGCATTGTTCCATACAATATTTGAGCTGTAAAATTCCCTATTATTATGCACTTTATATATATTGTTGCCTTGTTGTAATTCTGCTTTACTTCTCAGAATTGATATGTTTTCTTGCATTACCTTCCTGGAACATAATCACCTTCTTCTAGCTGTAGAGAACAAGAGCATCTCTGCCACATTAGAACACATCAGATTTATAAATCTTTGTTTTCCTGAGATAAGAAAACACTTTATGGTAGTTTAAATGTATGGAGGCAGTATATGATCTCTATTTCTAATTATCTGTTATTTTTTGGCAGTGTTATGAATCTGTTGGCAGAAATATATTCACAAGAAGAGATAATTCCTAAAATGATATCAAAACAGAAGCCAGAGTTGGATTTAAATGAGATAGGCTGTGTTGATGATACTGGAGAAGGAAGAAACTTGCAGGAAAATCCTTATATGTTGTCAACATTGGCGCCCCGGTTGTGGCCATTCATGAGGCATAGTATCACATCAGTTCGATATTCAGCTATTCGAACTTTGGTAATTCTTTCTCTAAGCCCTTTCATTTATTTTGGAATCTCTATATGTTTAACACACTTCAAATTTTTGGTTTGCCATGTTTGCTTTTAATTTTTATCTTTATGGTTATATTTATAAGCTCTTATTGCTGATTGCACTGCTTACTGCTCTTCACATTTTTTCTTATTTTAGTGATGAATTATGTGCGAGCCTCATTATTTCATTTCCGTTTTGTTGCTGTTAGAAGTTTTACATTGTTCATATTGATTGGGTAATCTTATTTGCAGGAGAGATTGCTTGAAGCTGGCTACAAGAGGAACATCTCTGAACCATCGGTTACATCATTTTGGCCCTCTTTTATTCTGGGAGATACTTTACGTATTGTCTTTCAGAATTTGCTGCTGGAATCAAACGAAGAAATTCTGCAGTGTTCTGAGAGAGTTTGGAGGCTTCTTGTTCAGGTTTCTTTCTGAATTTGATGTCATTCTATTATAGAAGCATAAATTATTATCTCTACTATCCAATCTACTCAATTTTGCCCACTAAAGAGTTGCTCAAAATGGGAAGATTTTCTAGTTCAGAGCATCATCTTGTAAACTAAACTGAAACATGTTATGACACGAAATTTTGGTAATGTGGATTAGAAATTGTGCAACGAAGTATTGACCCTGTTAAAAAGGAACATCTATTAACTTGCAGCTGTGATTTAGTTTCTCTGAATGTTTCAAGTTTTCTTGTTACTGTTCTTATCTTTTCCATGATTTTGTTCAATTGATTTTAGTGCTCAGTGGAGGATTTGCATGCTGCCGCTTGTTCATACATGTCTTCATGGATAGAACTTGCATCTACTCCTTATGGTTCACAATTAGATTCTGCAAAGATGTTTTGGCCTGTTGCTCCCCCTCGAAAGTCTCATGTTCGAGCTGCTGCCAAGATGAGAGCTGCAAAGCTTGAAAACGAGTTATCTGGAAACGTTTTCTTGGATCCTGTGAAAGAAACAATGCTGGAGGAAAAGAATGGAGATGCCTCTTCTGGTGCAGTTAGAATAATTGTGGGATCTGATGTTGAAATGTCAGTGACTAATACTCGAGTGATTACATCATCAGCATTGGGAATTTTTGCCTCCAGGTTGTGCGAGGCTTCCATCCAATATGTACTAGATCCACTATGGAATGCCCTTACTTCCTTATCTGGGGTCCAGCGTCAGGTAGATTTGTGTATTTTGATATTTAAACATCATCTGAACCTCCCTCTCTATCTCTCTCTAACAATGATCGATTTGGTTTATTAGGTGGGTTCAATGATACTTATATCATGGTTCAAAGAGATTAAGAGCAATGACCTCTCTGGAACGCAAGGAGTTTTGCCCTCTTTTCCCAATCATGTAAAAATGTGGTTGTTGGATCTGTTGTCCTCCCCTGACCCTTCATTTCCCACAAAAGATTCGCTCCTTCCTTACTCTGAGCTCTCCAGGACATATTCAAAGATGCGAAATGAAGCAGGGCAGTTATTAAATGCTATAAATTCATCTGTTGTGTTTGAAAAGTTATCAACCACCAGAATAGATGTTGAAAGTTTGACTGCTGATGAAGCTATCAATTTTGCATCAAAGTTGCCGCAGTTTTACAATGATGCTGCTGGTAACGATGCTGTTGACCGCGAAATTATCGACAGTATTGATTCATTAAAACAACGACTTCTGGCAACTTCAGGCTATCTAAAATGTGTACAGGTATTCTGAGGATGGATTATTATATGTTATAACCTTGAACATGAATGTTTAAGATGCACTTATTAGTTTGAGTTAGAATATTTCTTTGGTCAAACCTATTAGGATGTTAATTTTGCATTTACTTAATACTTCCAATATTCCTTCGTACAGATAAGGTGATTTTTGCAAAATTTATTTTGCTTGGTTGACTTATATGTCCAAGCCTACCTTTGCAATAGAACTGCCATGTTAAACGAAGCAATACTTTATATAGCCCCTATTGACTTATCTGTTAAAATCTGCAGAGCAATTTGCATATTACTGTATCTGCTTTAGTTGCTGCTGCAGTTGTCTGGATGTCTGAGCTTCCTGCACGACTTAACCCTATAATCTTGCCCTTGATGGCCTCACTTAGGAGAGAGCAGGTTCTTCTTTTCTTTTCCAGTTAAATATCTTTTCATTGAATCATAACTGTTTCTGCATTCTGACATGTGTTTCATCGCTGTACAAGGAGGAAATATTGCAACAGAAAGCTTCTGAGGCACTTGCAGAGCTGATTTACTGTTGTATTGCACGTAAGCCTAGTCCAAATGATAAATTGATCAAGAACATATGTAGTTTAACATGCATGGATCCTTGTGAGACACCTCAAGCTGGAGTTATAAATTCTATGGAGATGATTGATAATCAAGATTTCCTCTTTTGCGCAAGTGGTAGTGGAAAGCAGAAGACAAAGGTTAATATGCTAAGTGGTGGTGAAGACCGATCAAAAGTTGAGGGCTTTATCAGCAGACGTGGTTCTGAATTTACATTGAAGTTCTTATGTGAGAAGTTTGGTGATTCATTATTCGATAAAATACCAAAACTATGGGATTGCCTCACAGAAGTTCTAATTGTTGGCAGTTCTGCCAACGAGGAACAAATTGCACAAGCTATTGAATCTGTAAAGGATCCACAAGTCTTGATAAACAACATACAGGTACATTTTTGCTTCAGATATCTTATGGTTATTAGTTGCTTCAGTTACTTTGTATATGAATTATCTTTTGGATTGTTGATTCATTTTTGCTTTACAGGTCGTCCGCTCAATTGCTCCATTGCTACATGACTCATTGAAACATAAACTTCTTACTCTTCTCCCTTGTATCTTCAAATGCATTCGTCATTCTCATGTTGCAGTTAGGTTAGCTGCGTCAAGGTGTGTTACTTCAATGGCTAAGTCCATGACCGCCAATGTTTTGGCAGCTGTAATTGAGAATGCAGTTCCTATGCTAGGTGATGTCACTTCAATCCATGCTAGGCAAGGAGCTGGCATGCTAATTAGTCTCCTGGTTCAGGGATTGGGAGGGGAGTTGGTCCCATATGCTCCTTTGTTAGTTGTTCCACTTCTAAGGTGTATGAGTGATTGTGATCATTCTGTGAGACAGAGTGTCACCCGCAGTTTTGCTGCCCTTGTTCCTCTTCTTCCACTAGCCAGAGGCCTGCCCCCACCCAGTGGATTGGGTGAAAGTTTAACAAGAAATTCAGAAGATGTTCAATTTCTGGAGCAGTTGCTTGATAATTCAAACATCGATGATTACAAGCTCTGCACCGAATTAAAAGTGACATTAAGGAGGTTGCAATTTTATCGTTTTGAAAACAGATATTGCTGTTTGGGAAACTCTTTTTGTTATGATATACAACCAACCTGTTGGGTTGTTGGACACTTTATCTTCTAAACTCACATGACGGTGGTTGCTGCTTTTCCAGGTATCAACAAGAAGGTATAAATTGGCTAGCTTTCTTAAAACGATTCAAGCTTCATGGAATTCTCTGTGATGATATGGGGCTTGGTAAGACATTACAAGCATCAGCAATTGTTGCGTCTGATGTGGCAGAGCGTCATGCTCTGAATAGCTCTGAGGATGTCCAGCAGCCTTCTTTAATTGTTTGCCCTTCAACACTTGTTGGACACTGGGCGTTTGAGATAGAGAAGTATATTGATGTGTCTCTGATAAGCACCCTACAATATGCTGGTTCTGCCATGGAGCGCATCTCACTTCGAGAACAGTTTGATAAACATAATGTCATCATAACCTCATATGATATGGTTCGCAAAGATATTGATTTCCTTGGACAGATTCTTTGGAATTACTGTATTCTAGATGAAGGACATATAATAAAAAATGCAAAATCCAAAATTACAGTTGCAGTTAAGCAGTTAAAAGCTCAGCATCGTCTAATTCTTAGTGGAACACCGATCCAGGTTGGGCAATGATGCAAAAGCACTCTAAAATTTGAAATTTAAGTTCAATAAACTGATATGTGGCTTATTGTGTATCGCAGAACAATATCATGGATTTATGGTCCCTCTTCGACTTTCTAATGCCTGGATTTCTTGGTACAGAGAGACAAGTTAGTATTCAATGCCACTGTTCTGTTTCCAAGCTTTATGTTATGTTTATACAGCAAACGATTGACTTCTTGGTTCTGTTTTGATCTTTATACCACTTGGACACTTTAGTTAACTTTGAGGCCCTGTTACACTACATACTTGTGAGGCCCATTAGTAAATCCTACTTCTTTGAGTTACATTTGTTATGTCTTTGGTGCTTCTTGTATATTATATTCTGCTGCTCTTGGGTGTTGAATCATTTTCTCCATTGGTTCTGAATTCTTGCTACTTTTAAATAGTTTCACTGTTTTTGTTGCAAAAGGCCTGTTAGGTAGATATCTCTGCATCTTAGTAGTGAAACTTTGGCTATTTTTATAAACTTGTTTGTTTTGTATTATGTTTCCCCATAATGGCAGGATTTAGGGTCATGAGGCCTCATTCATGGAACATTGTTTATCTTGGAATTTGTGAAACGAGTCATTGATTGTCATAACAGTAAGGTTTAAATACAGCTAGCCTTATTGAATACTTTAGAAAATAGCTTTTGGTGGTAAATTTGGTATTGAATTCGCTGCACTTCCAATTCTTGTATCTTTAGTTGATTGATAAATTTTAGGAAGGAAATTTGAGTTTTCTGCTTGGACATACAATTTTTTTTATCTCACCTGTTACTTGATATTCATTTGTATTTGATGTCATTTTTGCGATCTTGATTGAATATTGACATTCATATGGCAGTTCCAGGCTACCTATGGGAAGCCATTGTTAGCTGCTAGGGATCCTAAGTGTTCTGCAAAGGATGCTGAGGCTGGGGCTCTTGCTATGGAAGCATTACACAAGCAGGTGTAGCATTGCCCTCTTTTTGCCCCATCCTTTCTCTGTTACTGCCATTTGTGAGGAAGTCAAGTGGTTAGTATCAGCTTATTCCATTTTTAATTGCGTAACTTCTATAAAATCACAGGTGATGCCTTTTCTTCTTCGACGTACAAAAGATGAAGTTTTATCCGACTTGCCTGAGAAAATTATTCAAGATAGATATTGCAACCTTAGCCCTGTACAGCTGAAGCTTTATGAACAATTTTCTGGTTCACATGTTAGACAAGAGATTTCAAATATAGTAAAACTAGATGAGACAGCTAATGCGGGAGTCAATAATCCTTCACCAAAAGCATCCTCACATGTTTTCCAGGTTTTTATTTATTTTTACTTTCCGTGCCTCCTTTTAAATATAATGATATCAGTTTCCTTCTTTTTTCCATTTTAACAAGTTGTATCCATGTTTTTCTCTCTCAGGCGCTTCAATACTTGCTTAAGCTGTGCAGTCATCCATTGCTTGTAGTTGGTGAAAAGATGTCTGAAGCACTTGCATCCCAAGTGTCAGAACTATTACCTGCAAATTGTGACGTGTCCTCAGAACTTCGTAAGCGGCATCATTCTCCAAAATTAGTTGCCCTTCAGGAAATCTTGGAAGAATGCGGAATAGGAGTAGATGCCCCAAATTCTGAAAATGATGTCAGTGTTGGGCAGCACAGAGTTTTGATATTTGCTCAGCACAAAGTATTGACTGCTTTATCTAACTTATGTGATTTATTTTTCTAAACATTCAGAACCTTTTGTATTTGTTGCTTAACAATACAACATCACTGCAGGCCTTACTTGACATTATTGAAAGAGACTTATTCCAGTCTCACATGAAGAAGTAAGTTTTTGTCATACCCTCAAGAAAATTGTTTGCTTTACTGTGGAAAACCGAGGTTCTAGATGTTTGTCTAGTGTTGTATTACTGAAATCTTCCCATTCTTTTAGGTTTTAAATTATAGTGTAGTCGAGATTCAGTGGCACAATTAGTTAGTGGTTGTTTCTTTCTGTACTACATTTTGTTGGATACTTGGTTTAGGATTGCCATATGCAGAATGGCTGTTAACCATACATTTGCATTATTATAGAAGTGGTTATACGGTGGTTGGCAATTGAAAGTTTACCTTTTGTGCAGCAATATAATATTGATGCGTACTTATATTTTTGTATTATTTGATGCAGTGTCACATACTTACGGTTGGATGGATCTGTTGAACCAGAAAAGCGATTTGACATAGTGAAAACCTTTAATTCTGATCCTACTATTGATGCCTTATTGCTTACTACGCATGGTACAAAAAATTTTCTCTTGGCTTGCGTATGCCTTATTTTAAATTCTAATAGTTATTTTTATTACTATGGTTATTTGAAACATTAAATTTTAATTTGAAAATTTGTGATTTGCATGTAACTTGTGAAAAGTTGGAATAGCTGGAATGAATATGTCATGCCTGTAAGGGGCTTGGATTTTGATTTAGATATATCGACTTGAAATAACATAATATAATTCATGATGAATGTGCTCATTCTTTCCACTGTTTATGTCTGGATTTAGTTTGGTATGTAATTAATTATTGTAAGCTTCGTGTGAGCTTCATTTAACTTAACCTGCATTTTGAAAGAAAGACCTGTAACACTAATAGAATCTAACTTGGTTCATGGCTTTCTTTGCAGTTGGTGGGCTTGGTCTAAATTTGACATCTGCTGATACCCTTATTTTCATGGAACATGACTGGAACCCGATGAGAGATCATCAGGTATTGGAATTTACTCTTGCTTAAAGCTTTGATTGGCCCCAGTAAATCTTAAAATAACCTGCATGAGCATATTCAGTTTTCTTTTTGTAACTTCTCAGTGGCACATGAGATTTAGAAGGGCATTGAATTTCAAATTGTAATCATGTTTGTTCCAGTCTTTATAAATAAGCTCTGTTCATTGTAGTATGTAAGGGCTTCTTGAACTTTTTTTTTTAATAGGAGTTCAAGATTTATTTATTGTTTATTTTGACAAGGATAGTGGCAGGATGCCATATTATGTACATGAAAGTGAATAAACAAATTGTATGATATTATCAACTTTCTGTAGGATAATCAATGTAAAATTTCTAACCCAGTTGTATGTGAGACTGTTAATGTGCAGTTAACTTTTAACTTTAGTTGCTGGCCTGTTTTTTATTTTTATCTGAAAGATATATGCGTCATAATGATGCTAATGCAAGTTAAATGGCTAACCAGATGTATGCTTTTGTCAAAACTAGATGGCAATGATAGCATAACCAGTGTACTATATATTTCAATTCCTGTGACGCATACCCCCCTTTCTCTCTCTCTCTCGTATGCCCAAAAGGCTTTGGCCACTTTCACGAAAACATACTGATTTATGTATATTTCAAGACCCAAAATAATTTGGACGCTTTTTTCAGAATAGGAATCTGATCTTTCTATGTACATCATAACAATTGCAGGCAATGGACAGGGCACACAGATTAGGTCAAAAGAAGGTTGTGAACGTGCACCGTCTCATCATGCGAGGAACACTGGAAGAGAAAGTTATGAGTCTCCAAAAATTCAAAGTTTCAGTTGCCAATGCTGTCATCAATTCAGAAAATGCTAGTCTAAAAACAATGAATACAGACCAATTGCTAGATTTATTCGCGTGTGCTGAAACCAGTACAAAGGTAATGCTTACAGAATATCTAAATTTTATACTTTTATCTCTCAAGTACTTTAAATTACCTATTTTTGGCAACGTTTGTTAATCTTTGGCTTATTCTCTTTTGGTGCTTATCTTTGGATTTAGTCTGTTCCACAACTTCCTTTATTTTTCTAGTTTGTTGATTAAATTTTGTTATGTTTTGTTGTACAGGGAGCTACACCCTCAAAGCGCTCAGATAGCAACTCTGATGGGGACCCCAAATTGTTGGGAACTGGGAAGGGTGTAAAAGCCATCCTCAGTGGACTGGAGGAGCTCTGGGATCAGTCACAGTATACCGAAGAGTACAATCTGAACCAGTTCCTAGCAAAGCTCAATGGCTGAAGCTAGCTGCTCATCTTTTGTACAGATTGTAAAGTTTTGATCGAGCTAGGGAAAAAGTTTTGACATTGAGTTGTAGTTCTCTTTTATTATTTGTGCCTTGCTTCCCCGCAAGTATTTTTGTGATTTCTCCTACATTGATGGTAAACGTGGGAGGATGGGGAAAAATATTTCATTGGTTAGCTGAGGAGCGTGACAGAACACACAAATCATCAGCCCAAGATGCCTTGGTAAAGAGGATTGTAAAGATCGAGAATTGTATATATAGTCAGCTTTTATATTATTTCAATTGAAGTTATTCAAATTGAAATTCCAAAATGAGTTCCCACAACAAACGATCAATGATTCGTCAATAGAACTGTAAGATTTTGAATTGTGGCTGTACATCTTCAGTGTTTCCACAGGACAATTGGTCTGTGGTTCTTGGCAAATCACCCCAAACCTAAATTATGAACGAGGTAAGTATTTCAGTTACCTACATTTTTGTTTCTCTCTCTGACGTTGGATGTATGCAAATTTTCAGTTCTTTGTATTTGTCTAAACATTTTCAAAGAGGGAGGTGGTAAAGGAAGAGAAGTTGAGTTCTGCTGTTTCTTGCTACTTATGTGCTGATAGAGCTGAATTACCCAAGTAGATGGTGAATTCAAGCAGTTGGTGATCGCCTGTACATGGAAAGGGATAGAAGGGCCTGAGCTTTTGAGGGGATTAGTGAGCGGAGTTATAGGTCTTTCCGTGATCTTTCAGGCAGCTACTGACTTGAAATAGGTGGTCATGCAGCAGGACTTAGTTATCCTGAATGGTTTGTCCCGAATGTTGGTGTAAACTTATGTGAAGTTAATGATCTCTGCTTTTGTTTCTTTTGGGTAGTGGAGAAACGAAACAGATTGTCCGTGTGCTTCATATGGTCCTGTTCATGGTGTATAAGTTAATCCCACTACTGATATACTGAGGCTTAGTGGTTAGTTATCGGAAACAACAGATTTGAGCGATTTGCTGCTACGTAAGTGTACACATTTTAGCATTTATATCAGAGAGAATACTTTTTAAGCTATAAAAGTGCTCATCTTCGCTGATTAGATTTTTTGTGTGGATGAAATCTTCTTAAATACAGAGTTAGAAATAGGTTATAAGTCATTCATTGCTCGTCTTAGACGGTGGTGTTGGTAACAGAAGTATCTGATTGGTTGAAATCTACTGTTGAATATGCTTTAAAACCCTCATTGTAATCTATATCTATGTACATGTTCAATGTCATTAATCATTAGCATACAAATTCGACCCTAAAGAATTGAGAATCTAGAGCCAGTACAATCATGATATCTACCAAGGCATTGGATGTTTTCTAAAAAGAGGGACTATCAGGTTGGGTGAATTTAATAAAAGACGTGCCTTCCTTTTTCTTTCAGGCCTTACCCGAAAGATGATTAAATAAATTAAGATTTTACCATAATTGAAATTTTAGAAGAATTGCATGAAGGGGTTATTGAATAGTTGAAACAAGCCCGAGATCGTTTACAGAAGATGAAAATAGAAACAAATCACTTTCGAGTAAATGGTTACTTTATAATAGAATAAGAAAAATTGAACTAATTAAAAAGATTTGCAAATAAAAGTGCTAATGTTACAACTAGTCCATATAGAATTCATTTCTAATCGGTGATAAATAACGCAGTCATACTTCTTTTAATTCCTCGTATACTTTATAAAGTATGCTTTCCATCGTCTACTTGGAAGTAAGGTAATAATATTTACAATCTTTACCTCCCTACTGTATTAAGATTCGGGACGATGATGACAATGATAATGAAGTACAACAACGAATTTGATGTTGAGAACATTATTTAACTGTCGACTTTTTTGTAGGTCTTTTGAGTTTTGATGCATTTGGTACATTTGCGGGGCAGGTATGAACCCAGATAATGAATATTGACAGCCTACGTCATGTGAAACATGATTATTCACAGCTGATGAGACGGCAGTTTTTTCATCAGGTGAACTTGCTCCATTTGCAGGCACGCGATCTTCTCCAAGTCTCTGTCACAAATTCGAGCCACAAGTTTTATAATAAATAAACAATAAAATTAAAATTTGGGGATGAAAATTTGTAGCGTAGGATACGAACTAATTAAAAGAAACAGATGAGATTGAAAGTAACAGAAGATGTGATCCTACACCCTCAGGAAGGGGGAAAGACACATGAGATTGAAAGTAACAGAAGATGTGATCCTACACCCTCAGGAAGGGGGAAAAGACACATGAGATTGAAAGTAACAGAAGATGTGATCCTACACCCTCAGGAAGGGGGGAAAAAACAGCAAAACTGAATATTTGTTCCACGCTTTGCTTAGATGCTGAAGTAAATAAGAAGTAGAGATTTTTAAATGCTAACGACAAACATCATAGTTCAAGATATTTACCGTACTTGGCGGTGGATGAGTTTATCATAAGATGTGGTGGATGAGTTTATCATAAGATGCTGAGTAACGTGTTTGTTTGGTAGGTACGATAAGATAGAAAATAAATAAAAAATAAAAAATGGAAAAAGTTATGATTAGATGACATATTTTATTTTTGAATATTGCTTTATTTCTTTAGAAAAAAGAGAATCATTCTTTGTATATTTTGACACGCATTTATTATTAACAACAGTCTAATAGGAGACATTTCTCATACATTTTAAACGCATGTTTATTATTAACGACAGTCAAACACTTTTTTTTATTTGCCTTCTCCTTTTATCGCTTTCCAATATCCTTTATTTTTTTAATATATTAATTTTGCTATCATTATTTATTTCTACCCTATGACCTAAAGTGATGCTTGATTTTTTCTGATTTATTAAGGCTTTGTATTCTTTAACTAATAATATTATTAATTAATTAGTTACAATATAATTAATTAAAATATAATTCATTCACTAATTAAAATATTATCATCATCATCATACTCAGTCTAAAGTTTTGCAATAAAGCGAAATCTAGAAAGGTCTGATAATATGCAGCCTTACTCTTACATAATAAAAATGTTATTTTCGATAAACCCATATGTAAATATGACAATATTATAATTTATTACTCAATATTTTTTACAAACTAATCACTCATCGATAACTATCACTTTCTTTTAATTAATTATTATATTTATAATAATGATACGTATTATTCTTATTCTTATTATTATTCGCCGAACCAGCCTCTCTTTTTAAATGCTAACGACAAACATCACAGTTCAAGACATTTAACGTACTTGGTGGTGGATGAGTTTATGTATCGCTGTCCGACTTCCATTTACGAATCTAAAGTAAACAAATATTTATTTGGCATTATTGTGAGGTGAACCAGCGATTCTTCAACGTCCTCTAACGTCTTTCTCAGTGACGACTTGACATCCACCCTTTTCCTCACGCATAAGTGCGTTTTATGCTTCTCTGTCAGAAAATTACTTGACATGTCACTTGCTTAAACTCTTTTCTACGGCAGTTTTATGAGATGCATCCCACCGGGTTTTTGGTAGCATGGCCATGGATTCCGGCAAGACTGTCCACTGTCAGCAAAGACTCTTCTTTTCTGATAATTTGGTTAGTCAAAATCAATTCCATGAAATAAGGAATTTCTTATGGCTTCAACATATTTTGAATATCAAATTTTATATTTGTAAGTTAGTATAGACTACTCATAGTGCTTAAAATTTTAAACTATTCATTGCATATAAATTTTGTCTTTTTTAAGTTAAAGTTCAATTAATTTAATTTTATGTCACTGATTTAAAATTAGGAAATAAAAAAATTAATAATTTGAGGAGTTTCAGCTAATTTAAAATAAAATACAATTTTTTTCCAAAATTATGCTTCCCCAGCCCTATAACATTAAGAGTTGGTGGTACTTATGATAAATGAGATTATTAAAAATATAAAATGTTTTAATAATTCATTTAAAATGTAAATATTTGTTATTAAATAACAAATAAGTAAATTCTTTTAGCTTTTTAGAGTATTTTAGATATTGACAATGCTGTGATTTTTATAATATACTATTTGTTTTAACATTATAATTTATCATTTATCAAAATATTTAAGCTTTTGAATTACACCAAAAAAGTACTATATTTTAGAGAGTGCTTGGTTGATGGGTTTAGGAAGGATTCAATGAGTATGGAATAAAACAAGGGGTGGTTGATTATATATTATCATTATAGGAATAGTATTATGATATCCAATTTTTAGGTATTATTTCATATCCCTTACATGAGAGGAATGCCAATCATTCTTAAGTAATACTTCATTTTTATCCTTAAAATGTAATTAATTAACTCAAATATAATTAATTAAAATAGAATTAACTAATTATATTTTTCTCTTTTTTAGCAATTAAATATAACTAATTAAAATATACTAAAATTTGATGTAAAATAAAAATTCAACAAACTTTTATTTCTCAACATTTTTAACAAATTAACTACTATCAATAATAATAGTAATTATTCATTCATTCTAACCAATCATCATAGTTATAATGGTTATATTTATTTTTATTATTCACTATATTCATTTCTATTCTTCTTATCATTACTTAACTTTTAATGGAGCTAATATGAAGTAGTTGAGTAATTATTTTTAATTGTACAAGGTAGTCAAGTAATTAACAATTTATTATTACTTTTTATTTTCGATTAAGACCGAAAGTACCACTAAATATTTAGTTAAAACAAAATTGGTCAACATGATCATGCTTAGAACAAATCATGTAATGCAATCCCACCAATACACACAATTACTAACATGTGCCGCAGAAATAGGACATGATTTAGAACAGATTCCAAACGCGTGATTTGATTCCAAAAATAATATCATATCAAATGGAATGGAAATGAGATTTTGTGTATGTATGTGTTTCTTGGAAATTTACATCATCAGCATTTCATTTTCTTATAGTGGAAAAAAAAATCATCATTCTTTCCTTCACATTGAAGACAAGTTCACGTTACCCTTCAAGGGATGAAATCCTCTGTCTCAAAAATTATGTACCAATCATGTCTCATTAAATTCAAGTCATTTATTTATGTAGAACCTACATAAATAAATGGCTTAGATCTAATAGGACAGAATTGGTACACAATTTTAGGGACAGAGGATCTGCCCCCACCGTTCACACGTTTTGCACACTGAGATTAGATTTATTATATGTACGTAAGAAAGCCAACGTAAAAATGGAAAATCAATATTATGTTAGACCAAAAGTCGGGAACAGATTAACAAAGATTCCGTCCTCTTTCTGACAGACAACAACAGCGCATCCGTATGCAATCTGTTCGAGTACCACAGTTCTCAATGTGTACTCAAGTCTATCACCATCAAACAGGATTTTCATTCACCAACCACACGGAGAGTAATATCTAAGCATACTGTTTACCACGACTTTTTATTCTTTACCCTGCCTTCTTCTCTGTTATCTCTTCATTAAAAAACATGTTTTTGGACCAATGCATCCTTTATTATAATAAAAATCTTTCTTCTAATACCTGTCCTAGGTTCCGCTAACCTCGTTATGTTGTAAAGACATAATCTTTTTCCAAAATATCATCTGGGTTTTTCCTCACTGATTGGATTCTGGTAAGTAGAGAGAGATGGGTGGTGGGGGTGAAGAAGGTGTGACCTTAGAGTTCACACCCACATGGGTAGTGGCTGCAGTGTGTACGGTCATAGTGGCTATATCTCTTGCCGTGGAGAGACTGCTCCATTATGGTGGCAAATATCTTAAGACGAAGAATCAGAAGCCTCTTTATGAAGCCCTTCAAAAAGTTAAAGAAGGTAATCTTTTTCTCATCCCTTCCTTCGTTTCTCTCTATGCACTTCTCGTTTCCAGATAGAATCTCGAAGTTGAAATGCACAATCTTACATGAAAAGAGGGCCCAAGTAATGTTTTAGAGACAGAATTGTGCGCCTTTCTGTTTAGTCGTGCTTTCTGCTCATAGGCGTCCGCATCTGCAGGAGTTCTGTGTGTGCATAATTTTTAGGAGGAAATGTTGTCACTTATCCAAATTTTATTTGTACGTGTTCTTGGATAAAACTTCTTTAGATTGAATTGTGGCGAACAGTGTGAAAATAAGGTTCAACTTCTGAAAGTAGGACTTATTTATTTTGAAAAATTGGATAGTTTTGCCACATTTGAACTGTATTTAATAATTATAAGGAAATATTCGCGTGGTTATTTTCATTTCCATGGCACTGATGTTTTGGCCATAGGAACCTTGGCATTGCAATTCCCACCTTGAAGAAGATTGTGTTATGTGCCCTTTCTTCTTGCTCATTTATTTCAGAGGGTTTGCATTGTGTTTCTTGACGGTAAATTTTCCCGGCAGAGCTGATGCTTTTGGGCTTCATATCACTGTTGCTGACGGTAACTCAGAATATAATCTCCAAAATCTGTGTGCCCGAGCATGTGGTTAATAATATGCTCCCCTGTTCACTCGAGGATAAAGAGAAAGAAACGCATAAATCAAATACAACTGAACATTTTCAGAGATTCTTTACTACAGCTATATCTGGAACTGCCCGACGGCTTTTAGCTGAAGAACAATCATCAGAATCCCCCACTGGTTACTGCGCCAAGAAGGTAAAGATGCTTTCCAGACTCATACTTTTTGTGTTAACAATATCCTCTCATTGCTTAAAGTGAAAACAAATGAAAGCATGAACTGAGGGCTGGGAAAGACTTTCTGATACTTATCAAGTGTCTTTTAAACACTTATAGGACAGTTTCTTTAGGTGGTACAATTATTTTGAATAGTAATTAGAATTTAAAAGAAGATGGAAACAGATTATTTAAGGCCTATGGATGCATTAGCTTCGAAAAGTAATCAAAACCAGGGAGCAGGGGACGGAGGTTAGAGAAAAGGTCAAAAGTTTCATTGGAGTGATTAACAGTATCATACTGTTGCAGGTTATCAAAATTAGTAGTCATCTACTTCATTCAAATTGTGCATAATTCATGTTATATTCTCTGCTTTCCATTGTCTTAAAAATCGTCATTCTTTGATTCTCTAAGTTCTGTTGATGCAAAATTGAATCAGAAATTATCTGCTTTGACTAATTTTCTGATTTTCCTCTTTTCCTCAGGGCAAGGTGCCATTGTTATCAGTAGAGGCATTACACCATTTACATATCTTCATCTTTGTCCTGGCCATTGTCCATGTGACTTTCTGCGTTCTCACCGTCATTTTTGGGGGAGCCAGGGTAAGAATCTTATGTGATTGTTTCTGATGAGTTCAAATCGTAACAATTATTTTTCATTTTTTAATATCTTTTTCATGATTTAGATTCGCCAATGGCAACACTGGGAGAATTCAATTAGAAAAGATCGATATGACACAGATGAAGGTAATAATGTGTCATTGATGAATTTATATAACTTTCTCATTAGTTACTTGAGAATAATGAACATATTCATTTTTTGCATCCTTTATTTTGTGTGTTTGTGTGTACATGGGTTTGTTTTTTTTCCTCTGTTGTGTGTTGCAATTAATGAAGCCTTATCTTAAGCAGCCTTGTTCTCAATTGGGGAGGTGCTGGAACTACATGTGCAATGTTGTTTTTTTCCCATCATTCTAAGAAAGCATTTTCCCAAGTTTTCCATAACGTGATTGCCTTTAATCTTTGAATGTTGCCACTAAAAACTGAACTGCTGGCTGATTATTGAAAAATGATGGATTGTTTCTCTACCAAAAAGTTCTATAATGCGAATTTTAGGCTAAAACCACCTAAAACACGAATCACAAGGATTTAGAATCTAAGATTGTCTTCAAATCAAGTAAGAAAACTTTGACCCTAACCAAGCTCACTGATTAGAACAAAAGCTATGAAGATTTTGATTGCACAAGTTGTCTTGATGACATCATATTAAGTTCTTGTTAAAGAAAAAAAGGAAGTTCTCACAAGGTGAAGAAAACTCTTAATTTGATTTTTATATTGATGATCCTCGAATTACATCAATAAGAAAGATTTTTTTATATGCATAAAATTCCTAAGAACAAGAATCCGTAAATAAAAAGAAAACTAGAGTCCTAAAGAAATATTCCTTTTTAGTATAACAAGGATTCAAATACTAAATACTAATACTACTTTATCTAGGACTCTGGGGATCTTATTTCAATTCATATCCTTAATGTCATAAAAAATCCTAATCAACATTAAAATTTAAAGAATCATGTTCCAATTAGAAACCAATCTCATAGCAAGTCTTAACCTAAAAAGGAAACTAGAAAATAACTATAAAGCAATACTATCACAGTTTGCGCTTTAAAATTAAGTTATAGCCCAATTACAAAAACACATGCTGACTAATAACACAAAATGAACTCTATTTAACTGAAAACAAGTGGACCAGGTTGTTAGACATTCTCCAAGCCTTGTTCTTTATTTATTAAGCATATTCCATCTTCAACAACATGTAGAGAAGTGACTAATCTTGGCAATGCATTTAATTCGTCCTGAACAGCCTCTTTTCTTGCATCTCCATGATTAATCCTTGCAAAGTTATCTTCATGCATTTGGTCTTTCTCATAATCATTGGACCTCCAAAAGGATCGCAAGAATGGTTGGAAATTGGTGCTGGTGCAAGCTACTCTCCATCATTCTGGCTTTTAGAAAGTCTAGAAAAGCTTTCTGTCAGTTTTTTATTATATTAATTGCTTTTAGTTGGTGAATATTGCTTATGCAGTTTTGAAGAAAAAGGTTACTCATGTGCATCAACATGCATTTATCAAGGAACATTTTCTGGGCATTGGTAAAGATTCAGCGCTCATGGGATGGTTGGTGAGTTAATTCTTCTCGAATCTGCATTATTCTATAATCAATAATTATATCAGATCAGGGATAAGACAAAGCTCAGGAAATTTCCCACTAATGGCATCTGTGGATTGTGGATTTTTTTTTTCAGGAAACTTATTATGAATTGATTGTTTTCTTTTCTTTTTGAGGAAGTTATGAATCACTTGTTGTCTTATATTTATATTGAACTGAAATCATTTGATGGAAAGGCCCTGTATAAATGACATTAACTGACCTATAATGTGAAAGATGTTTCTTCAGTAGCTTCTTCAATTGTCATTACGATTCACATAATTTCTGTCCTATGTTTGTGCTTTCTTCGTCATTACGAATCTCATAATTTCTCTGTCTGATGTTTGTGCTTTTTCCAGCATTCTTTCTTCAAGCAATTTCATGCTTCAGTGACCAAATCAGATTACATTACTTTGCGGTTAGGTTTCATCATGGTAATATATTTCACTTGCCATATATATCACTCTCTATTCATTTATCTTCTCATCTATTGCTTCTGTTGTAGACACACTGCAGATCAAACCCCAAGTTTAATTTTCACAAATACATGTTACGTGCCCTTGAAGATGACTTCAAAAGAGTTGTTGGTATAAGGCATGTGATACCAGAGGATACTTTGTCACGCTAAGTATTTTGTATCTTGTTGCATACTAGAATATACCATGACTATTGCCAGTTTCCTTATTGATTCCCTCTGTTCAACTAATTTTGGCGTTTGCAGTTGGTACCTCTGGGTATTCGTGGTTATCTTCTTATTGCTGAATGTCAATGGTATGCCATTGCATTGAATATTTTCAGATGACGTTCTGTTCATATGTCCTTTGATTTGATATCCATTAATAATAAGAAAGCTTCATTTTTCAAAGGGCCTAATCTTCTAGTCAGATCTTAACGATTTTATGCTTCTGTTGAAATTATTATAGTTTCTCAACAAACTATTGAAAAGGACAAAGAAGTTTAACATCTGAGACAAGTGATTGTTTCAAGTCTTAGCTATGTGTTCTCTCCATCACTGTTGAGAGTATTTGGACTTTGAAGCTTTAAACATATGTAAATACCAATGAACACTAGCTCGGCAGTTGGAACTGCTTCAGTTTATAAGTTTTTTTTGCTTAGGCTATTTGAAAGAATAGACACAAAGTGGAGCAATGTCATTCTTTTGCTAGTCTTTAAAACTAATATGCTTTCCTTTTTTGCTTTCAAAATCATTTCTTTTGTCCCTTGCAGGTTGGCACACATATTTTTGGATAGCTTTCATTCCTTTCATTGTGAGTAGACTTGATTAGTATTTCCCTTGATCTCCAAGCCTATGACTTGCGTCTTCCTACTTGTATATGCCCAGAGTAGCTAGATCTGTTCTTTGCATCAAATTAAGTGTCATAAAAGGCAGAGTCATTAGACTTAGGTTACATTTGGTAAATGCTAGGTATATACGATGGATGAGAGAAGTGTAGTTAAAACAAATTTAAGTTTTCCATTCTTCCGGTAGTCACCTGGGTTGATGAATCTTCAAGACAGCACTCCAATTGTATTGTTAAATTCTAAGGAAAAGTTTTTTGATAGCCAAATATGAAAAGGGCCTGAAAACACATTAAGCTAAATGTGATTGGGATAACTGGAGGGGTTATTAATGTGGTAGTGAAATCAATACAACAAAACAAGGTTGCTCATGCTCTGTAACAGTTACCGTCACATATGATTTTTCTTGTAATTGAAAGACAAAATTTCTGATTTAATAGATATAAAAAATAAAGGATGATACAAACAAGTCAGAAAAGAAGGATTGGTCATACACGTTTAACACGGACACTTATATGTTTGAAAGAGCTAATGTGATCCTGTGACTTGATTTTTTCCGAAGGGATGAACTTCTTTAGAGAAAGAGTTATCAATAGGGGTTGACTTAAAATTACATTTTTTAGTGTTTGAGTTGCTTCTTTGTATTGATTCGTTTCTCTGCTTGAGGAAACAGACTCTAATTGGTTTTATTGTTGGTTGTTTGTCGTTCTTCATTGTAAATGATATGCTATTTGAGACCAATTATTGGCCCGTAAGGCATCTGCTTACTCATGGATTTGTTGTCTCATGAGTTGTGATATGGCTTAAGACCTTGTTTTCCTCATATCATGCCAAGACTTTTGTATTCATTAATATTTTGGGTCCCTGTTATTGTGGAAGTGGTAACAGATCTCTTATGACCAAATGCTTTTTAGTACCTTTTACTTTTGCATGCTTTTTTATGTTTCATTTGTTCCAAGTTTAATCAGTGTACTGGTCTTCAGCTTCTACTTGCCGTGGGGACTAAGTTGGAGCATGTAATCACTCAATTGGCTTACGAGGTTGCCGAGAAGCATGTAGCCATAGAAGGTGAATTAGTGGTTAAACCATCAGATGAGCACTTCTGGTTTAATCGACCACAGTTGGTGCTATTCTTGATCCACTTCATCCTCTTCCAGAATGCTTTTGAGATTGCATTTTTCTTCTGGATATGGGTGAGAAATCATAAATTATACATGGGCTTACTCAGATCGATAGATGGATGGTATGATAATCCTGACGTACAAGTACCTGTGCAGGTTCAATACGGCTTTGACTCGTGTATTATGGGACATGTCAAATACATCATCCCTAGGCTAATTATAGGGTAGGAGCTAATGACTTAATGATGAATAAATGTTTACTTAGTGACGGATATGTGATAGTAATGCCGTTTTCATTTGATTCAGGGTGATCATCCAGATACTCTGTAGTTACAGCACTCTTCCGTTATATGCTATAGTGACGCAGGTGAGTAACTGAGTATGACATTGAGTAGGCTTTTGTTTTTTCTATTCTTATTGTTTTGGTTTTGGCAATGGAAATGAAGATGGGAAGTTCGTTCAAGAAGGCGATATTCGATGAGCATATTCAGGTTGGGCTTGTTGGTTGGCGTCAGAAGGTGAAGAAGAAGATTGAGCAGAAAGCAGAAGGCTCCAACTCTAACCACGCAAGTTCTCATCAGGGAATTCAGCTTGCTCCAGTTTCCCGCAAAGACCACGAGATTCAGCCTTCCTCAGTTGAGGGGGACAAGTGAATACAAAACCAATCTCACTTTTAAGTCTGCATTAGGTGCTGTTTATCTGTTATGAACCAAGTTCATAGGAATCCAGCAGATGAAGAATATTTAGTAGCTTACACTATCAATGCGTTTAGAAAGTTGTTTTTATATATATAAGAACAGTAATGACTTGCTTTCAAAGATCTCATCTCATGTTATGGAATTTTGCATTTCACATTAATTATCGTTTTGTTTGTTTGAAACGGACTAACTTCGTATTATTAAACCTTCTTACATTTTTGCGTATCATTTTATTGTTATATACTAATTATAAGTATCATATTTTATTTCGTTAAACTTCCTAAAATTTCATATTAAAAATGGGAATTTGATTTATAATAAAAAAACTTATTATGGATTATTTTATTAATTTTGATTAAAAATTACGAATTTATTAAATTATATGAGAATAAAAGAAAATAAAAATGAATTTACCACTTTTAATTAGATTATTAGCCTTATTCTTACTAAGCTCTTAATTATGTCAAAAAAGGGTTCGGTTCGGCTTGATTTTGAACTAAGTTAATTGGATCACAATCGATTGTTACTTCAAAAACGACGACCTAATTTTAGACTGGGTTAATCGGGCCATGAACTGACCGATATTTTAAAAATGATTTAGACTAGATTAATCGGGTCATGAACTGATCGATATTTTAAAAATAATGTCATTTTTTAAAATTTTCTAAATAAAAAATATAATAAGCCGGATCATGGGCTGACTCATCCCAACTCATTGGCCCACAGGCCTCCATGACCAGGGTCGAGTCAGGCCAGGATCAGACCCGGCCCAATGATATCTCTGGTAATAACCCAATCCAAGCTCGGCATCACCTAAAACCCGTGCATACAATCGTCGTCTCCGTTCACCGCCAAAGAGATGACTCTCCATTCCGTGGTAATCCAAAAGCTGCTTAGAACGAACGCTCATATTGGGCGTCATGTTGCAGAGCACCACTTCAAGCTCTACACTTACGGTCTACGCAACGGCCAAGCTATTATCGATTCCGACAAGACCCTTGTGTGTCTCCGAAGCGCAGCCAATTTCATTGGCCATCTCGCGCGTGAGAAGAATGCACGTTTCCTCTTCGTCAACACCAATCCTCTCTTCGACGAGATCGTCGAGCAAATGACTAAGAGGATTGGGACTTATAGTCCCAGAGATAACACTATGTGGAAAATGGGCGGCTTTTTGACTAATAGCTTTAGCCCTAAGAAGTTTCGCTCTAGAAACAAAAAGGTCTGTACTTTTTATTCGATTTCAGTCTTTAATTTCTGGGTTTCTTTTATTTCGTTAAAGTTTGTGGCTTTTCTAAACTTTTGAGTTACTTGTTAGATCTCTGTCTAGTATGGTTATCATGGAGATTTTCAAGGTTCCATGGATTTATTTTGTTGTTGTGTGGTTTGAAACTTTGAATGATTCGGAAGAAATTGGCTTGTGTTGTGCGAAGGTCTGCTTTGGGCCAATACATCCGCCAGATTGCGTTGTGGTGTTGGATACAGAGAGAAAGAGCTCTGTGATTTTGGAGGCTGACAGACTGCAGGTACCAATTGTAGCTCTGGTGGACTCAAGTATGCCCTTGGAGTATTACAAAAGGATTGCGTATCCAGTGCCTGCCAATGATTCGGTTGAGTTTGTTTATTTGTTTTGCAATTTGATTACCAAGACTATCTTGCTTGAGCAGAAGAAGAGAGGAGTGTTGCAGGGAGATTCTGGCAAAGAAGCGCCATCTGCTTCTCTGTAACAATGTGGTTAGTATGGGTCTTGTAATCGGATCCTATTCTGTTGGCAATGCCAATTTATCTAGCCATGGCGTGTCTTCATTATGTTGTTTACCAGGGAAGAACTAAGTTGGTTACTGTTTCTTATAGAAATGCGCTGGGTTTGTTGAGTCACAATTTTTTTCTTTTGTTGAGAAGATTTTTAATAGTGAAATAAATTATTTTATCTTCTTAAATTTGAAGTTTTACAGAATGAAGTTACTTTGTTGATATTGTTGGTTGACATGACTTAGGATGCTTGATCATTGTTATTAATGTGCATTAAGCAATCTAGGTTTCTGTTCTAGCTAGAGGGTTGACCCTTTTCAACTGATATTTGAGTACTTTAATTTGGAAGTGAGCCAACAGTTCTTGAGAAATAACAAAAAAAAAAAAATCATAACTTCAACAAATTGAAGCATGAAGCTATGTAATGTGGTGATATAAAAATTTGCTACTACCTATTCTGGTGTTGGAGATAACAAGAAGAATGAAGACTTGACAGCAGTTGGAGGCAGTGACAGAATTAAAGGTACCAAAACCAGCTCAGGTGCAACATGGTTAGGTTTTTATGGAATATTAAGTAGCTACTATGTTTTCCTTGTGCTTTAGTGCTAATCTGAAACAAAGTTCTTCAGATAACCAATGGACGTAAATTGCCATCTGGAATCTTTGATACAAATCCTTGGGTTGATAATTCTCTGTGGTTTGTATACTTGAAAATGTGATAATCTACAAGGTCTCAATGGATAGTAGATGATACTCTGTTTTAAAAATAGAGGAAGAGAAAGCGGATTTGATGATAGGAAATTGTGATATGCTGTTTGGATTTGATAGGGTAAACAATGTATTCTGATTCATATTGAAGGAGGATGCTGTAATAATGGGGCTTTTTCTCGGGAACTATCAAGTATCAACCAATTTTACTCGGAGCAACAAAAAGCTGACTTAGTTCTTCTTGCTTATTTTTAGGTCTATAATGTATTTGGGTGAAGTTAAATGCTTAATTGGACATTACAGATTACATAGAGTACATGTTGAACTATCTTGTTCTTATAAAATTAAATTACTGAATTGTTTATTTTAGAAAATTAAAGGCGAAAGAAACAACAAAGGCTGATGAAATTGAAATGAAACACAAGTTAGGCTCAGGCTCAGGCTCAGGCTTCCCTTTTTTTACTTTACTTCTCTTGCTCCAAAACCCTTCTAACTAATAGTTTGGTCTCTTGTCATTACTTCTAAAACCTTTACTCCCTATTCACCATCGTAAATGTACCACTACAGCATCATGCTGCAGCAGCCCACCAGTATCGTCTCTGCCACCAACGGCAACTTCTCCGGCAGTACACCCAAGAAATCATGGTCGCTTGTGGTAAAATTCTTGACCTCCTACGCCCCAATGAGAGCGGTAAGCTTCAAACTATTCTATCTGCAGAAATCTTTGGTGCCATTGGTTCCTTGGTCCAATTCAGGCTTACTGGTGCTCAGAAGGATTATATCATTGTTGGGTCTGATTCAGGTAGGATTGTGATCTTTGAATTTAATAAGGACAAAAGTGTTTTTGATAAAATACACCAAGAAACTTTTGGGAAATCTGGGTCTCGACGAATTGTTCCCGGTCACTACTTGGCGATTGACCCTAAAGTAAGGGCTGTAATGATAGGTGCATGTGAGAAACAGAAATTGGTTTATGCTTTGAATAGAGATACTGCTGCTAGGTTGACTATTTCATCTCCATTGCAGGCTCAGAAGTCACATACCACAGTTTATTCAATCTGTGGTGCCGTTTGTGGGTTTGATAATCCCCTTTTTGCAGCAATTGAGTTGGATTATTCAGAGGCAGACTAGGATTCAACAGAGATGGTAGCAAGTGAGGCTCAGAAGCATTTGACTTTTTATGAGCTCTATTTAGGGCTTAATCACGTTTCTAGAAAGTGGTCTGAGCAGGTTGATAATAGAGCAATTTGTTAGGCACTGTTCCTGGAGGTATGGGCCTAGTGGGGTTTTATTTTGTGCAGAGAACTTCGTCATTTATAAGAATCAGGGGCACCCTGATTTGAGGGCAGTGAGTCCTCGCCATGAAGATTTGCCGGCTGAGAGAGGTGTTTTGATAGTTTCCACGGTGACTCACAGGCAGAAATCTATGTTTTTCTTCTTGTTGCAGACAGAGGATGGTGATGTCTTCAAGGTCACGTTGGATCATGAGAACAATAAGTTAAGGAGTTGAAGATTAAGTATTTTGATACAGGACCTGTTACTGCTTCATTGTGTGTTTTGAAATCTGGGTTTTTGATTGCTGCATCAGAATTTGGGAATCATGCTCTCTATCAGTTTCAAGCAATTGGGGATGAAGCTGACGTCGAGTCGTCCTCAGCTACCATTATGGAAACTGAGGAGGGTTTCCAGCCTGTTTTTTTCCGGCCAAGAGGTTGAAGAATCTTGTTAGGATTGGCCACGTTGAGAGCTTGATGCCTATTATGGATATGAAAGTTGCTCAACACCTCAAATATTTTATCTTTGTGGGTGTGGACCTCGATCTTCTGTGAGGATTTAGAGGCCTGGTTTGGCAATTAGTGAGATGGCTGTCTCACCGCTTCCAGTTGGGCCAAGTGCTGTTTGGACTGTGAAAAAGAATGTTAATGATGAGTTTGATCTTGTGTCTTTTAACAATGCAACACTTGTTCTTTCCACTGGGGAAACAGTTGGAAGAAGTTAGTGATAGTGGGTTTCTTGATACTACTCCTTCCCTTGCTGTTTCTTTGATTGGTGATGATTCTTCAATGCAAGTTCATCCAAATGGCATTAGACATATAAGGGAAGATGGGTGTATTAATGAGTGGAGAACTCCTGGAAAGAGAACGATTGTGAAGGTTTGTTCCAATAGACTTCAAGTGGTTAGTGCTTTGAGTGGTGGAAAATTTATATATTTTGAAGTGGATTTGACTGGTCGGCTAATGGAAGCTGAGAAACATTAGATGTCTGGAGATGTGGCCTGTTTGGACATTTCCCCAGTTCCTGAAGGGAGACAAAGGTCTCGGGTCCTTGCAGTCGGTTCATATGCTAACACTATCCATATCTTATCTCTGCATCCTGATGACTGTATGCAGATCCTGAGTGTGCAAAGTGTTTCATCACCTCCAGAGTCTCTCCTCTTTCTTGAGGTTCAGGCATCTACAGGTGGAGAGGGTGGTGCTGACCACCCTGCTAGTCTTTTTCTGAATGCTGATCTGCAATATGGGGTCCTGTTTAGAACTGTGGTGGATATGGTAACAGGCCAGCTTTCTGACTCTAGATCTTGATTCTTAGGAGAACATCAGTGCTTTTCTCCATTATTGTGCAGGGCCGACGTGCAATGCTGTGCGTATCCGGCCAACCTTGGCTTGATTACATTCACCAAGGGCATTTTCTTTGACACCCCTATCATATGAGACTCTTGAATATGTGGCTTCATTTTCTTCTGATCAATGTGCAGAAGGTGTTGTCAGCTGTTGCGGGTGATCCTTTGAAAATTTTTGCTGTTGAAAGATTGGGTGAAACATTCAATGAAACACCAATGCCTCTGAGGCATACCCCCAGAAAGTTTGTGCTTCAAACCAAGCGGAAAGTTTTGGTTACAACTGACAGTGACCAGGGAGCATATGCAGCTGAGGAGAATGAAGCTGCCAAAAAAGAAGTGACTCGAGGCTGCTGGGATGGGTGAAAATGGAAGTGCCCCAGTTGAACAGATGGAAAGTGGCGATGATAACCCCCTTGCTGATGAGCATTACGGTTATCCTAAGGCAGAGTCGGACAGATGGGTTTCTTGCATCAAGTTCTTGTCTCAAGGAGAGCAGTTACATCTTGTCTGCTGGAGCTCCAAGACAATGAACCTGCATTTAGCGTTTGCACTGTAAATTGCCACAATAAGGAGCACGGAACGCTATTAGCTGTTGGTACTACAAAAATACTTCAATTTTGTCCTAAAAGAAGTTTAATTGCTGGCTTTATTCACATTTACAAGTTTGTGGATGAGGGAAAAGGCTTGGAACTTCTGCACAGAACACAAGTACAAGGTGTTCCACTTGCTCTTGTCAATTCCAGGGAAGATTACTTGCTGGAATAGGACCTGTGCTCAGATTGTATGACTTGGGGAAAAAGAGATTGCTCAGAAAATGTGAAAATAAACTATTCCCTAACAACATCATCTCGGTTCATACCTATCTTGATCGGATCTATGTTGGGGATATTCAGGTGGTATTTTTTCTGAATTATTTTCCATCAGGTATCATTATAACAAGAATTTTATGATACATATCTTTGTTTCAGGTACTCTTTCATAAATATTTTCCTGTCTTCAAGGCAACTTGTTCTAGCCGCAATAACTATGAACTGATTTTGTACTTTGTGTATTCTGTGCAATCGTTTCATTTCTGCAAGTATAGACGGGATGAGAATCAGCTGTACATATTTGCCGATGATTGTGTTCCAAGATGGGTTACAGCGTCACACCATGTTGACTTTGATACGATGGCAGGTGCCGATAAGTTTGGGAATATTTATTTTGTGCGGCTAGGGCAGGATGTTTCTGATTAAATAGAAGAAGATCCAACTGGGGGGAAGATAAAGTGGGAGCAAGGAAAGCTCAATGGCTCTGCAACCAAGGTGGAGGAGATGGTACAATTTCATGTTGGTGATGTGGTTACGAGCTTGCAGAAGGCATTTTCGATCCTCTTATTTTCCCATTAAGGTATTATTATGTTCAAAGCTATTCAGGGTAGATTACAGAGTATAAGTATTGTTATGTGTTGTGATGTTAGTTGTGGTGCTTTTGAAATTTACTCTGTTTATGTGAAAATTGTCCATTATGATATGTTTTATTTTTATTTGAGTTAAAAAGTCTGAAAGATGGTGAAGGTTTGACATGATGTCGTTGATGGAGACCTGTGTGAGCAATTCCGGACACTTCCTTTGGATATTCAGAGGAAAATGGCTGACGAGTTGGATAGAACTCCTGGGGAGATGCTAAAGAAACTCGAAGAAGTTCGAAATAAAAATCATCTGAACAAAGATTTGGTTGAAGGTGTCGTTTGTTTTCATTTTCCTTTAGCCTTGCCTGAACACGAACTCTTGTAGATGGAAGGCACCCCGACCTCCCTGCCTTTCCCTAATCAAGGCATGCATGATTAGTTCAAAATTCAATATAATCTATACTGAGATTTATTTTAATGATCCAATAATAATATTTTTATAAAAGATAAATCGTATTAAGATTCACACAATCATTTATGTATGTATAATATTAATAGTAAATACATAAATATAAAAAGATACTAGATAAACGAGTCCCTATAGTTATTCAATTATGGTACAACGTATTCATTAAATGTCAATCGTGAGATTAGTGCTGATATATTGATTGACACTTGAATTTTGATCAATAAAATATTATATTTAGCACTTTTTTAACAGTAATAAAACAAGAGCAATAACTTTAAAACATGTTAATGTCACAAACTTAACTTTCATAATAGTAGCTACACTTGTTAACGTGTATCAATCATCAAGAGAGCTGGATAGAGGATTGCAGAAGATAGGATAAATTTTCCAGTGTCAACGGCAGAACAAAGAAGTAACTGCAATCTGAAACTGATTTTAGACAACTCATGAGACTTAGGACTGAACAAGAAAACTGAAGTTTTCAACGACTGTAATCTAATCTCGGCTTTCAATATTGAATTTGGTTAAAGGTTCTGATATGTGCCAATCATCTGATTTTTTTGTCCAAGGCATTGCATAATCATGTTGGCATTTGACTCCAAGAACAGAACAGGTCAATTCTAAATTCCTAAGAGCACTGCTAATCTCAGTGATACTTGAAATTTGGATGAAACACAAATGCTGTATCAACATCATTGTCCAATATCAAAGATAAAACCAACATACTGAGGCATCCAAATCCAATTAGCAGTTATAACTTACTAGTGATTATCGGCAAATTCATTTCTTGATCATAACATAAAACAATCATGGACCTTGTTTTCTTACGTCTCTTTCTGCTTGTAGTTCTTTTCTTATTCGAGAAAATTCAGTGTTTTGATCCTTGCACATTTTGTTTCCTCCAGTTCTTTAAAAGTTATTTGGGTAGGTTTTTGTTCCAACATAACAATTGTTTCATGTTGATCCGGCATTTCTGCGGAAGATGAGTGAGAAATGAATCATCCTAAACTTTATCATGATGTCTGATGTAAAGATGACAAGAATGTAAAGAAAATGCCACAGCATGTTTGATTGATATTTGGATGGTCGTAAGTTAGGGTGTAAGTGTCCAATCAATCATACATAGGACAAAAAGTTACAACATATATGAATTGGTCTTTCTATCTCTTCACCTACAACATTCTATACAGACAAAGGTAAAAGTCCAATCACATGCTGTACTTGAGATGTTGCTCATAGAAGTTGATCAACTGCCACCAAAGATACTGTCATTAGCATTCTGGAAACATATAACCACATCAAATCAATTACCAATTTTTATACATAATCACTTACCAAATGCGGATAATTCACCTTCAGAAACTTGTTATCAACAACCACTTCTTTCCCATCAGACCTGTCAAATCCCATTTGGGATAGATATGTATCAGTAATCCAATGGACAATAAATTACACAAATGCAAAATTCAATGTGGATCTACGAAAAGATCCCAGCACTCTCAGAATAATGATATTAGCTCCTATGCTTCACAACTCAGTTTCATACAAGTTGAAGAAAATCACAAACCTTACTGCCACAAAGGCTACCAGAACATCCTGGACATTGTCCAAGACTGAAGCTGAAAAGCTAATCGGCTTCAGGATCTTGGTAATAGTAGAAGAATTTTTGTGATCTTCACCTAATGGCTCGCCAATACTTCCAATCCCTAATTGTCCAGTAGTTGCACCAGTTCCAACAGCAATATTCAGTGACGAACTCTCTAAGAATGATGATTGACATACGACTGAGTCATTTCTAAACCTTTTCACAGAGCCAGATTTCCTTCTCTTAGCACCAGTGCGACGAGTATGCTCATCAGGTCCCACATAACCAGTCTTGGGAAGCCCATTTGCTGGACCATTTCCTTCCACTGGCCTCCCCTCTTGAATATGTAATGCAAGCTTCTCTACACTGGCATCATTCAATAGTGAACCTCTAAGCTCACTAAGCTTTGGATCATATTCATTATCCTCCTCAATGTTAGAACTTCGTTTCGAGTTCATGGACCCATTGTCCTCAACTTTCTTGGCTGTTTTGAGATTGCTTACAATTCCATCATTCTCCCTTTCATTACCTAATCCCACATACTGAGCAGGCGCAGGTAGATTGACCAGATTTGAATTATTCAGAGGAGTATAAGGTTTATCGACAATACTCACTTCAACGTCTACCATGCCATCGACTGCAGAGGATTGTAGCTTCTTCTTTGTCAATGAATGAGGACCTCCAGACTTGCGTTTACGCTTTCTTGATGATTTCCCAGAACGCAGGCTTAAGTTCCCAGGCAACAGAGAAACAATAAATATGCACGTGATGATGCACTCTGTCAAGTTATGAACTTTACACCAACTTTTTGCTATGAAAACTCCTAAAGAATAACGATTATAAGTTTTCAGGTCGTATACCAATTACCAAATGTGGGTGATTATTTTACGTCAATCGTGAAAGTAAAATTTTTAACTGCACTACGTATGTAATCTCAGATCACTTCAATGAAGTTTATCTTGTAAACTGTAAAAGGTCAAGACAAAAAAAATTGGTTTTTTGATTTTTAGATGTAAAATTTTTAACTGCACTATGCAAGTGATGTTATTAGTCAGATCACTTCAATGAAGTTTATCCTGTAAACTGTAACAGATAACATAAAGACAAAAAGGAAAATTGGTTTTTTCGCTGTTTCAATGAAATTATTTAAGAGATTAGTATCGATTAAGTTGTAACCGTGGGAAAAGTCAAGTATTTTTGCATTGATGTTCTAAATATCATACTAGACTTAGGAAAACTATCGAACAGAAATGGATGTTACCTCTCCTCGAATGCATCAATCACGTCGGCACATGACTGTAGGTTCTCTAGAGGTTCCCACGTGTTGGCTGCTTCCGGCCATCCTCGCCTTTTAAGGTGATTAAAGCATAACAGTCAAGAAACCACCCTAAATTAATAATCTCAAGTAATTTTTTGTCCGGTATTATGAATATTAAACAAGGTAAGACCAGTTACAGTTCCAGAATGGGAAATATCAAGATAGATCTTAAATGTAAAAACTAAATGGGATGCAAAAGCACTAACCATTTGATGAGATACTGCAGTTGACCCTACATTGTAAGAGTGATTCATCATCATCATCATCATCATCATCATCATCAAATATAGTAGAGAAAGCAAATATTACGAACCAAGACAGACAGAAATATGAAATAAGAATTAGCAGAGAAGCTTCCCAAACATTTACCATCTTAATCATTCCCGATGCACAAAAATCCCTAAACAAGCACAAAAAGCCATACTTTAAGATTAATTAAATCAAGAATCTTCCGAACCAATTTCTTCCATCGTTCAACTTATCCTAAACATCCTTTCCAAAGGAAATACGTCTAGTGAATGTTGCAAAAAAAAGTGAATCAGACATGTCATAGAAAAGAAGGATCACAATTTATTCAAAAGAAGGAGTCAAAGCAAACAGGACTGTGCAACACATTGTGAAGCAAAGAGAACAGAAGTAAACCTTTCGAACCCGTTTGCGACGAATAGCCTCAATTTCGAAGAACCCCTCATCAAGTTTTGGCCTTTCTTCTTCTTCTTCGCCTTCTCCTTCTTCATCTCCTTCTTCCTCCTCTTCCTCCGCTTCTCCTTCCCATTCCTCCTCCTCCTCTGGATTCTCACCATTAACATGAACCTCATCTCTTCTTTTCTCTTCAGCAACATGACCATCCAACACAGGCACCTCCACAGCATCCCTTAACCCAGGACTCAAACTCGCTGCTGCCCTCCTCTTAGCCTTCATGTTTTCTGTACTGTAAAGAACGAAAGACTCAAACTTTAGGTCTGGTGGGGAAGTAGAGAAGGTGGTAACTTGTTTTGATGGTGTAGTAGCAATAGAGGACGAGATTATGAGCGATAGCAAGCGTTGCCTGCCAGTCTTCTTTGTTACCTCACACCAAATAAGACAGAGAGCAAAGGGAACACACTCACATTACAATTCAAGTTGCGTTAGCTTCACTTTTCAAGTCTTTATTGTCGGACTCTGCATGGGCCGGGTCTTAATGTTCAACCTAAACCCAACCAGCAATCCTTTGAGATTCTTCAACAATTAAATTAATTCACTAATTAATTTTCAATCTTTAATTCCCCATTTCTATATAATTATTTAAGTGCCCCATAAAAGCTAGTACATATATATGTATATTGTTTTAAAGCTTGCAATATATAAATCAATTTAAATGAATCTTTAAATGAACGCCTTGATAATGGCAAACTATTTTACATTATCAGTGCAACTTCTTTTTCAGCTTCTTGTAAGTCAGTGGACGTTGTGTTAATCTTTCCTATTTAAAGAAAGAGTATATTAATTTAAACTAATTTCATATGTTATACCATATAAGTGTTACTTCATATAATGATATTTTGTGTTGATTTGAAGTGTCAACTTTGTCCCTACTTTAAATTACTCATTAAGAGCAACTTGAGAAAGAAAATGAGTATATAAGGGGGATATATGGCTAGAAATCAAATAAGTGAGTAGGTCTGAGAGTCACAAGAGCACTCTAGAGTGTGTAAAGGGGAGAGGGAGAGAGAAAAGTGCCCAGAAGAGAGAGAAAGTGCATATTAGAATTTTCTTCGGCCTCAATTAACAACCAAACGACCTCTAATTAGGATGAACTTTTAGTATGATGTTCTTTGGTCTTGCCTCTTCACATCCATGGTCAAAATCTGATTTAGAGCTTTCTAACATGGTATTTTCTATCGAACTCTCCTTGTATATGAATTTGTATTCTGCCACCTTTGGGAGATGATTATTGGATTTTGTTGTGCCAGGGGCTTCCTTAATGATTGTGTTTACCTCTAGTTGACTAGGGAAGAAAACAATTTGTCATACCCATTTGATTATTGTTGATTAGTGAAAGTTTTGGTATCATTTGTTAACAGTCTTGTGGTTTTTCCTTACATTGGAGTTTTCCATGTAAATCTTTATGTCCTTTATGTTGTTTGGGCTAACTATATTTGCATTATGCTGCTGTGATTTTGGTTGGTATTTATTTCCCATCTAGCTATACAATTTGGGAAAAGTTGTAGTTTGTTTCCGCTTATTGTTTGTGTAATTGGGTCCCCTTACTCGATAAAATAGTGGTATCAAAACTTTGGGATAGGGCTTGTGTGGTTTTGCGCTTGTTAAGATGGAATATAAAAATGGCATCTATAGAATGATTTATTTGAATTATGAAAACTACTCCACATGGAAAACTAAAATAAAAGACATCCTTTATTGTAAGAATTTGTATGAGCTCATTTTAAAGAAAGAGATACCAATCAGAGTCATAGAGAGTGATTGGAAATTTTTGAATCGAAAAGTTGTTGGAACAATTAGACAATTTGTTGATATGAGTGTCCTCTAACATGTTGCCAATCACATAAATGCCTCTGATTTGTGGACAAAACTTAAGGCTATGTTTAAAAGGAAGAATGCCTTGAGTAAAGCGTCATTGATAAAAAAAACTTATAAAGTTACAGTATATAAAGATGGTGATAACATAGCAATACATTTTAATGAATTTCAAAGCTTGGTAAATCAATTATTTTCCATGAAAACGTCTCTTAATGATGAGTTGCAGGCACTATTACTACTTTGCTCATTGCCAAAAAGTTAGTATACTCTTATTGTGTCACTTAGCAACTCAACTCTAGAGGGCAAGTTGACAATGGAGATTGTCAAATCTACTCTGCGAAATGAGAGACAAGAAGGAACAAGATGGGTACCTTCCACCAATCAAAGGCTGTAAAAATAAGAGAAAAACCTTTTAGTTTTCTTACTTTGACAAAAATACATATACAAATAAATAGTTGATACAACCTAGAATAGGAAACATAATCAATAACTTCCTATTTTATCACTGTGTAAAACATCCAATGCACCCTACATAAGAATCAATGTATATACATTCTTCTTGACAACTTATATACAACTCAACACTGCGTTTAAGCTAGATAATATAAATCATATGCACCAAGCTTGTTACATATAAAGTTAATACGATAACTTTTGAGAAATTTGGTCAAGATATCTGGTAGTTGATTGGTTGAACTGACATGACTAGAAGTGATGCAAGCAAACAAAATTTTCTCTTGAATAAAGTGACAATCAATTTCTATGTATTTAGTTCTTTCATGAAACATTGGGTTAGAAGCAATATGGACATCAACTTGATTATCACAAAATAAATTCATTTGTGATACTTCCGCAAACTTTAACTCTTGAACTAATTACTTCAACCAAATAAACTCACAAGTTGCTAAAGCCATTGTAAGATATTTTGCTTCTACACTCGATTTAGCAACAACTTCTTGTTTCTTACTTTTCCAAGATACAAGATTTCCTCTAACAAGAACACAAAAGCCTGAAGTAGAATGCTTATTATATGGAGAACCTGCATAATCAACATCAGAGTATCCAATAATTTATGAATGACCCCAATTTTCATATAATTATCCTTTTCGTGGTACACCTTTAATGTACCTCAAAATTTGAATGACTGCATCCCAATGACTATAACATGGAGGTTGTAGAAATTGACTAACAACACTAACAGAGAAAGAAATATCAGGCCGTGTGATGGTGAGGTAATTAAGTTTTCCTATCAATCTCTGATATCATCTAAGATCAGCAAGTGACTCCCCCTAACTAGGTAAAAGCTTTGAATTAGGATCTATAGGAGAGTCTATTAGTCTACAATCTGACATCACTGTTTCTTCTAGAATATCCAATGTATACTTTGCCTGAGAGAGTAAAATACTAGATTTGGAATGAGCAACTTCTATACTAAGGAAGTATCGGAATAAACCCAATTCTTTTGTCTGAATAAATGTTTCTTTAATTGTTCAATCCCACCTTGATCACTTCCAATAATGATAATATCATCCATATAGACAATCAGATAAATACATTATTCTGATGACTTATACTTGTAGAAGACAGAGTGATTAGACTCATATCGAATCATATCAAACTCTTTAACAACATTACTAAACCGTCTAAACCAGGAAAAGGAGATTGTTTCAAACCATATAAAGAGCAGCAAAGCTTACATGATAAGTTATACTCCCCCTGATTAACAAATTCAAGTGGTTGCTCCATATAAATATCTTCCTGAAGCTCACCATATAGAAAGGCATTTTTAATGTTCAATTGGTATAGAGGCCATTGGCAAATGATAGTTATGGATAAAAACAAGCGAACAGAAGACATCGTGGCCACAGGAGAAAAAGTTTCATAATAATCCGACCCGTAAGTTTGTGTATACCCTTTAGCCACCAAATGTTCCTTTAGTCAAGCAACTTGACCATCCGGACCAACTTTGACCATGTATATACAATGAAAACCAACAGTGGAATGACCTGGAGGCAACAAAACTAACTCCCAAGTATCATTATTATGTAAAGCAGTCATTTCTTCAACCATTGCTTGACACCAACCAGGATCATTAAGTGCCTTATGAACATTAGAAGGAACAGAGATAGAAGAGAGAGTGGATACGGAAGTATAATATAATGATGATAAAAGATGATAACTAATAAAATTATAAATAGAATGAGGGTTGCAAGTGGAACGTGTAACTTTTCGAATGATAATAGGAAATTGATCTTTAAGAGGTAGAACCGCAATAGGTGAGGAATCTGAAGCAGGAACTATATCAACAAGAGCCTCTACAGAAATCTCATCATCAGGATCAGGATCATTAGTGTGATATGGAAGAGTACCATTCTCAGGACAAGAGTCTTCAATAAGAGATAAACACTAGATAGGATGTAGAGGAGGATTAGGAAGAGGAGCAACATAAGGAACAGATGTAATTGAAGGAACTTGAAGGACTTGACTAATAAATGTGATACTTGTTTGAGATGATTAGTAAAATGGACATGATTCAAAGAATGTAACATCAACATAAACAAAACATCGATATGTTGATGGAGAATAACACTTATAACCTATTTAAAGAAATGAATAATCTTGAAAAATACATTTGATAGATTTAGCTAACAGTTTATCTTGACTAGGGGAAAAGATATGAATGAAACATGTGCAGCCAAAAACTTATGGTGGAAGAGAGAATAATGGTTGATAAGGAAATAGGATGGAATGAGGTATTTGATTTTGTAGACTGGACGAAGGCATACGGTTAATCAAGAAGCATGTAGTTAAGATAGCATCTACCTAGTATTGTGGTGGAACCTAATTGTGTAAAAGTAAGGTACGAGCAGTTTCTATTAGACATCTATTCTTACATTCAGCAATCTTATTTTATTGTGGAGTATATGAGGTTTAATGAAGAATTCCTTGGGAAGACATAAATTGGGTGAAGGGAATGGACAAATATTCACGAGTATTATCACTTTTCAACACATGAATATCAGTGTTAAATTGTGTCTTAATTTCTGCACAAAAAGATTTAAAAATGGAAAATAATTCTGAATGAGCTTTCATTAAAAATAATCAAGTGCAACGAGAATAATCTTAAATAAATGTAAAAAAATATTGAAATCCCACAATAGAACACACACAACAAGGACCCTAAATGTTTGAATGAACTAGCTCAAAAGGAGATACAGCTTGCTTATTGACATGCTTTGGAAAGGAACTTCGAGAATGCTTTCTAATCTAGCAAGACTCACAATCTAAGGAAGATAAAGTAAGTAAACTAGGCACAATATTCTGAAGCTTCAACAAAATAAGATGATCGAAACAATTATGAATTAGAATTGGAGACTTTGAAATAGTGCCTGTTGTAGGTGAAAGAGGTAGATTTAAATGATAAAGGCCCTATAACTTGTGTATTGCACTAATCATCCGTCTCATGCTACGATCCTGTATAATAACAGAATTTTCATTAAAAGTGATATAACAATTTAAAGATCGTGTAAGTTTACTGTCAAATACAAGATTAAAGGGGCAATTAGGAATATAAAGAATAGAATCTAAATGTAATGATGGAAGTGGTTGAGCAGAACCCACAACTTTAACAACTATTTGAGTCCTATTAGCTAAAGTAATAGGAGAAAAAGGTGTAATACTAACAAAGTGAGAGAGTAAATGTAAGTTACCAAAATTATGATTAGAAGCACTAGAATCAAGTACCAAGGGAAAGATTGAGTGAGGCATGCTACAAAATTACCCGAATGAGATATCGAAGCAATAGAGGAGGAAGACTGGTTAACTGCCTGATATTTGAGATATTCTTCATAATCAGTACTAGTAAGAGTCAATGATAGTTGAAGCTGTTGAGTTGAGGACTCAAGATTGATCAGTATGAACAACGTTTGCAGCTTGAGGTTGGCCATGCAATTTATAACATTTATCCTTAGTATGTCCCCATTAATGAAAATAACTACATTTAGGTTGACTTCCTTTATCACCACGATCCCCCTGCTCTACTCTATTAGTACTCTAAGACTGAGAGGCCAGAGTGAAAGAATTAATTGAGGGAGATCCTATCATAATGCAAGGGAAGAAACATGTAGTAATCGAGTAAATACTTCATCTAGAGAAGGCACAGTAAGACTTGCAAAAATTTGATCTCGTACTAAAGTAAGTTCAGGACTGATAGTAGTAAGAGTAAGAACCATAAAAAACTTATCTCACTATGCAAGATTTTCTGCTGCAGGCTTACCAATAAGTAATAATAGGTTTAATTCTGTTTTTAGGGAGGCCATTTTACCAAGAAATTTAGACATGTTCACATCCTGTTGTTTGAGATTAACCAAGTTTGACATGTAGAATACACTCTCTGAATGTCATTAGTATAAAGTAACTTTGCCTGACTCCATATCTCAACACAGGTTCTGCATGCTTTATAAATAGGAGAAGTTGAGGATCAACTGTTTGCCATAACATACGACATAATAATGCCTCAATTTGTACTCAAGTAGATTTATTTGTTTCGATATCCTTAGCCTTAGTAGTTAAGTGATTTGTTAGGCTTTGACCTATACACCTTAATTCAACAAAGACAGCCCATGAGGTATAATTAGAATTACCTACTAATGTTTAGTCATAACTGAGGGAAGAGATATAAAGGGAAGAGCACCTGATTGAGAACATGATTATGTACGATCCATGATGAGCCAAGTTTGAATGAGTCAACCAGGGAGGAGCATGAGCAAAATTGAGTTTTGGTTGCTTTAGAGAAGATTGGAATGTAACCAAGAATGAAAAATTCTAGTGGATTCTGAGTTTATTAGTGCTAGAGGTAATAGGTCACGTTTTTCGGAGAGATAGATTAGTAAGGGAACAGCTTCCTGACAACTTGCGATGACTTTTTCAACAACAAAGTCAGTTGATGGCAATAAAAAATGATTGACTGGCATTGTCTGAACAGACTAACGGTGACTGTGAGATGAGACATACATCAGAGAGGTAGATTAGAAAACTAAACCATCGAATCAACAGGCAACGTATGAAGCCATATGGAGTAGCAATCGACGATGAGATTCTAAGGTCTTACCATTAAGTGAGAGAGGAACAGATTGGTGATGTTTGATTTTTGATATAACACCAGAGTAATGCAATATGAACTTTGTCAAAAATTAATCAGAAAAAATCGAAATTTTTTGGAGAAATCCTAAAATCCTAACTCTGATACCATGTAAAAATCATAGAAGAATCTTTTTTTTTTTACTTTGAAAAAAATACATAAACAAATAAATAGTTGATATTTTAACCTAGAATAGGAAACATAATCAATAACTTCCTATTTTATCACTTACTAAAACATCCAATGCATCTTATATAAGAATCAACCTATATCCACTCTTCCTAACAACTTATATATAACTCAACAGAGGTTAATGTAGCCCAAGAATCTAGTAGAGGTAGAAGTAAGAGAAATGAGCCCCATAACATGTAACATCCCTCACCGTAGTGATCGCACGTAGCACGCCCTTATCTTAGGATATGTATCGGAATGACCTACGGGCGTCCCGGTGCGTACCCTAGGGTAATGGGGTGTTACATAACAAAGACAAGTCCAAGGGGAGATCAAGGTCTAAAAGCAAGATCGTATGCCACTATTGTGACAAGCCTGACCACTATTGTGATGATTGCACTTGGGTGAGTGATTCGAGTTCCTCATATCATCTTACTTCACACCGAGAATACTTCTCATCCAACATTAGAGAAGATAAACGATGGTTCATCTAAGATTGTGGGCATAGGTACAATGTGCTTAGAGTCATCCATTGGTCGCCAATTGGTGTTAAGAGATGTCAGACATGTCCTCGACATTAGGTTGAATTTGATTTTAGCGGGTGTGCTAAATGATGATGGCTTCTCTAACAAATTTAGTGCGGGAAAATCGAAGCTTACTATTTAATAGTGACTTGAGTTATTAAGTAGAGATACTTATATATGATGCAATCTAAGTTGTGCCATAGAGATGCTAATGTGATTGATGATTCTTCCTACGAGCTGTGGCATAAGAGACTTGGCTACACGAGTGAAAGAGATATGTAAGTCCTTCCAAAGAAACAATTCCTCCCTAAATTGTAAGGTATGTCTCTAAGATCTTGTGTTGATTGTTTGGCTGAAAAACAACACAGTGTGTTAGTTAAATCACGTTCCCTATTTAGAAGAAAGCATCTTTTAGATCTTGTTCATGCTGATGTTTATGTTATGGATGCCAAATCACATTTTGGTACACTTTACTTTATCACTTCTATTGATGATTTTTCTAGAAAACTATGGGCTTTTGTGTTGAAAACCAAAGATTAGGTACTATTAGTACTCAAGTAGTTCCAGGATAGAGTTAAGAGAGAAACAAACAGGAAGCTCAAATATGTCGAAGCCGATAATGGTGGTATTGCAAGGCCCAGGGTATCATGCTTGAGAAGACATCCCTTAAGGCACCTCAGCTAAATGGATTAACAGAAAGAATGAACATAATAATTGAAGAAAGGGTTTGATGTATGCTTTCTTATGTAAAGTTGCCAAAGTCATATTAGGTGGAGGTAATGTTTACAACTATCTACCTCATCAATCGAACTCCTTCCATTCCACTTAGTGGTGATAATCCAGAGAGAGTGTAGACCAGGAGAGATGTTTCCTATAAGCACTTGAGAGTCTTTGAGTACTTTACATATGTCATGTTTCGAAGGATGAGAGGTCTAAGCTTGATAGCAAGTCCAATCCATGCATCTTTCTTGGCTACTCCAGAGATGAATTTAGGTATAATTTGTGGGATCTAGTTGGCAAGAAAGTGGTCAAAAGTGGAAATGTTGTGTTTTTCGAAGACAAGACAATTCAAGACTATATAAAATCACAATAGTTAGAGTCTTCCTGCCTACCACAGTCAACCAAGATCTAATATTTTCCAAGGTTGTTTAGAGAGAACAACAGCAAGATGTCCAGGAAGATGGCTATGATGGCAGTGATTGTGATGATGAAAATGAAGAGTTGCCAGTTGTACAACCCACTACACTATCGGAACCTCAATTGAGGAGGTCCACTAAATAGGGACAACCTTCCTCCAAATGTCCGACTAGTGAGTCTGCATTACTGACTGACGGGGGAGAGCAAGAGAGCTAAGAGAAGGCTATGTTAGATGTGCACAGTAAGGATTGGTATGATACCATGCAAGAAGAGATTAAGTTATTACATGAGAACCACACTCATAACTTGGTAGAATTGCCTAAGGGTAAGAGAGCACTCAAGAACAAGTGAGTGTTCAAATTGAAGATTGGAAAAGATGGTACACAACCCAGGTATAAGGCAATAATAGTTGTAAAAGGCTTCAACCAAAAGAAGTTGTTAACTTTAATGAGGTTTTCTTGTCAATTGTGAAGATGTATTCAATCCAGGGTAATCTTAGTTTGGCTGCTAGCATGGATTTGGAAATTGAACAACTTTATGTGAAAACTGTATTCCTCCATGGTGATCTTGAAGAGGAAATTTATATTGAACAACCTAAAGGCTTTAAGGTTAAGGGAAGTGAAAAATTTGTGTGCAGCTTGAAAAAGAGCTTGTATGACTTGAAGAAGGTGTCTCAATAATGGTATAAGGTTTGAGTCCTTTATGTTAGACCATGGTTTCCACAAAACACATACCGATCATTATGTGTTTGTGAAGAATTATGTTGGAGGTCATTTTCTCATTCTTTTATTATATGTTGATGATCTGTTAATTTTTGGTCATGATACCAAGAAGATTGCCAATTTGAAGGAGGCATTAAATAAGTCCTTTACAATAAAGGACCTTAACCCTGCAAGGCAAATTTTAGGCATGTAAATTTCCCGTTATAGGAAGAACAAGAATTTATAGCTATCACGGAAAAGGTACATCGAGAAGGTGCTACAAAAGTTCAATATTGACAAGGCTAAACTAGTGAGTTCTCCACTTGCAGACCGCATGAAATTAAATTCCTATCAGTGTCCTACAAGTGATGAAGAAAAGAAAGAGATGAAGAGCCTTATACATCAGCCATAGGAAGTTTGATATATGTCATGGTGTGCACGAGGCCGGATATAGCTCACGACGTTAGGGTTGTTAGCAGATTCATGAGTAATCCTGGAAAGGAGCATTGAGCAACAGTTAAATGGATTCTCAAGTATCTTAAAAGTATTTCCATAGTGTGTTTATGCTTTGGTCTTAAACTGCCTGTGTTAGATGGCTACATAGATGTTGATGTGTCAAGGGATATTGATTCAAACAAGTCTACTTCTGGATACTTGATGACATTTGCAGAGGGAGCAATATCATGACAATCAAGGTTGCAGAAGTATAATGCTTTGTTAACTATAGATTCAGAGTATATAATAGTCATTGAAGCGGGCAACGAGTTAGTGTGGATGAGAGATTTTCTTAGGAGTTGGGTTTGAACTAAGAGAAGTTCCCACTACATTGTGACAGTCAGAGTGCCATCCACCTTGCCAAGAGTGCTGCCTACCATTCTCAAACTAAACACATTTAGAGGAGATATCATTAGATTCGAGAAGCGTTAGAAGACAAGTTGTTTGAGTTTGAGAAGATTCACACCGATCTCAATAGATTAGACATATTGACGAAGACCTTGCTAAAAGAGAAACTTGTTGCTTGCCAGAAGAAAGTGAGCTTGGTCGAGCCTCCCAAGTACGAGTGAGGGGGAGCTATACTTTGTTAATCCCTCTTACTTGGAAGAAGAGTCTATTAATTTGGACTAATTTCATGTATTATACCATATGAGTGTTATTTCATATGATGATATTTGGTGTTGATTTAAAATGTCAACTTTACCCCGCTTTAAGTTGATCATTTAAGGAAAAATGGGGAAGAAAATGGGTATATAAAGGGGATATATTGCTAGAAATCATATGAGTGAGTAGGTGTGAGAGCCACCAGAGCACTCTATAGTGTATAAATGGGTAAGAGAGAGAGAGAGTGAAAAAGTGCCACGAAGAGAGAGAAAATGCATATCAAAATTTTCTCTGGCCCATTCGATGACCAAACTACCTCCGTCCATGATGAAATTTTATATGTTGTTCCTGTGCCTTGTCTCTTTACATCCAACTGTTAGAATCTAAATTTGAGTTCTCTAAATTGTTATTTTCTACCTAGCCCTCCTTGTCTACGAATTTGTGTTTTGCCACCTTTGGGTGTTGTGTTTTTTTTGTGCCAAGGAGCTTTCTTGATGATTGTATTTACCTTTAGTTAAGTTAAGGAAGAACAATTTGTCGTACTCATTTGATTATTGTTAGTTAGTGGAAGTTTTGGTACCGTTTATTGAGTATTGTTATTATTGTTATTGTTAGAATTGACAAATCAGAGAATTCAACAGTAGGTTCTATGATACAGAAAAATTAATAATTCTCAGACCTTGTTTTCTTTCATGTAAATTGAAGAACTTTTAATATTTATGTGTCTAAACAATCTGATCGCAGAAAAATAGCAAAAACAAAGAAAAATTTGAGAAAAAAAACAAAAACAAGCTTTAATTTTGTCAACTTGTACATTTTTAAAGTCAAGATGGTAAGATAAATACGGAAAACAGTTTCATAATGCAGTTTCATAAATTAAGCCATTTTGATAGACATTGTAAATCATGGATATGTCGAGGAGATTACTTATGTTTGTTTGAAGGCTTTACATCAAATCTTCCAAAAGTAGAAATCAATCTCTAAAATTAAGCAAGCATATTTGGGAGACATATGAAGAAGACATTTCTATTCAGTTTGCCTGTGATGTTTTAAGGGTAAAAAGAATATATGTTTAACACAAAATTCGTTCCTATGCACAACTGATCTCTAAATTTGCAGAAGTAAATCCAGAAATGGGTATTTGAATTGGCGGAGAAAGAACATTGAAGAATAAGTACAGATGAAATGAAGAGAAGCCTGACGAGGCTCAGGGAGGCTAGGCAAAATTATCAGCACTGGCATCTTTGGATAATGCTTACTAGGGAACCAAATACTGCTCCAGTTGTTTCGTCTTATTCCTGTTCTTTAGCTTCCGGAAACCACTGGACTCAATCTGTCGGATTCTTTCTCTGCTTACGCCCATCGACTCGCCTATCTCTTGCAATGTTTTCATCCTTCCATCATCCAGTCCAAATCTCATTCTGATAACCTGATTCTCCTTAGGACTAAGAGTGTCAAGAACCTTCTCTAAGTCCTGTTTCATAAATTGCTTCATTAACAGATCTTCTGCTGTCTCTTCATCAGGATCTGCAATTACTTCCTGAGGAAAAGACAAGTCCAGTATTTAGCAGGATTCAATGAACTAAATAATGCAAGCCGACAAGAAAAAACTGGAGTACATTGGCTAGACCAGGAAAACAATGATAATAATGACTTACCGAAGGTTTAAGATCCATGTTAAGCCCAATCTTCTGATCAAGAGATCTTGGGGCTTTTGGAGACAATAAGACAGCATTAAGCCTCTTCATAGAGAGCCCAGTTGCCTCTGCAACTTCCTCTTCATCAGGATGTCTTCCATTTTCAGTGTACAATTGCTTTCTGGCTTCTTTGACTCTATAAGTTGCCTCCACCATGTGAAACTGTAAACCCAAGAAATCACAAATGAGAAGCTTATATGATGATGCAGATTGAATATGAATATGAATCCTTGATCCATGATATTGCAAAAGAAACAGAGAAACCCATTGGTCCATCTTAAAACTGCATTTACACACAGTCACCGAAAGAAAAGCTTGGTAACTGAAGTCAAACTTACCGGTAAGCGTATAGTCCTAGATTGATCAGAGAGTGACTTACGGACTGCCTGCTTAATCCACCAATGAGCATATGTTGAAAATTTAAAACCTTTTGAAGCATCAAACTTTTCTGTACCTCTTACAAGGCCTCGGCATCCTTCCTACGAATGGAAAACATGTTTCAGACACTAAAGACATGGGAATTATAATATCTGGAAAGAGCAGATGCTCTTTCGTTCTTGTTGTTAACATATGCATGCATGCTTGCGTTGTATAGATCTAATCATAAGGAAGAGATAGGACATCATCCATTGATTGCATAAAAGTTGGTAAATACCTGAACAAGATCCTGGAGATTCAACCCAGCTCCCTGATAATTTTTGGCGATTGAAATGACAAGACGTATGTTGCATTTTATCATTTTGTCTTTGCAAAAGGTACCATAGTTGAGACGCTTTCTCAAAGTTTTTTGATCGACTCCTGCAGCAGATGCCCACTGTGCGAAGGTGGGCTGACTTCCAATTCGCTCTACAAGCTCCTCATGGACCCTTTCAAGTTTCAGTAGATCCTAAGTGACATTAGCAAAACTTGAAAGATCAGCCATATAGAAAGAGAACATAAAACATGAAAATGAGAACTGCCTTAGAATAGGTGAAAATTATCTTATGTGGATTGCTATGATTACTTCATAGAAGAATAATAAAATAAGCATGATTTCCATCCTAACTACAGACAGCATAAAGGAATTAAATATATAATTATTTACCCTGGTTAAACTGCAATTTGGTTAGGCATGATAAAAGCAGAACACAGCATTCCAGTACCCTAGATTAGGATTCAAGTTAACATGATTCTTGCTACATACTATCGGACCTTATAGAAAAGTGTTGACTCTAGCTGGCTTTATCATCTATTATCTGTGATGCAAAATTCGAATTAATCACTTTGACTAAAAGCTTTTAAATAATAAAACCAAATTATTACCCCAGTCCCCAAAGAGAAAATCTCCAGGTAGAACATAAAGTGTTATATTAATTTTTATGAAACCTGTATGACCAATCGCCCTTTGGCCAAGGGATGGAAGCTTAAGCGTCTAACAATCTGGTCTTGGGTTTGACTATTGATACTGGGTTGGTTGCATATTGGCTATCAGGTATATTTGGAACTTGGGATCTCTTGCAATGAAAAGGAGGGGGAAAAAAAGAGGACAAAATTGGCACCTGAATGGCCTCTGACAACTCCAATTCTTCAGCAGCTGTGAGAAGCTTGGAAGTGGAGGTAGTTGCCCTTAAGTAACGTAATGGATCAGCATAGTCCACATGTTGTAAAGAACTACGCTTTTTCTTGCTTGTAGAATTAGATTTCACAGACATGGCACCTGCAGCAACCTTTTCAGATGCTCTTGCTCGTCTAACTTTTCTTTCTTTTTGGCGACTAGATTTCACAGCTATACCTTCCAATAGTTGTTGCTCCAGAAGTGTTAACTCTTCAGCTGTTGGCTCCAGATATTCAGATTCTTCGATGGGGTATGGCACAGAACATTCTATTCTTGGTCCAGTTTCAGCTACATTATTGTCACCTATTATAATAGCACGTTCTTTTTCTGTAAGTAGAGACCACCTGGATGTGACATCATCAGCTGTGGATCGGTTTTCTGTTTGTGTAGAATTGTATCTGTTAACTATCGTTGCTGCATCCTTTGCAACCTTGACAGCAGCTTTAGCAAGGGTCACTGCTTCGGCGGCAGCAGCAGCAATGACAGCCTCATCATTTCCAATGAGTGCTTCAGTGACTAAAGATGCTTCGCATGTAACCTACAAATAGACAGCATTTATATTTCCTTACTATACAGATAACTGACCTTTTAACCTAAGAGATCATATAGCGGTTAAAACAATAAAACAATAATTACACTATTTGGCTATAGGATCAAACAAAACAGGTACGCCAACAATTCAAAAAATGACAACAAACAGATCTTTTTACTAATTTGGGTGTACACGAAATAAATGCAGGTTTGAAAAATGATGTGTTTGGAGTTTGACTGCAGAAAATAAACCATGATCATTAGTAAACGTTTGCCTCAGTCCAAATAACAGTGAAGAACATAGTACATTCCATTGATTACAAGCTTATATTTCAGAAATAGTTACCTCATCAGTCAATATTATTAGGTTATTTGCGTATTTAAGAAGAAATAACAATTTTCAATTTTCTATCAAGAATAGCCTTCAGGGACAGTAATACACTAATAGAACAAGTGTTACCTCCATGGGAGGAACAACCCCTCCTACATATTTCCACGGTTTGTCCGTAGCAAATGAATTTGAATGAGCTTCTGAAGAAGGTAATCTTAGCTTCTCTAGATCTAGCACCGTTGTTGATGTTGATGTCGATATTGCTGGTGTTGCAGTTGACAAAACACATTCTGGTCTGATAATAGTTAGCTCCCTAAATTTAGCTGCAGAATCAACCAGGGTTACATGATTAGAAGAATACGGCTATGATATATTTATACTACTCCGCCAAACATGACAACAGAAACCCTCAGCAGTCGCAGCAATCTGTAACAATAATCAAGCTATTAGCAAAATCATGTCGCATTTCCTTCGTCAATGAAAGTTATTTTTCTCTGAAGGAAAAGCTCGAATCCGTGGATTTTACTAAATTTAGGCCCACAGAAAAAGGCTAGTCTGGTGATGATAAGGAAGATCATTGTGACGGGAATTGCCTCACGAAGATAGAGAATGCAAACAATGGGCACTCTAGTAGAGAATGATTGCCTGCCAAGCAAGCAAGCAAAAAATGTTTGAGATAGGTGATTTAGGAAAAGGCGACGTCTTTTTTATCAGATGGATGCTGCTCGCAAAACAGATTGTCGAACTGCCACTTTCTGAAACTAAAAGATACTCATCTAAATTATCATTGAAAAGCATATCAAAATCACCGACAGACATCTAAATTCTTAAGAAAAGCAGAAAAAGAAAGCACACACACAAATATAAAAATTTAAGTTCTGGTTGTAAAACAGAATCACCTCTGGTTTTACGTAAATAAAAGCAAGAAAAAATTCCAAGCTCTAACCCACACCATAGGAAGGGCAGTAGTCAAACCAAAATATACCACAGATTTCTCGTCAAGACGGAGACATTTTCCATTGCAAAGCCAAACAAGACGGTGGATACTAAGACTAAGCCAGCACAGTTCAGATTGAAACGGGGGAAACTGAATCAATTAAGAAGGGAAGAGAGGGTAACTCACCGGTAGTATGATGAAGGTTAGCTCTGACATGGATAGAGAATGCGTCAGGTTGGCACTTAAACTGCGGCAAAAGACAAGACATCCTCCACCCGTTCGTTCTTCTACGACTACAAAAATCCTACTACTACATGTGTTTGCTTCGGTGAAATGTCAAATGTCCACATAAGACAGCTATAACTATCTATAGAGACATGGAGGAGGAACAAGAAGAAGTGAGAAGAAGCGGGGGTGTGGCTGTGATAAAGCAACGGATAAGAGCAGTGAAGCCGAAGGCAGAAGGCCTTTCAGTTCAGCCCAATTACTTTACGCTTTTTCTCTTCAAAATAACGAAAATAGATTTATGTTTTAAAAATAATTTAATTTTCATCCAATTTAAAATAATTTAATTTAATTTTTATTAATAATTTGTTTAACTAAATTTCAAATTATTTGAAAATTTCTTTTAACCATATTTTAATTTTTTTAATTTTTAGTAGATTTTATTAAATAAACCTTTTAATTATATTACTAATTTAACTTTGAATTATCAAATTTCCTTTTCATTAATTAATTGGAGGACTATGAAGTGAAATACAAACGCTTGGAATTAGAAGCGGTCACTCTCGGTACTCACCCAAGCCTTACAACCAGAACCCTAAACCCAGGAAACAGCAAGTTCCAGCAAAATGTCATTGGCTTCATCTAGGGCTTTCAAAGCTTGTCGGGCTCTGCTTGCTCCGTCCAAGTCCCCCGCCACTACCGCTGCGGCAAATGCTCCCACCACGGCGACGAAAGCTAAACCAAAGACGAGAGCAAAGACAAAAACGGAGGGGGTGGTACCGAGAAAGCCCGCCGGTATACTAATGGCGAAACCTGTATCTCCGGTCCTCCGTAATTTTCTCGGCGTCTCAGAGGCTTCTCGTACCGATGTTGTCAAGAGGATCTGGGACCATATCAAGCAAAACAACCTCCAGGTTAACCGCACATTCTTTCTTTTTTTCTTTTTACTTTGCTCTCTCTCTCTCTCTCTCTCTCTCTCTCCCAACCCTACCAATTTGGCCTCTGATTTGGTGAAATTCTTTTCTTTTTCTTTGATGTCTTCTGCTTTCTTTACCTCAACAAACTGTCGTATGGTCGGTGCTAGAAGTTCCATTTTTCTTCTGTTTGTGGCTTAACCCTTTTTGTTAGCCTGTTCTATTTGTTTGATTGGACTAAATGTGGTCAGGTTCTCAAAGTAACAGTATTAGAAATTAGAATCTGAAGATAATCTGTAATTTTCACAATGAAATGGGATTGTGAAGATAGGGATGAAAGGCGGGTACTTGAGGGAGGTCATGAAAGGAGAACATAATCCAGGACGTTGAGGTTGTTTTAGCAGCTACTTGAGGGGTTGCGAGTTTGAGATATTATTATTTGGCGCTTTATGATATCTTTTGAGTTTCATTTCTAGTTATGTGACAGTGCAGAATTTGAGACTCCTCAAAATTGTTGTGGTCATATTTGGAATAGAACTAATAAGTTGATAGGACTCGATACTATGTTCGCAGTTAAGTGGTTTGTGTTGTAAAAGGACACCCAAGCCCTTTATATCTCTTCAAGATTGTCGTGACTAAAAAAGTTACATATGAAATGTTGCTATTTTAATTTTGGGCTTTGGAATGTTTAGTTGTCCACTCATGGATGTGTAAGGTGAAAAATTATTTGTATTTCATTTTCCTTGACATGCTCATATTTTCTGGATTGTATCCTGATCCTTCGAATATATATAGTGCAAGATATTAACCTGTTGATGTATTTGATCCGTTGCAGAGTGAGGCTTCAAGTGTAGTTAGCTAAAGTTATTATGATATATATAGAGTGATCGATTTTAGTCGCATTGTGTTGAGAGTAATCAGATGGAAGTGGGATATTTTCCATTTTGCCTATTAGGTAGGCAGCTAAAGATACTGGCTGTTTGTATCATGTAATGTCTCTCAGCTTGACATTTTGCTTGACATTTTACTTGAATGGTGATAGGTCTTAGAGATTTTGAATTCTGAGATGGGAAAACCGACTTACTTAACATTTGAGCAATTACTTTTGATGTGTTGAGAAGTTGTGAATTATTATCATTCTCATTCTTAATAATTGCATATGGCTGCACATAATGACTGTTTTTCCCGTAGAAAGAAAAATATAAACTAGTCAATCATGGCAGAACCCTGCGGACAAAAAGGAGATAATATGCGATGAGAAACTCAAGGTCATATTTGACGGAAGGGAGAAAGTCGGGATGCTGGAGATGCCCAAGTTAATTTCCCAACATTTTGTGAAGACTGCATAATGTGAGGCATTCTGCATAATGCGAGAAGATTTATAATTACTGTTCTGTTGGATCACTTCTTTACGTACTGTTCTGTCGATATTATGCAGCTTTTGTTTGAGAACCAAACTATGGTGCCCTGTTTTTTTTTTTTTTTTCCCCCCAAAGGTTTTAACTGAACAATGGTGTAAAATATTTGGTAGGATGAATTAGAACGTTACCAAGACTTTCTGGTATCTTACCTTACATGTGATCTCTGTTTTTGTTTCTCTCGTCTCTTTTTTCTCCTGTTTTCTAGGGAGTAGGCAGGGACGTTGTTCGCTAATTCTGAAGTCTTCAATGTCCGCATCGTCAACTTTTGTCGGATTACAGAGAAAACAATTAAGTTTGGTTAAGTAACTATGGTCATTATATATATATTTTTTAATAGATTTATTAATGTATAAATTTTTTAAAAAATAAATTGATAGCTTCAAAAAAGTTTTGATGAATCTTTACTTATAATAGAAATAAAAATTCAGAACTATATTTTGGAGAATGTTAATGAAGATATTCTTGATAATTAATTAATATATTCTCTATAAAATAATATCTAATTTTAAGAAGAATTAGTAATTGAGATTTACTAAATTTATTTTTTGTCTTGTATTATTGTCCAAGTGATGTATTTTCTCTTATTATATAGCAATGTTAGAAACGTTAGGTTCGAAAATAACAATCTTATTGTTTTTTCAAATATTTTATAGTGATATATCTTTTTTTACACCTTAATGAAACATAAATATTTAAACGTATGTTTAATTTGCAAAATGCATAAAAACATGGATCGCTACGGGTGACGCCTAATTCTATTTAGCCTTTGGTTTTGATTTTTATAATTCTTAAAGAATTTGTGACTTTTGAGATAAAAAGGGGGGAAAGTATACAATTAAATTTAATAATTTAAATATTAATTGTTAAATCAATTTACTTCACTTTTTTTAAACAGAGGAGGTCATCTTCTTCTGGTCTCAAAATGTATAACATAAGAGGAGCAAGATCCCTAACTAATAGTATACGAGGATTTCAATACATTCATACTGTATATATATATATATATTTCAAATAAATACAAGTTGGCGAAGTTGTTTGGTTAAAGAATCAACTAACATCTTCTGACTCTTCAAATAGTCCACCTCGAAGGAAACAACTCCTTTATGTTAAATACTTAACTTTTAAATGCTTAAATTATGTTATATTCTTATTATTGTTGCTGAATAACAAATAGATCAATTATTACAGCACAATTAAATGGGTCTAACTTCTGACTTAACCAATCAAATGGGTCTAACTTTTGGGTCTAACTTCTGACTCAACCACAGACAATTTAAAAATTAAATTTTTGATCAAAGTTTTTATATATTTTTAATTAAGTGATCCATATTTTAAAATCTTGACAATTTAATTCAAAACGTTAAATTGATAATAATTTATTGATTTAACTAACAAAAAAAAATTGTTGTCTAAGATATGTAGTTGTTCATTTATGTTAAAACATTTTAAGATATGTTATCAATTACTGAAAAGGATAAGAGCATATTTATCCCAAAACACATGTCAACCTCATAATACCCTATCCTTCTGCCTCCTTTATGTGTCTAAATTTTCGAAAATTTGCTATCCTTCCATTTTTCTGCAAGTCTCGTATTTTTCTAATGTCAAATCATTCGGAACTTTTGTAATTTCTTTTATTGTTCGGAAAAATCACTACCAACGAGCTCACCACCTGTTTGAAGAAATTACCCAACGAATAACCAAATACTGGAATCAACGTTTGATGGTTATTGATATGCGGCTGCTGTGAATGTGGTTGATTCAACTTCAGTCATCTTTTTATCGTATCTTCTTATGCTGATCGAGTCCAAATCTGATTGTTTGAACTCAACAAGTCATCAATTGTAGCAATTATTTCCAAAGCTATAATTTTTTCATGGCGGGACTTCACTGTATCTGCAAAATCAATGGCTTCTTCTATCTGCTTCCACTGCCATTTTGCCAATTCCCTGCATCTTTTCTAACAAAATCTGCAACTTCTAATTACTCTATAAAACCCGTAAAGCGTCTTTATCGTTACCATCATAGTTATCGTATTGATAATAGTAGTAAAGTTATTGCTTGTGATGATGGCGGTGTAAAACTCCGTAGTGCAGACCTGGTGGCCATGGAGTACGCTGATCTTAAACTCACGGATAGAATTTCTACGGTAATGGAATTTTCTACATAACATCAAGTTTCTCCTTTAATATTGTTTGTTTTTGTTTCTTTTGAAGATATTTGACAATTGCTTTTGTGCATAATAAAAATGATGGGTGGAGTTGTTAGAAACACTGTCTTAATCTAGTTTTTACGGTAATACTTTCCTTTCTTCACCGTTGCCTTTTCAATGCTGGTAACTAAAGGTTGGTATGTCTCAATTGCAGGAAGTGGGTCATGTTAGAATCAGGCAACATGTTAACCCTTTGAGTTCCTCTTTCTCTGTAAGTCATTCGAGACCATTTTGAGTATAAGTTACTGCTAACATATGTTGACTATTCTCTAATTCTAATTTTAACTAAATCTGTATTTTGGACATTTACCTTATTGACAAAACTATACCAGGTCCCAGCAGAAATACCTGATTGGAACAATATCTTCAAGGACCCTACTTTGCCACTAATGGTGGATATTGGAAGTGGTAAACTTTTGCTACTTTTGCTTTCTACTATATTATTTCACTATTTCGTTTTGGGTGACTACGATAGCCAATTTTTCATGAGTTGATATGAACCCCTCCACAGATGATTGCCTTTTTGAATTAGCTTGATATGTCAGAAAGGCAGGTGATTGGAATTAGAGTGAATTTTCGGGCACTAGAATGAAATCCCTTCTTACCACAAGCTTTTAATAATATGGCCGCGATCTGTCATTACGTGAGACTATATGGAAACCTTTCAACTTCTCTGTTTCACTGAAAATGAAGGGTTTCATATGAAGTAGATTTATAGTTCAATGGTGACATTTACACCATGAAAATATTGACTTTTCTGGAATATGGGTGGAGTGATTTTAGTTCATTCCAATGGCTATTACAAGTGTTTGTTCTGAAGGTCAATAAACAATCAAAATATTGAACTTATTTTAAAAGTACATTTGGCCTAACGAATGACTGAAAATTTCAGGTAGCGGCAGATTTCTGATATGGCTTGCCAAAAGGAAACCTGATTTAGGAAATTATTTGGGGCTTGAAATACGAAAAAAAGTATGGGAATGAAAATTTTGGGTACTATTTAGCAATCCTTTTTGGAATTAATATTTTTTTGCTTGGTCCTATTTTTCATGCCTATTACCTACACTTCTTTATCATTTGTGTGGCGCTGCTTCTAATGTTAATGCAGCTAGTAAAGCGTGCTGACTTCTGGGTAAAAGAGCTAACTCTTGGTAACATGTATGGTTTCCAAACAAATCTTATTTTGGGTCGGGAATGAGACATATCATGGTAATTTTATTGGCTTATTTAACAAGGCAATTTGAACTTATTGCAGACATTTCCTGTTTGCAAATGCTACCGTTTCTTTCAGACAGCTTGTTCTCTCGTATCCAGGACCCTTGATGACAGTTGCAATATTGGTGAGATCACTCTTGGCCCTGATTATATCATATGTCAGTATGTATGTCCTGGGATGCAAGAGTAAAGTTCCAAAGAAGTCCTTCTAAAATAGTACTTGAGTCACGTATACAACTATATATGCAGTGCCCAGACCCTCATTTCAAGAAAAGGCATCATAAGAGAAGGGTTCTGCAGACGCCATTGGTTGATTCTATCGTCAGTCAGTTGGCCCCCGGAGGGAAGGTAAGTGCTCTAGGCTTTTCTTCTATAACAAACACTTAACATTTTTTAATGTTTGTTTCTCTAATTCTTTTATCATTGTAAAATCTTCATTCTCCTCTGTCGTACTTTCCTAAGAAGTTAACTCTTATGTTGTTTTATCCTAAGTTGGTTGCAAATGATCTTATTGCAAAAAGAAGTTCAGATTAGGGTAACCAGATTAATCTATAGCTGTAGAATTGAAATGAATCCACGATACCTGACACTGGACCCCATGTTCCAGTGTGTCAGAACACTTTCTTCAATTTTGTTGAGATAGCTGCAGAGAGTGAAATATGCAGTCATATTCTTGAACAAATTTTGGTGATTAGTTTGGGATGCTGTAATATAATTGATGTCCATAGGTTTGTTACAGTGATGGAACTTAAATCATCGCTTGTGAACGGCAATACAGGTTAATTGGGGACAATATGGAAATATGAAGTTTAATGGTTGAGGTCATGGTTGGCTTAAGTTCTGTTGTTACGATACAGACATGTAAATGTATGATAAAATGTACGTCTTCATGAATGCAAGCTCCAATCACATAGCATTCTTCTGCACACTGAAAAACTTCATTGGTCTACATGAGGAGACAACAATTATCTTTCTTTGCTTTCCTACACGTTCACTTGACTCCAACTTTTCCCATGGGATAGGTATTCATGCAGTCTGATGTGCTAGAGGTGGCTCTTGACATGAGAAATCAATTTGATGCCAAGTCAGATGAACTTGACAATTTCTATAAAATTGACCAAAATATACTGTGCGACAGTGATGGCTGGCTTTTGAATAATCCAATGGGAATAAGGACTGAAAGAGAAATCCATGCAGAATCAGAAGGTTCAAAAGTATATAGAAGGTTGTACCATAAGCGAACATAACCAACTGGTAAGCTCTGCAAGATTTGTTAAAAGCTGGTTTTTATAGAGACACGGTTCTAGGCTTGTCTTTTGTTTATCTCTTCATGGATCCCATAATCTTCATTTGCTGATTACCTCAAGGACTAACTTCATTGTACAAGTATCTTTTTATGGGTTTCTTATGTAGTGGGTGAGAATCCACTATATTACCACTCATGTAGTGGGTGAGAATCCATCCTGTTGCCACTCATTGTGGATGAAGAGCACTCAAAATCAGGAGAACTACTGTCCCTTTATTCTCATAGTGATCGTGCATTTACATGTTTAATAAACAATTAAAACAATCCGGTAAAAAGTACCATTAATATGGGGTGTTTGAAAAACTTTAGTAATATACGGAAAAAGCGCATGTTTGGCAGACGGCGTTTAAGTTATATTTCAACTGATTAAAGAGTATTAGCTGTTTGACTATGTTAAACAGCCAATATATTTGTTTGATTATGAGTTGGTTAGATTACCTGATTCAACTCAACTAGCTATTTTTTGAAAAGCTCCTCTAAGTAGCGCTAATAAAAATATTACTCAAAGATAATTGTGCCCTCAAATTCATTTTTCATCTTAAGCAATCGATAGCCCTTAAGTTTTTCACTTTAAAAAGAGAATTATGATTCGTGTGTAGATCTTCCAAAATCTCCTCAAGCCGTTTTCTCTAAACACTTAAAAATCATTAACTTGTCAATTATTATTAATTTTTTTGAATAT
>JAOQMP010000002.1:11801834-11842989 GCA_027563575.1 Erythroxylum pedicellare
AAGATACTCTAATATTTTCTTTAAGTATAAGTCAAACTGAACATTCAATTATTACTTAAAATAAACATAGCAGTAATTAGATAGAATTAAATATCTAGACAAACAATTAAGAAATTAAAAATAAATTTAGGATACTGTATTAAAAAGTTTTAATATAAATAAAGTGTAGATTTCGTTAATAAAAATCAAGGTTAGGTACAACTATTTTCAAAACAATTACGACTAGCCATTTGAATACTTAGCCTTGCTATTTGTTAACCCCTTTAACGCTTTCATTTTTTTTATCAACTAACAATTAGGAAATTGGAAGGGGGAGGGATAAACCCCGAGGTGATGCATGCGTCAATCAAAATACTGGAGGCTAAAGCCAATTGAAATAGATCGTGTTGGACCGACCTGGAACTGTGTTCCTCTAAAATCCCTCTTTCTCTTCTGCTTGTGTAAGTCATTTCCTTGCAAATTTGCGGGTTTCTAGAGATGGAAGTAGAATTGGAGGGAAGAGTGAAGCCACTGAGCTACAAAGTGAAGGGAGTTTCTAGAGAATCTCCTTCTCAAAAAGCCTCTCATGTACTTGACACTGACCTCCGCTCTCACTGGTCCTCCGCCACCAACACCAAGGAGTGGATCCTTCTCGAGCTCGACGTATGCATATTTCTTTCACTTTCTTCTCACCACCCTCCGTTCCTTCTTCTGTTATTTGATTTGGTTCTGTTTTTTGTAGGAACCTTGCTTGCTTTCGCATTTTAGGATTTACAACAAGTCTGTGCTCGAATGGGAAATTGCTGTTGGTTTGCGCTATAAGGTTCAGTCTTCTTCTTTTTCTCTTTTCTCTTTTGCCCACTCAGTAGTAACTTGGAAGAACGCTCATGGAGGATTTATTTTGATTCAAACCTGTTAATTACATAAATAAGCTATGGAATATAGCTTTTTCCATTTTTGGCTATACAGTAGATTTACTATAATGGAGAAGTGGTGTTTTCGTTTTTTGCCAATTTTGGAGGCCAGTAATCCAAGTTTACTACTCTCAATTTCGCTTATGAAGCTACGTTGGGAAAGGGTTTAGTTGTAATAGAATATAGTGAACAGAAGAGTGTTGTCATCTTTTTGGTTCAAGGCAGGATGGGAGACTCAGACTTTGAGATGCTATAAATAGTTTTGTTTTCTATATTTTTCTTACATAACATGGAAGATAGATGAAATTTTAAGGTTTTTGAAAATTTGAAAGCACCATTGACACTCGTATAGAAAATTTGCATATGTTGATTGTTTTTTTCTATGAAGTTGTTAGGCTGATCATATCATTCATATTGTCTGTGTTCTAGTTTATTGAAAGCTCTAGAGCTGAATGTTTCAACCGCTTGTCAATTGTCTTGCTGCCAATTTCTGATACTTATTTGGCATAAATTTGATTATGTACCAAAGGAAATGAATTTATAAAATAAATAGGTGAAAATTTTTGTTTTTTTAGGTGAGCATGTCTTTTGGGCCCGTATTGAACTATTGGAAACAATGACTCTAACACTTTCTGTCACTTTCGTGCATCTTAAAATTAATTTTATACCAGAGTATATTTTATTTATATTCTGTCTTTTCTAAATAACCAGCCAGAGACATTTGTAAAAGTTCGCCCGCGCTGTGAAGCACCTCGTCGTGATATGATATATCCAATGAACTACAGTCCATGTCGCTATGTACGAATATCTTGTTTAAGGGGAAACCCAATCGCCATTTTCTTCATTCAGGTAAATGACAATCAGTGTGCCTTATAATGTCTCGGTTGTTTTGCCAGCATGTCACGAATATATTCTTATGTATCCAATATGAAATTTTCAGTCACTTGCCAGTCATTGGCTGGTTATGGCTTGTTAAGTTTCAGTCTTTCACTTCCTCTCTTACTTCTTTTCTTTTAACTCCCCTCTTAACCAGGATGAAAGTTAACACTAACTCTAGTAATTCATTTTCCTGGGCTGTACTACTAAGGTTTTTTCCGCTGTCTCTTTCTTGCAGCTCATTGGGGTTTCAGTGACTGGTCTTGAAGCAGAGTTTCAGCCAGTTGTTAATCATTTGTTGCCACACATTACATCACACAAACAGGATGCTCATGACATGCATCTTCAGGTGAATCATACTATCTTATAATGCATTTTTGGTTTTTTGGCTATTCTACTTATATTATTAACTTTCTTACGCCCCACATTTCACCAGTTACTTCAAGACATGACAAAAAGGTTGCTTCCTTTCCTTCCCCAAGTTGAGGTACATGCATTTATATTGTCTCAGTGAAGATCTTCACTCTCTCTTTTCTATTTTCATGTCTGGCTCATCATATTTGTTTTTTGTTTTACTGTTATATTTGAGGTTTCTATGCTACTAATTAGCACGGTATTTCACACTATGCAGGCAGATTTAACCAACTTCGTATATGATGCTGAGCAGAACTTGTGTTTTCTTGCAATGCTTGTTGGTCCATTTTACCCAATACTGCAAATCGTGAATGAAAGGTTTGTTAAGCTGCTAATTATTTCATGCCAGTTCACACATGCTAATGGCTTTGCGATGAGATGTTCTTCCTAAGTGTTTAAGTAATATAAAAAGAATATTCTAGGATCTCCCATTTGTTTCAAGCTCTGGACTCTGGTCTGTAACATCTTGACCTTATGATCTTATATTATGCTTGTAAAAGAACGGCTTGAGTTTGTATAGTTGGCCTATGAGTTCAGAATTCATATGCTTGTAAAAAAAATCATATCGAATCTTCCATCTGTTTCAAGAATTGGGCTTCTAATCTGTAACATCTACACCTTATGATCTTATAGTATGCTTGTAAAAGAGCTGCTCATATTCCAGGTAACATTATGCCCTTGGGTTTATATAGTTGGCCTATGGGTCCAGAAAAGTGTTATCTACAAGCACTTGAGTTTATAATATTGAATTCATATGGTAAAATGTATTATCATATCTGCATTTGGGAGGAGAAGATGTGATTTAGGGTCTCCTCTAAGGTCCATTATTATAAAATGTTGAATCTTCATATAGCAGCCACCGAGGCTGAAATTTTCAGTTACAATTGATTGTTGGTGTTTGAATTTTCTGAGTGCCTGTTACAACATCACAGTGGTAAACGTAAACTTGGGCATATACGTCTTGGTTGGGAAAACCATTTGAACATAACTGTACTCCAAGTCAGATATCTTCCAGTTTACCTCTAGAAGGTTTGGACCATTTAGCTTATTACTGGAGCAATTTCCCATTAATGATAAATTTTACTCCATTAAACTTTGGTGTCTGAATAGTTGAACCTTGTTGTTAAGTGTTTGGGTGATGTGTGTATAACCTTGAATAGCTTATTGCATTACTTTTGCAAAATTATACATCATACCTTTATCTATTTAACTTAATAACATTACTGTGCTAATATGGCAGAGAGACAACAAGGTCGTCAGGCAATGTCTTTGACTCTGAAGGTCTTAAAAGCAGTCAATCAGTGTCTTCCTTAACTGTTTCTTCTAACTTTGAGGTTCTTCCAGATTCTGCTCATCTTTCTTTTCATCCTTTATGTTTCCTCTCAACTTGATTGCTGTAAGAAAAGTTGGCCATCTTTTGACTTTCTCAACTTTGTTATAGATAAGAAAGAAGTTCAGAACCAAAAATTGTACCTAATTGTTAAAAACTTTGTGAGAAGCCAAGTAGAGCAGCTGAAAAATTTTCTATAATCAGAAAATTGAAAATTCTCTCAGAAATTTTCTTTACCATACTCTGGCTTTCCTTTCCTTTTCTCTGAAAACAAATTCCAACAACTTTTGAAGCTTTTAAGTTTGTTTGAAAAGAAAGAAAAAAACTGACAAAAAAAATTTTTAACAAACAAATATTCCATTTTTCAAATGATGGTTTTCCTGTTTCAGTTTGCAAACTGTTTTTCTTTATTTTATATATAGAAGAATAGTTAAAAATTGGATGGAAAAAGAGATGAAACTGGAGAAGAGTTTTTCTTTTAAATATTAAATACAAATTCATACTTGTTTTATTCTTTTAGTAAGACATAATTTCTAAACTTTTAGTGACCAGTTACTTGTCATCTTGAATGACTTTTGTTTTCCAATCATCTTGACAATTTTACTTGAATTAAACATATACTAAGTAGCTATATTGATCCCATGCACTTATTTATTTATTTATTTCGATTGGGGTTGGTTGCATGACCCCTTTTTGCATTTGTAGCCTAGAAGATCACGAAGTACAACCCCGTTTGTCTCAGCCACTTCAAGTTCCATGGTCTTCTGTGCCGATGCAATTTTTATGTTACTGAGGAAAGCATATAAAGAGTCCAATATGGGAACTGTTTGCAGAATGGTGATGGATCAACTCTTGGGTGATATGGTGACCTAGTTTTATGTTCATTCCTATATTTAATTTGCCAACTGATGTCCTTGTTTCAGGCTGCTAGAGTATTACATAAGCTAATAGAGCCTGTCACTTTACAAGAAGGAGCAACCTTTGTGGTTGAAAATGCATCAGTTGTAGATGAGACTGCAAAATTTGAAGTATCTAATCCTGTCCCTCTTGTTGATTACTCAAGCTTGTTCGGGGAAGATTTTCAGATTCTTGAGGATCACTGGGACTTGAGCATCCTTAATCTTTTGGATATAGGGGCAGTTGAAGAAGGCATTTTACATGTTCTTTATGCTTGTGCATCACAGGTCGAGTACAGTACTACCGATATTCTTTAAGCATCCATTTTGAAATTTTTTTGTTTTCTGTGTGTTTTCATCTTTGTCAAATTGTGATTGATTTACTTTCTAGCTTTGTGCATTTTGCAGCCTTTGCTTTGTCACAAATTGGCTGAGGGTGCCTCTGAGTTATGGTCTGCTTTACCACTCATACAAGCGTTGCTGCCAGGTCAAGTGTTACGCAATAATCTTCTCCCAGTATTATGACTTAAAAAGTGTATAAAGAGTAGTATTCATTTTTAGTATCTGAAAGATATTTCTAATAGTCAAACAGCAATATTGTCAACTTATTATTCTAGAGGGAAGCAACATAATACTACATATCGATGACACTCTTTAATGCAATCTTTGCTTTTTTAAAGATTAATAGAGATGGAATTCTTACTAAAGTCTTTAATTTGAAAAATATAATGTAATCACTTTGTGTGGTTCAGTATGTGTGAGGTTCGTTGAATGTTAGTTATTATGTTGAGAAGTAAATGCGGAGTAGTGAAGAAAGATTGTACTGATTTCGCATCCTAGCTCTTATATTGTGAACCTTTTGTGAGCTCACTTGGTTGTTGATGTAAAACTCTACTGTTATCATGGAAATCCTGCCATATGTTGACATGCTATTTCTGTCGGTATTTAGCATTAGCTAGTTGAATATTTTTAAATGTGAACAACATTACGTACAAAAATTTCGTGCACTTTCTTCTTCAAATTTTGACAGTGGTCTTCTGTTTGCTGTCTTCTGTAGCACTTCGACCTGGAAGCAATCTTGGTGATCGTATTGACGATAACTTTTCTCTGTGGAAACAACCATTTGTGCAACAAGCCTTATCACAGGTCAGTGCTCATCCGGATTTTTACTTTTCGTTCCAGTTGCATTAGAAGAAAGTTATCTGTTTATTTTAAAATTTTGCAGATTACATTCTGATTACCACTGTGATTATTTAGTGCAGATTGTAGCTATGTCTTGTTCAGCATTGTATCGTCCACTTCTTCACGCATGTGCTGGCTATTTAGCATCGTTTTCACAATCACATGTTCGTTCCTGTAATCTTCTCATTTTCTCCTTGTACCTAATATTAGAGAATGATTTCAGTTCCATAGTGATATCCTGTAGTATCCATGTAGTTTGATTTATGCTGTAACGTGCATCATTCAAGTTTGAGATTGAGATATAAACTAGTTACAATCAAAAGGTAGACAAATTCCTTTAGTTTGTGGAAGTTCGGAAAACCTCTTCGTGATTTTAATGCAGTTTTGGACCTTTATGAGGTTAAACATCATTAAGCTCCCTCAAGTACAAAATAGGCAACTTTTGATGAATATTTTTGAAACAATCTGCTACCTAGATTATGGCGTCCTATGTCGAAATATTATAAAACAAGTTGTCATTCAGTTTGAAAATTTTAAATAGGATAGGAGGTTTGAACTAAAATCAGAACTACAAGGGTTACTTTTTTTTGTTTTCCACTTTGCTCATATCATTTACTTAAATTCTAGTCAAAATCATGGTGATGTATAGCTTTTAGTTCTCCTTTTCCATTTGCTGATGCCTTATTGGTCAAGTTTGAACTTCCACATAACGAGTTCACTTTGACACAAAACATGATAGTTGCTTTTCCTACAGGCTAAGGCAGCATGTGTTCTGATCGATCTTTGTTCTAGTGTGCTAGCTCCTTGGATGCCTCATGTCATTGCTAAGGTTTGTGGCTTAGTGAACAGTTCCCAGTTAATGAATTCATTTCTCGATTCTTTTGCGCTTGTGAAATTTAAGCTGATTGTGATGCAGGTCGATCTATCAGTGGAGCTTCTAGAGGACCTATTGGTTACAATTCAGGTGTGCTTATCACTCACTCTATCAAGTGTGTATGTTGAGGCAAATTGGAGATTAGTAAACTTTGATATATGTGTCAACTTTAGAGAAAGGGGGAGAGGAGAAAGTGGGGGAGCAGGAAGAAGAGAGATATTGTAGACAGAAAGAATTTCCTTCTTTCTGAGGAGCATTTCAGCTCTGGGAGGATTGTTCAGTGGAATCACCCTTGTAATAGCAGCAGAGTGCCTTTCATATATTCAATAATATACACTATCTCTAGGTTATAAAGCTAGAGTTCTAACAATAACATAAACTAGTGCCGAAATAATAGGGAAATAATAGACTTCTACTAAAAATAAAATGCTTCTCTAATAGACTCCTAATAAAACACTCATACTCCTCTAATAGACTCCTAATAAAACACTCATCCATATCAGAGAGAACTATATGGAAGTTATCCTAATTCTATTTATTAGAGAATTTTTAACCATGGAGTCCAACCTGAAATATCAGAAGACCAACCTTTTATCAGTAAAGCGTTGTCCCATGATAACAAAGACCTATCTGCTGGATCCTTATCGCAAACAGGATTATAATATTGTCATTCAACACAGAATGCTTCACAAATTTATGCAAATATTACATTCTTATAGTTTCACGTTATGTCATTTTCTGTTTTGCATTTCAATATCAATGTCTGTTGACTAGTTCCTATTCTTTGGTAAATATCTGCCTGATAAATTGGATATTTTATGTAAATTTGTTAAAAGATGGCTCCGCATTAGGAAATAATTAGGTAAGGATACTTTAATCTGCCATATAATTGTCCTAATCAGTGATACTTATGGCATGTTGCAATTTACTGTCTTTTCTACTTCCTTGTATGTACACATATTAAATCCCCTAACGGTGTCTCAATGTGCTTTAGGATGCTCGCTATTCCATTACACGTGCTCGTGCGCTCCTCAAATACATAGTGCTGGCTCTTTTAGGGCACATGGATGATATGCTGGGGAAGTATAAGGTTGTGGCATGCTAAACATTAGTACTACTTCTTAATTTGTTAGGGTGGAAGTCCTGTATGTCTGAGTCACACTAATTAAGGGGGAAAACTTATTAAAATCTGAAAGTTCTTATGGATTGCTGTTAATTGGCTATTAATATAAGAAATATTGCATTGGTTGTAACTGCAGTTATTTTCTTTATTTTGTTCCTTGCAGGAAGTCAAGCATAGAATTCTCTTTTTGTTGGAAATGCTAGAAACTTTTCTTGATCCTGTTCTATATGCACATAAGAGCATGATAGCATTTGGAGATGTTTCTTTCAGTTTCTCGGATAAGCAGGAACAAGCTGGTGCAATCGCACTCAATGTAATCCGCACAGCAGTGCAAAAGCCTGCTGTTCTTCCTTCTTTGGAATCTGAATGGAGACGTGGTGCAGTTGCTCCCAGGTATTAAGTTGCCTGTGTGATAGTGTTGGTAGAATGTATGCTATATACAATTCCTCACTTTGAGAGCAAAGAAATACAAGAGGACGAAAATAAAACATTAATTTTCAATCATTTAGTTTGATATTCATCCAATAAAATAATATACCAATATTGACAGTTCCTTCTTGCTCATTGTGTTGGTTATATTGGTAACCAAATGACCTAGATTCCTCCATGCCAACAAGGTTAGGGGTAAGTTGGAGGACTGACGAGGGTGGGGATTTTGCCCACTTGTATGATAACTACAGATACAGTTCCTATAGTGACTAGATATTGAGATCTGATAGTATGATTTTCACTTGTGCTCAATCCATGAGTAATTCCAATCATTCTTTGGGCAGTGTACTTCTCTCAATTTTGGAACCTCATATGCAATTACCTGCTGACATTGACCTTTGCAAGTATTCTGCCTCTGAAAACACCGAACTTGAATCTTCAAGTACTTTATCATATCCTTCCTTGCTTCAACATGGTGGTACTTCGGCAAAATCAAACAATCAAGAGGTGCAGGATGGAAAAGCTGATGTCTCTGATACCAATTCAAAGGTGGATATTGTTGATGATGCGAGTCTTCTTTTTGCTCCCTCAGAACTGAGGACCGTAGTGTTGATAAATGCTTCAAGTAATCCTAACAAAGATATTTTAGAATCCAACCAGAGAGATATAAACTCAGAATTGAAACATGCTGCTGAAAAAAAAGTCAGTCACTTGTTTCAGAATGATTTGCAATTGGATGCTGGTTTTGCTGCTGAATACTTCGATGTTCAAGCCAACTATATGCAACTTGTAAACTATCGTGATTGTGAACTAAGAGCTTCTGAGTTTCGGTGTTTGGCTTCTGATTTGAATTCCCAATCTGATAAAACTGTTGAAGGTCATGATGCTGCTATAGATGCTTTACTCTTGGCAGCAGAATGCTATGTGAATCCGTTTTTTATGATATCAGTCAGGTCAAGTTCAAACATGATGGACATAATTAGCCCTGGTGGGACCAGAGATGAGAAAGCATATGGAATTTCAGAGCTGAAGAATACCTCTAAGAGGAATGCCTCTGACTTGGAGAGAATAGCTGTTCTTGAAAATGAAAGGGATAAACTTGTTCTTCAAATACTTCTTGAGGCAGCTGAATTAGATGGTAAGTTTCATAGGGCCCAATATGGGGGAGATGTCCAATGCTACCTTGAAGGGCCTGATGATGAAGCACTTAAGCTGTCTCCTATAGATGTACAATCTGCAGATGCAGTGACCTTGGTTCGTCAAAACCAAGCTACACTCTTCAGTTTTCTTGTTCGAAGGTTGAAAAAGGAGCGTGACTCATTGCATGAGATTCTTATGCATTGCCTTGTGTTTTTGTTGAACTCTGCCACATGGCTGTACTGTGCTCCAGAAGAAGTGATTGATATTATATTGGGATCCGGTGAGTATCTTAATGGCATGATAACATCATCATACCATCAGTGCAAAGAAGGCAATCTTCAGCTAGATACAGCAAAGATGCTTGTATTAAGACGGCGCTGGCTCCTGCTTCAGAGATTAGTAATTGCTTCAAGTGATGGTGATGGATCAGACTTTGCAGTCAATGATGGCAACAGATTTAGGGCTGGAAATTTGATTCCATCATCAGCCTGGATGCAGAAAATATCCTCATTTTCCTTCAGTGCCTGTCCCTTAGTTCGCTTTCTTGGTTGGATGGGGATATCTCGTAACGCAAAACAATATATTAAGGACCGATTCTCCCTTGCTGATGATCTGTCACAATTAACATATCTATTATCAATTTTTGCTGATGAACTTTCAGTAGTGGGAAAAGCTGTTAACCAAAAACCTGAAGATGAGAAAAATGAACAATCTGTGGTTGGAGAAGATTCTCCAGCATCTAAACAATTCAAGGTTAAAGATGAGCTGCATCAAGATTTATCCTTCCACATGCTCTATCCTGATCTCAGTATGTTCTTTCCACATATGAAAAGGCAATTCCAATCTTTTGCGGAGAATATTTTGGAAGCTGTTGGTTTACAGCTGAAAGCTCATTCTTCCAGTACTGTGCCTGATATCTTATGTTGGTTCTCAGACTTGTGTTCATGGCCATTTTCACAAAACAACCAAATGATTCAAAGTAACTCTTATCTTGTTAAAGGTTATATGGCGAAAAATGCTAAAGCTATCGTCCTTTATCTTCTTGAAGCTATTGTGACAGAGCACATGGAGGCAATGGTGCCAGAGATACCTAGAGTAGTGCAAATACTGGTGTCCCTTTGTAGAGCCACATACTGTGATGTGGAATTTCTTGACTCATTAATGCGTCTGTTGAAGCCCATCATTTCATATTCATTAAAGAAGGCATCTAAAGATGAGGAAAAGTTGGTTGATGATTCATGTCTTACTTTTGAATCTCTTTGCTTTGAGGAGCTTTTTGATGATATTAGACATGAAAAGGAAAATCGAGATGCATCTGCAAAGAAAGAGTACAGCAGAGCCTTAACAATTTTCATCCTGGCTTGTGTGTTTACTGATTTATCCTTTCAGCGTAGAAGGGAAATACTGCAGGCCCTAACTTTATGGGCTGATTTTACTAATTTTGAGCCAACCACAGTTTTCCATGACTATCTATATGCGTTCCAAATGGTTCTTGAAAGTTGTAAGAGTTCTGTAGTTCAGACTTTAGGAGCATTTGGTCTTGTCCCACTTCAACAGGCCCAATCTCCCGCTTTAGGCAATGAATTAATTTTTGGCAATAGTGAGGTAAATTCATGGTTTTTTAATGAAATATGTGATAATACTGATTTTTCAAAGATATCTGAGAATCTGGAAAATAATGATTCTGATGGCGCTATCTTGAAGCGAAAGGATAAATGTCTAAGAGCTGAGGAAGTAGGAGACTTTACTAAGGGCTTGGAAACTGTTATTGCCAAGCTTAATCAAAATATAGAGCGCTGCTGGAAATTGCATCGTCACCTGGCAAAGAAGCTAGCTATTACATCTGCTCAGTGCATTTTGTATTCAAAGTGCCTAGCTTCAATCAATATGCAAGTTCGAAGTGCTGAAGATAATGGTAGTGAGAGTTCTTTATCTACTAAACCACTTGAACAGGTTGGAGTTCATTGGAGGATTGGGCTAGAGGGACTTGCAGAAGTCATCATTAAGCTTCAGGAAACCTATTGCTGGGAAGTTGCATCTTTGATGCTTGATTGTCTATTTGGAGTGCCCCATTGTTTTCCTCTGGACAATGTGATTGACACCATCTGTTCTGCAATAAAAGCCTTTTCTTTTAATGCACCAAAACTCTCTTGGAGGTTGCAGTCTGATAAATGGTTGAAAATGTTACTTTCGAGAGGTCTACATAGCCTTCATGAGGGTAATGGGCCTCTTTCTGATCTTTTTGTCACGTTGCTGGGTCATCCTGAACCTGAACAACGTTTTATGGTACTCCAGCATTTGGGTAGATTGGTTGGCCTAGATGCAAATGGAGAAGAGGTTATACAGTCTTCTGCATCATGCAATAAGTTGCTTTCACCTAGTTTAGTTTCTTCAGTTGCAGAATCATTTTTATCACTTCTAATTTCAAGTATATGGGATCGGGTAGTTTTGATGGCATCGTCTGAGATGTTATTACCGTTGAAAACTCATGCCATGGTGCTTCTCTTGGGTTTTATTCCATATGCTGCGCGACACCAGTTACAATCTTTTCTCACTGGAGCTGATAGTGTCTTCCGTATTTTGGGAGGACTTGCATACCCAACATGTCAGGGCCCGCAACTAAGACTTTCATTAGCTCTTGTTGCTGGTGCCTGCCTGTATTCTCCAGTTGAAGACATTGAATTAATACCTCAAGATGTCTGGAGATTCATTGAGAGTTTAGGCTCTTCGAAAAGTGGTATGCATATTTTTATACACTATAAGGTCCTTAAAATGAGGAAATTGATGAAGACATGGAAGTTTTTCATTCATTTGTCATTGGTCTTATCTTTTAACAGCCAAAGTAGGTGACCTCGAGAAAAATACTTGTGAAGTCTTGTGTAAATTGAGGAATGAAGGTGATGAAGCAAGAGAGGTTTGTCTAGCAACCAATGACCTAAATCATCTATCTAGGCCTGAAGGTGGCAAAGCCTTTTCTTTTTTTTTTTCTCCCATCAACTATTCTGACTAGTTTTTTGTGTCCTTGCATCAATAATGGAAGGCAATGAATCAAAGCAAGTATTTCTATCAACCAAACAAAAGGGTAAAATAAACCTAATAAATTATTTCTAGGTCTGTAGATTCTGAAGGGGCTAACACCGCCATTTGGCTCAACTTTATGTGGGTTACTTTTATGAGACGGGCACTTTTGTGTTTCTTTTTGTTTTCTCTGATAAATTAGATTAGAGCGGCGTTCTCTTTTCTTTATTTTCTTCATTTTTTTTACCAAGCCTGTTTTACATGTTAGTTGCATATGCAAATAGTTCTCTTTTATTAAAGGGGAAATAATTTTATATAGTTGCTGCAATTTTCTATTATATCCAATCATACTTTTTTGCCTAAGGTCCTGAGGGAGGCGCTGTCTTCAAGTTCTTCAAATCAAGTTGATCCAGACTTTGGGAACACTCGTGAATCAATTCTGCAGGTAAGAAAATTGATGAAAACTTGATCTTCCTCTAATGCATTCTCAAAACACTCTTTCCCTTTATTATCAGAAATGAAACTGAGCCTGCCACTTTAAAGGACATGTGAGTCTGCATATTGTTTTAGAAGAATTCAAAAAGAAGTGTGAAATAAAATTTTCTAATTTATTTGTAACTAAATTGTTACAGGTCCTTGCTAATCTAACTTCGGTTGAGGAATACTTTGATATGTTCACAGAAAAACTTGACCAAGAAGCAATGGTAATATTTTATTTTTAGCCATGCTTCTCCTTTCATTTCAACTTATAGAAAGGCTGGCATTATATCATGTTGTGTAGGAGCTAGAGGAGGCTCAAATGGAGCTAGATATTCTTCAAAAAGAGCATGCAACAAAAGAATTGTCTGATGATTCAAGTAAAGAGAGGCAGAATTCTTTAATCAGCGGTATTGATTTTCTTCTGAAAAATGGTTACAATATTCTACTTGGAGCTAGCCAGCTCATTTTCAAATACTTCTGTTTCCATTTTGTTTTAACTAGTATTCAACTTGTGTTCCAGCCTCTATGAAGCATAAGGTCCGTCTTCAGCATATCAAGGATCACATTCAGTCCATGTATGTACTGTCTTTTACTTGTATAGTACTGTGCTATACCAAAAATTTTTAAAGGTCAATAGGGAATAAAAATAGCTATAAATATTCGTGGCAATTAAGAGAGAAACTTGTTAGATATAATGTGAGTGGTGGAATCTTCTATTCTTGTGTTTACTGTCTGGATTTCACATTGATTATTCAATAGAAGGTCAAACAATATTAAATTTGGCATGTTAAATTGAACTCTCGTCTTAAGAATGTTTGTTATAATTGCTTTACGGAATTCATAGAAGTAAAAAGTGAAAGATTTATTTTTATAATCTTGAAACGTATGGAACTAGAATGATAAATAGTCTTAATGTGACTATTTAAGGTAAAGAAAGATGCCTACAAAGAAAGAGGCTATATAAACTTGAACCACAAGCAATTCTAATCATTAGGACAACATTAAATTTGACATGTTAAATTGAAATCTCGATTATTATGCTTCACAGAATTCATAGAAGGAAAAAATGAAAGATCTATCGCTATGATCTTGAAGACTGTGGAACTAGAATGATAACTAGTGTTAATGTGACTATTTAAGGTAAAGAAAAGAGCCTACAAAGAAAGAAGCGTAATAACTCAAATTACAAGCAATGTTAATCATTAGGAATGAGATTCTTGATGAGCGTCTCTGAAATGCTAATGTCAAAACACTTGCATTGCTCTTTTGCATGAAAGTATAGTTTTATACTAGGTCCTATTAAATCCAATTGCTGTTATCTTTTTCAGAGAGAAATCCAAAGTCCTAGAGGATATAGTAGCCCGCAGACATAGGAAACTACTGGTGAGACGTGCCCGTCAGAAATACTTGGAGGATGCAGCTTTACGAGAAGAGGGACTTCTTAAAGAACTGGACAGGTTTAGCCAATGTTGCTCCTAAATTCTAACTTAGTCTTGGGATATGATCTGATTAGTGAACCTAATGTCTTAGAGAGAGGATGGCTGAAGCAGAGAAAGAACTGGAGAGACAGCGATTGCTAGAACTTGAACGCTCGAAAACTAGAGAGCTCCGCCACAATCTTGATATGGAGAAGGAGAAACAAACACAGGCAAGATTCCTAATATCTACCCCTTTAGATAAACCTTCCATAAACTTCGACAATTATTCTTCTTTTCATGTACACTGCAATTGGAGGGATGGTTAAAATGTCGGAAGAGTCAGTTACACTCCATGTGTTAGTCTTTGCAAAACCTTGTATAGCTAAAAAGTCTACTACTTTTCCTGGTTATCTGATGTTTCATGTTGTGAACAAACTTTGGTGACGTCTCGATTGGCACGTATGCTTTCTGAGTATACATGTCCTTAGATGTCCTTCCGCAGCATGCTTTCTGAGAAACAATCAAACAAAGGCTCAAACTGTAGGTTGTCTTTTCTTTTTAAAGATGTTTCATCTTAAATTGTTTATATTACCTGCAGAGAGAACTTCAACGTGAACTGGAGCAGGCTGAATCAGGATTACGGTCTTCACGACGTGACTTTTCTTCATCCACTCATGGCAGGTATAATTATCATCATTTTCATTATCGTCATCATCATCATATTATTATTATTATCTTGGTAAAAATTGGCACGTATTGTTTCGACATCACTTGTCATTTTGGCATTTTGGGAATAATTAGTCTCCTTACCCTTTGTACAAGCACTAAATGAGCAGGAGGATTAAATAAGAACAGGAAATGAATAGCGAAGGACTAAAACCAAAGTTTTTATGAAATCCTGGTTGCTAAGTACTGGATGAGGTGCTACTAGTATAGTTAATATCAATCTTTGTCTCCCATTTTGCTGCCCTGCATCTATTGTTTAACTGTGGAATATAGTAGCTTGATTTTGATTGACATATTAATCTGTTGCAGGAGATATCGCGAAAGGGAAAATGGAAGATCAAGTAATGAAGCGACTGCAAGAACCAGTAGTGGAAGCTTGCAGCCTGAAATGTCTAGTGCTAGTACATCTGGTACCATACCAACCGTTGTCTTATCAGGGTCTCGGGCATTTTCAGGACAAACGCCAACTATTCTTCAATCAAGAGATCGTCTAGATGAAGGTGGCAGCAGTTACGAAGAAAATTTTGATGGAAGCAGGGACCTGGGTGATACCGGTAGTGTTGGAGATCCAGACGCATCAGCATTGGATGGACAATCTGGTGGATTTGGTTCTGCGCAAAGACATGTGTCTAGAGGAAGCAAGTCTAGGCAAGTGATAGAACGAAGAGAAAGAGAAGGAAGACGTGAAGGAAAATGGGAAAGAAAACATTAACGGCTAGAATCTTGGTGGGTGAGATTCATCCATAAAAGGAGCAAGGGTTCTAGCGTTCAACGTGACAACCATTCACCGTTGGATAAAATGGTTGAGTTTTTTGATTTGGCCAAAGCTCGTGAAGAATGTTGTACTCGAGAGAAACATCCTTAGGTGTTTTTGAAGTGGAAGACTTGGTGGTGTAACCTTTGTACAAATCATGGTCGATCAAACTTGGCACGGAGCTTTAGGAGTGTCTTCTGCAGCTCCAATTTTATCACAGGCCTAATGACAGCATCATGCTTATGTATTGGATTCTTGAACATTGGTTGGTATAATTCATTCTTTATATAGATTAAAAAACAACTACACACATTTTAGTAACAGTTTTATCAACACATTTTAAAAAGTTCAAAGAAATCCATGTAAATGTTAATTACGATAGGAATGATGTTCTTCACTTTAGTTATAATTTATGCTGTGGTAATCCATATAAATTTTAGGCATCTTATTGATAAAAGCAATATTAAAACATGCATCAAGTAACTTATGTTATAGTTGGCCTTCAAATTTTATAATTCAAAACATGTGTTAGGAAATACATAGAAATTGGTTTTTTTATTTTGGAGAGTGACGATAATTTTGTAAAATCTTCATGATACATTATACGTAAGTATATTGGAAGTAATTTTTTTATTAAATAAAGGTAAGATTGTATACTATTGGATCTTTCTAAATTTCGCGCTTTAGCATAATTACAAGTATATTGGAAATAGTTTTTTTATTAAATAAGGGTAAGATTATGTACTATCGGATCTTTTTAAACTTCGTGCTTTAGCATAACTACAAATGGGTGTTGATAATGATGATTGACAGCAATTATGGAATTCTAGAGATTAAATCATCTTATATTGACCCTAATGATTCCTAAATAACCTTTTAAAAATTATACAAATATCAATTGGTATCCCAGCTTTGCTGCAAAATATTAGAGCAGCAATATTAAATTTGAAGATACATTTTGCATATTGTTCCTATAATTGTCTTATGGTCTAACCTGATCCTCCTTTCATCTGCGAAACCTAACTAGTCACAACAGCAGTAATCCAACCACGAAATGTATATCCATACTCCAATCTACAATATTCAGATGATCAATTTAAAAGAAAACATGCTTGATCAAGTAGCCTCTTGAAGTCTTGATCATTATGAAAGAAAATCCCAATTCCCTCTCAATTTTCAAGCATGTGTGCATATTTTGTCTTCTTGAGGGTATAGAGCAAACAATCATCTTAATACACTGGCACCTCGATGGACTTATAAGGAACCTATGAATATAATGAAACCAAAACACCAAGGACAGCACAAGGCAGAAAATCCAAAGCATAAATCAACAATGCAATGTCGTCAACCACAGAAATGGGTAACATTGAGAAACGCACAAGTTATTAGTTCCAAAATTGTCAGGATAGATTGGTGAACCAACAAGTCTGTCTAGCCCTCCTTTTCACCTTCAATTTTCTTCGGCTTCTTGGCAGTTACTTGGGAGTACAAGAACGTTCCAAGTATTGCAATGGCTGATCCAAGAGCGTTCAATGGCCTAACTGGATTCCTGAACACCAACACAGTAGACACAATTACCACCACTCTCTTCATTGTGTTACCAACTGAGAAGGTTAAGGGGCTAATATCATCAAGTGCCTGGTACGATGACTGGTTGTAGAGATGATAGAAAATCCCAGATACCAACACCCATAAGTAAAATGTTGATGATTTCCCAACAGATTCAATGGCCTTATGATACCCTTGAACCCACTGTGATCCCTCAACAACAACCGCAACTGGAAACAAATAAATTAACGAGATTATACTGATCCAACCATACAAATTAAGTCCATTCACTTCCTTGTATTGCTGCAAACTCTTCTTCGAGTAAATATTTCTTAGAACAAAACCAACGTTGCTAATCAAAGCACCCCACAAGCCTTGAAAATTGAAGGACACTTCAGTGATGGCAGCAAGGGAACAACCAAGAACGATGGGGAGAATAGAAAGCCAAACCTTTAATGGGTAAGTGTCCCCAAGAAACGAAGAGAAAATGACAGAGAAGACAGGCTCCGAGGATTTTATGACATGAGTAAAAGAAACAGCAACTTTAGAAAATGAAACACAGGCTGATATGTGTCCTATAGTGTGAAACAATGCAGGTCCAAGAAGAGCAATAATGAACGGTTTCGAGATCTTCGGGCAAGGTTGTAGCTTCAGTGACCATAGAATGAACATCCAAACGGACCCAACAAAGAGTTGAAACGAGGCGAGAAACCATGGAAATGGAAAGACATTCAGTGCCTTCTTGTTGTAAATATTAAAGACAATATTATGGAAGTACCAGAGACCAAAGATAAGCGCAAGTTGAATCCTTTTATCCTTGGTGCTTGAAGCTGCAGCAATCTCTCCTTCGGGGCTCGGTTCAGATTCCGATGCCGCTGCTTTGGTAGTATACGGACCTGATTTTGAGCATGACTGAGATGGGCAATGCAGAATATTGGTTTGTGAGCTTGAATCATGGATCTGACGAGCAAGTCTTGAAGAAAAGCCAATAGGGTAAGTGTAACGACGACCGAAGTTATGAACTTCGATTGTCAATGCTCCGATTCTATCAAAACGTGGATTTTGAGAGTGATTTCTGTTGAGAAGATCTGGGTTTAGGATAGAAGAAGCGTTTACAGGGTGCCTACTGCGGGCGGATTTGGACAAAGTGACTGGAAACGGTGGTGTGAGATTCAAAGTCAGCATCTTTATCCTAAATGTACGGATTAGAAGAAGCACAGATGGAGTTTATGGATTCAGCAAGCCGAAAAAGGTGAGAAGATTCGATATTCTTTTCTGGTCTTCTCTTAAATAGTTTGGGATTGGAAGACACCAATAGCTTTGCGGACGAGATTTTTCAAGAGAGCTTAATAAGCTGTTTTCAAAATCTATCCGTTTGTAAACGGCACAACACAATTTTAGTGCATTAAAACAAAGTTCACATGTAAATTTGCTTTTCTTCGTCTAATGGTACCATTCTACATCAACTCAAATTAAACCCAATTGGGAGTAATTTATTATTTCTACTTCCCACTTACATGTTTGTCTTTCCTTTCATGATAAAAGCTCCAAAGATCCAAGCTTTATAACAAATTGGTAGTTTGGAATATGAAATGAAACTTTTTAGTAAGGAAAAACTAGTGTTACAATGTACATTTGCTGATGCCAAGATTGGCAATGACAAGTGCGTGCTTTCGGCAATTCTCAACAACAAGTCTCCTAGATTTTGAATTAATAATAATAATAATAATAATAATAATGGAAGCAATCCCTAATTCTCAAAACGCTGCGTTGGTTATGGGGTTGCTTGCTGGTATAACTACGGTAGTAGTGGCGACATTGAGGGAAGGAAATGAAATGGGAAGCAAGCAAATGGAAGAGGTGCAGAGGAAGTTAGGGATGCTGAAATATCCAAGAGCCAACGCCCCTGCTCAATCTCTCCTCTTCGCCGGCATGGAGCGTTATGCTCTTCTTGAATGGCTTTTCTTCAAGTAACAAACAATCCTAAACCCTATCTATATCTATCAGGCCTCGTACATTATTATATTTACACTGTAGTACAGTCAATTATAACTCACATTTCACTCAATTGCTTGCTTGTAGGCTTTTGGGTGATAAATCGCCCTTTTCACCCCACAACTTACAACACCCCGATGATGCTACCCATCGGGACGAAGAGACTGCTCGCATCCAATGTAAACCAAAGCTCTGCCCTTTTCGTTTTCCATATTATGAAAATTATTTAAATGCATGATATTATTTCTTGTAGATTTGGCTGAGATTGCCAAGTTTCTGGGTATTACTACTGTTATTGATACTGAAGCCATCCAAGTAAGCCTTATTGATTACTGCTCTTTTTCTTATATTTATTATTGCCATCATTACGCCTTGCTTTTTTAGTTATTAACATGAAATGATGCCTGCCTGCCTTTCTTTTTCCAGGGACGTGGATCCTATGAAGATCGTACTGAATTCCTTCGTCTTATCGTGGATCTTGTCGAGGCTACTATGTATGCTGATCATCCTGACTGGAGGTTGGCTGGCGGCCCAACTTTTAAATTTCAATTCTTAACTATTATTGCTACTTTATTTCTTTTTTTATATTGATCTCTATGCTCCAATGTCATGGCCTTTCTTTGCAGTATCGATGAGCAGGTGGCTAAAGACATTCAACTGATTGATTCTATTGCTGAGAAACAAGCTTTAATTTTCTCTGAAGATTGCAAATTGTTTCCCGCAGACGTTCAGATTCAGTCAATCTATCCATTGTAAGACACTACTTCTCTCTCCATTCCCAATGTAATGCGAATTATAAGCTGGCCCTGCTTAGTCTTCATGTCGTTAGATTAGTAACGTTCTGTGCCCTTCAAAGCACATTCGTAGGCCAGATGTTTCTGAGTTGGAGGCAAAGCTTTCTGAACAATCTAAGATACTCTCAAATCTTCAGCAGAAAGTTGATGATTTGGCTTCAAAGGTTTATCCCAACACCCTTTTCTTCCGGTCTTTACTTTCCAATTTCATTTTTCATTTTTCCTGATGTACTCTCTCGCTAAGTGTGTGTGTGTGTGTGTGTATACTGTTCCCACCTTAGAAACCCGGGATTTTCACTTTCTTTGAAAATTACGTGGATATGGTGTTCCAGAGTCGAGTTTCACCATTTGTATATCATATGTTAATTCAACTTTTCTCGACTTGTATAATATGCTGAACATTTTTCTCTCCGTAAAAGTTGTCATTGCAGATATTTTATTAGATGCACAGGTCAAAGCGTGCATCTTTCACGAGTTTGGTGTACTTTTGTTTTCTGCCAAATCTCATCTTAAAATACTGAAATTAGTTCAAAAAAAAAGTTTGTTTTCAATTATGCCTTTTTATTGTAGTTATTCTACTGTTTGCTTGTTCCCTTAAAATGTTGTTAATTTCATAATTTAATTTTTCTTTTTTGTTCTCTTTATAGCATGCTTACAATCCAGATGAGGAGTATACAGAAGTGGAAGCCAAACTGCGGGCATATTTAGAATCTTTCTTAGAAACTGCAAGATCATTTAATCTGATATACACCAAGGTCTGTTTTTGCTCGTTGAGACAACTGTTCTTTCACTTTATCTAAGTTCTCCATTTTTTTCTTGGATAAATTACATTTAATATATCAAACTCTAATACTAGCCCTATTAAAAACAGCAATAAAATATTAAAACTTTTAATTTGTTGCAAACTAGCCTGCCATTAACCTTATAGTTAATGGTGTTGATATGACCCACCACATAAGCAAGATTCTTTGATAGGTCAGCATCTACATGGCATATAATATTACACATCAGCAAGTATATTAAAAATATATAAAAAAGAAGAAAAATAATAGAAAAGCCATTATTCTTAACCCAAGTCCTCATTATATTGTCACTGTGTCTGTGGATTCTAGCTTGTTGAACATTCTCTCTGCTCCGGCTTGTGTGGAAATTTGAGTAAACGTGTAAGAAGTGCACTAGAAAATGATGTTCATGGGGATTTGAATTGAGGTGCTGGTGCAAACTGGAATCACTGACCTGATTTGTACTGCTGGGGCAATTCTGTGTGAGGCTTGAATCCTTCAGTGTTCATTGGCGTAGTTGTGTATGTACTAGATGAACGTCCCTTGCTAGACATGGTGCCACTGAAGATGGAGTTCTGGAACCAAATTGTTTCTTCATTATGTATGCCAAATCATTCTTAGAAATGTTGTCAAATGAGGGATCTCCAAATCTGCTAATATTGAACATGGAACTTGGCTTGTGCATATAATTTGAACCATGGTTGCCACTTGAATTTGATGGACTACTTGAATCCTCCTTTTCAATGGGTATCTTGACAACATCTGATAAAGAACCTAACCTTTTCTGCACATCCTTCAATGAATGAGGAACTATAGTCATTTGAACTTTGGCTTTTGAAGGAGTGGAAGTTTCTTCAAGTAATGAAATTGTTGGCAAAATCTTTGAAGTAGTTCTTGGTGGGTTGGTAGGAAGGAGACAACGGAAATTTTCTTGAACATTGGATCATCTAGGCCAGTATCTAATAAAAAATCAAGAAGCTTCCAATGTTTATAACTTGTCGTTTTATATAGGCTGAGGAGATGTACAAGAGACTATTTCTCTGTAACCCCTGATCACTCTTCTTATTTGGTTATGGTCTCTCTTTCTAGCTTGCTTGCTTTCATGTATTGATCCAAGGTTCGAAAGGACTCTTGCCACAACTGCTGGATTGATTCTTCATGATTATCTACTTATTTGTTAGATTTCAAATTGAAGTTTGGCACTGCCGAAATGTATATATTGATCATGCAAAAATACAAGCCTGAAACTAAGCATAGATATCAATGTGAGAAAAACCCTAAAAATGAAGGTAAAAATTATACTTGCTTTCAGAGCAGACCAGGTTGCTATTGCGTCTTTCTTAGTTTGCTTTTTTGTCTCTGCTGGGTGGCATGTGGCTAATACCGGGAAGCTTCACAGGACAAGTGAAAATTGGTACATGACCTGTCAAAGGGTCCTGTTTACGTGGCAGGCATGTTTAACTTTAGAGTTAATAATAGGTTAGTTTTGTAACAGATTAAAAGTTTAAATATTTTATTGCCACTTTTAGTAATTCTAGTTAATATTGCAAAATCAGGTAAGTTTGTAATTTAAAATGTAATTTACCCTTTTTTCTTTGTGTTTTGGCTTGATCAGTAAGCATTTGTCTTGTACTTGAAGATAAGTATTTATTGCAATCTCAACTTATACACCTTTCAATGCTGAACTTAAAGTTTTACGCTAAGCTCTTGGCTGATAGTAAACAAATCTATCCTCACAATTCCGTGAGACTGCAAGCTGATTTGTTGTTACAAGTGATGTTTTTGGTTTCTGCAGGAAATTCGCCCTTGGACACACATGATGGAAGTGCCACAGCTTCATGGATTTGGTCCGGCTGCCAATCGCCTGCTGGAGGCATACAAGATGCTTCTGAAGGTACTTGGTGCTAAACCACAAGCCTCTCTTCTTCTCAACTGTTTGTGTGCGGATGCATGGAAATAATGAGACTAAGGTTATATTAGAGATTGTTAAAAATATCATTTTTATGTTAATTCTTTGAATTGCTGTCCTCTCCAATTTTTTCAGTTCCTGGGGAATTTGAGGAATCTAAGGGATTCCTATTCAGCTCTTTCTGTTGGATCATCTGAAACAATAGCTGGTGAGCCCTCCTCAGTTACAAGAATAATTTCAGAATGCGAGTCTGCATTGACATTCTTAAACCGTGACCTTGGAATTCTATCGGCTTCCATTGCACGTGAGCAAGGTAAGAATGCAGCTTTGTCATGAACATATATGCAAGATAGCTAGAAACTTTTATCATGACCTCATGTCTCTCTGATGGGAACCTCTACTGCTACAATATTGTGGATTTGTTGAAGGATGAATCGTGTCTTGTAACTATGGGACTGCGCACATGGGACTGTTCACTGCTTGGTGATTTATCGAACCACTAGATCAATTGTCAATTTATGTAACCTATCCAATTCCGGGATCTCGGTTGCTTGGATATTTTAGTTCATCATCTTGTGAATTTGTATTGCTTTATAGGGAATATTTGTAACGATGACGACGGAGTGAAGGTACCGATGTGGTTTTCCACTGTTCTGGGCTTTAATATTGATCTTGAATTCACCTGTCTCCATGTAATTAGTTTATGCTACATGCTTCGTTTCTTTGTTATTGAATTAAGTACAAGAAAATTAAGAGCAATTTCATATTTTTGTCTTGAAACCGAAAGAAGAGGGTATAGAAAATACCAAAAGAAAAAACCACTTTATTTCTTTGATTATATGTAATTTATACATGAGTATAACTTATTCTAATACTATTAAACTACTAGATTTTTTTTGTATATACTAAATCTATGGTATATCTTATCTTATCTACTAGAAGATAAATTTATCTCCTACAAGATAATCTCCTAAGTTAACTCAACTTATCTAAAATAATTATTCAGTACTTCCCCTAAGTTGAATAGATATTTATCATTTTCACCTTGCTTAGAATTCTCTCGAATCTAATTGTAGGTATGATGTTTGTGAAGATATCGGCTTCCTGTGTTTTAGTAGGGATACAACATATATCAATGCCCCCTTCTTCTATTTCACATTTGACAAAGCACCATTTAATTCTAACATGTTTTGTTCGATTATGTTGAACTGGATTCTTTACTATACTAATGGCTGATTTACTATCACTGAAGACTTTGGTGGGAGAAGAAGTGGTAATTTGTCTTGCATCAACCTCTCTAACTAAATAACTTCACAAATTCTTTGTGCAATTGCCTTAAACTTTGCTTCTGCACTGCTTTATGCTCCTATGGACTAATACTTGCTTCTCTATGTGACAAGATTCTCCTATAGTTTAGTACAATAACTAGATGTTGACCTACTGTCTTCAATACAACCAGCCCAATCTGCATTTGTGAAACCTTCTATGCTTCTTTTCTCATTTTTCTGAAACATTAATCCTCTAACTAAAATGCTTTTGAGATATCTCAAAATATGATTGACTGCCTCTAAATGTCTTTGAGTTGGAGAGTGCATAAATTGGCTAACAATACTCACATAATAAGCAATATTTGGTATGGTTAGTGATAAATAGATAAGTTTTCCTACTAACCTTTGGTATCTTCCTTGTCAATAGGAGGATCTTTTCCATTTTTCTTGCATTTCCAGTTTCTTTCTAGTGGAATTCCTATAGGTTTGCAACTCATCTTTCCTGTTTCCTCCGATAAATCAAGACTGTATTTTCGTTGAGATATGAAAGTACCTTTCTTACTTCTAGCAGTCTCCATTCCAAGAAAGTGTTTTAATGCTGCAAGGTTTTCTACCTTAAATTCCAGCCTTAATTTTTGTTTAAGATCATTGATCTCACTAGTGTTATCGCCTGTAATTATAATATCGCCCACGTACACAATCAAGATGGATGTCTTTCCATTTTTTCCACACTTCACAAACATTGTGTGATTAACTTGTCCCTGTTTGTATCCAAACCTGCAAAGAGTGTCATTGAACTTTTTAAATCATGCTCGTGGAGATTATTTGAGGCTGTATAAGGATTTTTTAGTTTGCAAATTGTTCGAGTCGGGTCCCGTTATCTATCCCGAGGCGATCGTTTGGGGACGATCGGGTAAGGATCATGCGAAAAGAAAGTCGAAACCTTCAATTAAACGTAAAAATTCAGCGGCAGCAATTGGCAGGTTAGCCGCGGCAAAGTATAGGTTCACCACGACGATGCTATAGAATGCTTTCCATAGATCTTTCGGGAGGAGTTCGCTGTAGCCAACGTTTGGCTTCGCCACGGCGAAGTACCAAGGTTGAGTGACCTCACCCTTCAGGACAAATATGCCGCGACAAAATTCTGACTTCATCGCGGCGAAGTTCCTGGATCAAATTTAAGAACCTTTCGGGACAAATAAACTTTCATCGCGGTGAAGTTACTAAAAATAAAACAAAACACCTTCAGGAAAGGTTCGCTGCGGTCAAAGTCACACCTTTGCTGCGGCGAAAACTTTGTTCACAACCCAGAATTCCAACATTCATACACAAAACTCAACACTTACACATTACCTATTTCCCACAACCATCAACATACATTTACACATACAAATTCTAACAACGCATATCAACTCAACCAAATAAACATGAACACATACGAGAGAAACTTCTTCCATTCATGATCGCATTACTAAAATGAAATCAAGTTTATACTAGCTTTAGTTACATATCAACCATTACATTGATATCTTAATACAAAAATACAATGAATGCTTGTGTTTGATATGCTTATAAAGCTACTCAAAAAGTCAAATTAACTTAGTAAAAATGTTAACTATCTTGGAGTTTGCCAAAGTTTTTACAAGGATCGCTAACCTTCTCGTTTTGCACCTGGGGAGGAAAATAATGGGTTGAGCTACAAAGCTCAGTAGCTAATATATTTATAGCTATTGGCAATGAGCCACACACTTAAACATATATACATATATTTCTATATCTCATTTAATCTAGCAAGTCAATCATCTACAATTCTAACTCAAAACTTATAGTTAGAATGTCATCACTTAAATCATAGCATATACATTTAACCACCAAAGCATGACAATCAATTATACATCATACTTGATAATTCAAAGATGCAATGCACAAACAAATAGCTCAAGAGTTCCCACGGGTCGAAATGATAAAACTGAAGTTTATACCATGAACAAAATGAGTCCATTCTTTGGATCTCATATGCCACAAGCAGGCAACTGGGGAGAAGACTTAGTCAACGTGTACGTGACGAACAAAATGGTTGCTCTTTTGCCCAAACACAAGCAATTTCTATGCTCAATTCAATTCATCACATTTATTCATTCTCATGTATTTCATGCTTTTTCTTCTTTTTCGAATATACAAAATGTCATGACATCTTTCAAGTCATGACATAATAATACATCATAATGCAATTTCCAACATTCACAACAATTCACAATTAAGCAAGTAATCATACACACACATAGGCAAGCAATTTGCCAATTTACACAATAATCATAAATACATTACCTACCTAAATTGTTTGAAAAATTTAACTCAATTGTGTCTTTCCTCTTGCTCTTGGGTAAGATTTTCTTGATTTTCTAAAACAAATCAAATTTTCATTAAAAAAACATTCCAATGGAAATGCATAAAACTTCAATAATCAAAACGATAAAATTAAGCTTAAACTTAACCTATCCATAGTCTATCTTGGTTAGAAAAACCAAAACTTAGGTTAAAATTCATGAAATATCAAATGGGTTTCTTGAATCATCTTCTTTCTCCCTTCATTCCTAACACAAAATCCCATTCTCTTCCTAACTCCTTTTGTTTTTCTAACAAAGCAAGAAACAAAGATGAAGAAGATTACCTTAGCTTAGCCAAATCCTCTTCCTTCTTCTTCTTTCCACAATTTTCTCTCTTCTTCCCTAGCTTCCGCAATTTTCTTCTTCTCTTTTCTTTCTTCTCTAAGTTTTCTTCTCTTCTTTTCTCTTCTTCCATGATTTGTCTTCTCTTTTCCAACACTCACGCATATTTCTCTTCTTCTTTCTTGTTCAAGATGACATTTTGTTCTTGGTCTTCCCATTTTGCCCTTCACTTATTTAATCCTTCCAATTTTACCCTCTTCATTTAATCAAAAGACTATTAACTCCTTAGTCCATTAATACCATCCTATACTCTAATTTAATTTTAACAATTCCATTCTAATTTCTAATTCCTACTTATTCCCACTAAATTAATGGACTTAATTATAAAATAAATAAATAAACAAACAAATCATAAATAAATAATTAAACAAATAATAAATAATTTAGAAAAAAATTCAGGGTCCAACACAAACTCTTCCCTTTCCTTATTTAGTTTCAAAACCTGGTGGTAGCTTCATATACATTTCCTCATCTAATGTATCATTTAGGAAGGCATTTTTAATGTCGAGCTGATGGAGTTCCCAATCCAAATTTGCAGCCAATGATAGAAGGACTCTAATTATGTTCAACTTTGCAACTAAAGCAAATGTCTCCTCTTAATTTATTCTATAGGTTTATTTAAAGCCTTGAGCCACTAATCTAGCCTTATACCTTTCAATCTCTCCATCTGCCCTATGCTTCATACTGAACACCCACTTGCTACCAACTACCTTTTTCCCTTTGGGTAGATCCACAATCTCCCATGTTTTATTATCAAATAAAGCTTTCATTTCTTCAAGTACAACTTCCTTCCACTTAGGTTCTTGGAATGCATCATGTACATTCCTTGGAATTCTTACACTGTCAAGCTTAATAATGAAAGCTTTAAACTTTGAAGATAGCTTTGAGTAAGTCAAACAATATGAAATAGGATATTTAGTATATGATCTTACCCCCTTTAATAGTGTAATTGGCATATCTAAGTCACTTACCATAGTCTCTCTAGGAGCTAGTTTTTGGTCCAATGATTGGCCTTGTTGAGGAGCTTTAGGCCTTCGAGAATATACTAAGGTTGGTTTTTTGGGAATTGGTTCTCTAGCTAAATTGGACCGGACAATGTCAGGTTCAATGATAGGTGTTTGGGATGTTTGTGGGTTTTGTAAGAAGGTTTGTGAGATAGGAAGTGATATGTTTGGGTCCCAATAAATCTCTTAATGGGATGTCTCCTTCTGAAGAGAGGTATTGGTGAAGTATGGTTGTTTTTCGAAAATAGTGACACCATATGAAACAAAGAATTTGTTTGTAGAAGGTGAGAAGCACTTATAACCCTTTTGAGTAGAGAGTATCCAACAAACACACATTTAATAGCTCGTGGGTCAAGTTTGCTTCTATTGGGTTGATTGTTGTGTACAAAATAGTACACCCAAAGACTTTAGGAGGAAGAGAATTAAGGAGCTTAATGTGAGAAAATTGTTTTAAAAGAACACTTAATGGAGTTCAGAATTGAAGAGTTTTTAAAGGAAGACGATTTATCAAGTATGAGGCAATTAGAATGGCTTCTCCCTAATAGGAATTTGGAACAAAGTTGGTAAACATCATAGATTGGGCTACCTCTAAAAGATGACAATTCTTTCTCTTCGCTACCCCATTTTGTTGTGGGGTATAAGCATAAGAGCTTTGGTGAATGATCCCATTTTCACTGAGATATTGAATGAAATTAGTTGAAAAATATTCTCTCCCATTGTCTGTACGTACTACTTGAATAGAGGTATGTAATACATTTTGGATGAGTTTGTGGAATTGTTTAAAGATATGATAGGCTTCAGATTTGTCTTTCATTAGATATACCCAACATAACCTTGTATGATCATCAATGAAACTGATAAACCAACGAGTACCAGTTAGACTTGTAGCTCTAGCTGGATCCCAGATCGTTATGAATTAATTCGAAAGGTTTTGAGGGTATGTATGAGTGTATGGGATAAATACTTTTGCTTTGTTTTGCAAGGACACATTGCTCACAATATAAAGAAATATTATCTTTATTGATGAAAATGTTTAGATATAAGATTTTCAAATATGGGAAATTAGGATGACCAAGGCATTGATGCCATAACATAACATCAGAATTTGACATAATTGAAAGGGAAATCCTATGTGGTGATTTGGATTCAGTAGGAGTACTCTTTCCTGAGAAGTAGTACAGTCCATCTTGACCAAACCTGAAATTCATAATGAGATGGAAAGAACGTCACAATACAGTCCATGTTCTTGGTTAATTAACTGATAGATAGTAGATTATAAGTTAACTTAGGCATATAGAGAATAATATTTAATGTCAGTTTTGGCAAACAAACTCTGCCTTGACTAATAGCTGGTGACCCTTTTCCATCCTCGACCTAGACATTAACTTTCTGGTTACATTACTCATTTTTTAAAGACATTCAAGGACCCAGTCATGTGGTCTGATGCACCTATGTCCACAATCCAGAGATCGTGACTTAGGGACTTTGATAATAATGATTGAAACATGTTACTTTATGCACTAGTGTTGCAGTACAGGTTTGTTAGTCATGTGAGTCTTTCTCAGTTGTGATTTTTTGTCTAATTCAAGAGTTCTGCTACATATGCTGCTCCACGTTTTTGCTGAACTCTTTAGCTTTTAGGTTTCTAATATGGTGGTTTCCTATGTAATTTCCAGCAGGTCTTATGGGTGTGGTAGGGCTTATCAAAGTGTGACCACTACTTGTTCTTAGTTTCTTGCTCTCAGGTAGTTTCCTTTTGAGAGTTTGCCACTAAAGCTGAGCCTTGAGAGGTTTGTTCAGAAGTATGTGAGGTAAGCATGAATTCCCTACGAACCTCAACAAACATTTCTCGGATTGATGGCAGTGGTTTTAAACTAAGTAACCTTCCTCGTACTTCATCAAGTCCATCATTAAGTCCCTGTAAGAAATCAAAAACTCTCTCCTTCTTTAATAATTTTTCATACTTCTCGACATCAACATGACACTCCCAATTTACTGTATAAAATAGATCTATCTCCTGCCATAATTTGGTGGGTAAGTTATAATACTCGATAACAAACATATTACCTTAATGAGTACTTTTGATTTTTGATCTAATTTCAAAGCTTTGAGAAGTGTTTTCCAAATCAGAATATATTTCTTACATAGCCTCTAGATTTCTCTTGCAGTTTTGCAGAATAGGTAGGTTCTTCCTATTTTTGGCTCTATTGAATTTATAAGCCAGGCTATGACAATAGAATTCTCAGCTTCCCAAGCATTGTAAGTGACTACTGTTTCGTGTGGTTAAGGAATTGCCCCTATTAGATATCCAGCCTTACCTCTTCCTTTGATTACGAGCATGATTGATTGAGACCATTCTTTTAAATTTGTTCCATTTAATCTATGATGTGTGATTTGCAATGAAAGATTATCAATAAGAGGAGATGGAGTTTGGGTTGAAGGTATTATGTAACTAGGTGTTTGGGATGGGGTTTGGAACTCATCAAAGGAACTGAAGGTTGGTTGAATTCTAGCCATGATGTGGCTGGAAAAAAATTAGGCTACTAGAATCGGTATCTTTGATACCATGAAATAAGAGGGTATAGAAAATATTAAAAGAAAAAGCCACTTTATTTCTCTGATTATATGTAATTTATACGCAAGTATAACCTATTCTAATACTATTAAACAACTAGATTTTTCGTATATACTAACTTATCCAATATATAGTATATCTTATCTTATTTATTAGAAGATAAACTTATTTCCTAGAAGATAATCTTCTAAGCTAAGTAAACTTATCTAAAATAATTATCCAACAGAAACAATTTTAAATTAGTTCACTAATTTTGAGGTCAATTGTATATAAGTTTTTCATTTTTAAAATTTTAAATTTAACCTTGAACTTCCAAAATAATTCTTTAAAAACCTTTAATTCATTGTTATCTATAGATATTTCCAAAAAATTCAAGTTGTTCCTTATTTTTGTCTTCTAATGTTGGTGTTGAATGATTGTGCACTTAGAAACATCTTCAAAAAATTGGTTATTAATAAGGAAACGGTAATAGCAAAATCAATTTCAAAATTAATGTAAAATCTCTTATGTTTATTGCAGTTTTACATAATCTTTGGTTATGCCTGGTTATCTAAATTTGGTGAATGACATTCTCTTTCGTGTTTGGTTCCTTTTCTCGTTTTTCTTTTTTCTTTTTTCTTTTTTTAGGTTTATTAGACATTTTATTTATTGTTGGTGGTTTAATGACTTCACAACTGGCGAGAGTCAACATTTCTTTTGATTTTAAAATGTTTACAAGTGCCGATAAAAGGAAAGTTTTAAGAGAACATTTTAAAAAGTTAGAAGTTAAATTAGTAAAAATAAAATTTTGGGGACTTATCCCAGATGCACTTGACTTTAAAGTTAGAGGACAAATTTAGACTTTTCTACTTTATATTAATTCTTATCTCAAGATGAGCAACAACTAAATCACCATTAACATAAGTAGCAAATTATTTACAGATGAGGTCATTTAATAACCAAAACAATGGAAGAAGTTCTTGATTTTCTTTATTTGAAAAGAAGCTTGAAGTGAACTTAATAATGGCAATGAAAAGTTACAGGTTTATGTTGCCTGACTTAAGTTTAGACTAGAGCTTATTTAGATTGCCTAAAATTACATCATTTTGTCCTTAAGGTTTAAAATAACATTATTTAGTGGGGGTTTGACCATTTAGGTCAAATCTAAAGCCAAATTTTTCATTGAAATTTAAACTTATTCTAAAATTTTATTAACTCGAGTTTGACCCAGTAACTTTGGATCTATTAAGGTTGATTCAAGTTAGGCTATATTTTTCATTCCATATGAGATGAAGTGAAGGAGCTTGACTGAAGATAGATAAGTGAGAAGTAAGTAGGGGTAGTAAAAGAACTCAAGTTTAGTTTGGTCTAGCTTAAAATCAAAAGGTTTGCTTGAATTAATCAGTCTTCAATTTAGGCTAAAGTTTTAATTTTTTTTTTTGACTTTTAGGCTGAGCTTAGACTTGGGTCTTTAAATTTAGGCTTCAAGCTAATCTTGACTTTAGGCTTCATAAACTAAGTTTATCTTGAAGCTTAAACTTCTTTCACATACAAAACTTCATTATACATGTATAACAAAACAAGTCATTTTACATCTTGATGAATAGTTATTTTTAAATTTGTCAAAACGTAATTAGGCTCGAGCTCAGGACAATTTTTTTGGTCTAATCATACTTGGGTTGCACTTGAATAAGATAAAAAATTTAGGTTGAGTTTGTGATTAATATGTTATTACAAGCTTTGATTCTTAAAATTTCAAACTATATAGAACGCCTCAAAGAATTACTTTTGACATGGATCCAACCGTCATTAGCTTATTTTAGAAAGCATTACTTAAGACATTTGGAGTGACATTGCGATTTTTTATACCTATCTCATAAAAATAGGTGGGCAAACAAAGATACATAACAAAGCACTTGAAACTTATCCCAAGTGCATGATAAGTGATTGTCTTTCTAATTGGAACAAATGATTTCCTTTAGCTAAATAGTGGTATAGTACTGACTTCCATTTAGCCGTACAACTCTATTTCAAGTTTTTTAGGATATGCTTCTCTAACTTATATTCCTTACTTAGTAAGAGATGCAAATCAATTATATGTGGATCAAATATTAATTCATAAGAAAGTAGTGATACAAATGATCAAGTTTCACAAGGATTGAGTGTAAATGTAATGAAGCAATTAGTGGATATAAGAAGATGTGAGAAGAGATTTAAGGCAATTGTTGTGATTTATGTTACGTTGTAACCATAAAATCATTATAATATAAAGCAAGGTGGAAGACAAAAGTTTATGCCTTTGTATTATAAACTTTTCAAAACCCATTTCACATCTTATGTGCTCAACTTAAAAAGTATATGGAGGGTGTTTGTATATGCTTTACAGCCAATCAATTTGTTATATATTTTGAGATATAATTAATTAAATGTGCTATTTATCTTTATATATTTTCGTTAATTATATTTGATGTTTTAATATTAAAGGTAAGATCCTTGGAGTAATTATTGTGCAATTAAAATTATGATGAAATTATAATTATAAGATTCAATTTGCATTTATGTATTAAGAAGAGATATTGATAGAACTGTAAAACTAGCATATGCTATTTTTCATTCTTATAAAAATATTGATCTTATATGAAGATACTTAAACAAATATGAGAATACTTATTAGAGATAAGTTCATTGACCTAGCTCAATTATAGGGATTTCAAGTGAAATATTACTTATGTATCTATATATTTCCTAATTATGGTGCTTATATGATTAATTCTTAGACTAGAGATTGTCAATGCATATTATATAGAAATTACTATGTTTTAGTGCTACCTATTTTTTTTAATGGTAGCTCAATCAGTAATGTTTGAATATAGTATGAACCATATGGAGATAATTAAACAAGTCAATAAAGGATTTATTATTCTAAAGTAATTAGGGAGAATGTTCTTGTATCTTTGATTAGTAGTGATTTAAGGAAATCTCTAGTCAAAGTGAATTGAGATTTGCACATATTTTTAAATATAAATTATAAATCAATGTTAATTAGCAAGAACAAATATGATTGAATTTAAAATAATAGACACTAATTTCATACTTTATGCTCAATTGGAACATTAGATAGTAAATGATTAAATTATACATCATAACCATACATAGATAGTTTAAGTCAAACTAATTTGACATTTCTAATATTTGAGTGATTATAATGTTTGACGTCAATCTTGAACAATGATTATAATAATTAGAGAATTAAAAATAAATTAGGAGTTTAAATTTATCTAATTGAATTACAAATTATAATTATAATTATAATCAATACTAATATATTAGGAACCTAATAAGTCACGCTTATAAGTAGTTAAAAAGAGAATTTTTATTTTAAATTAAGTCAAACTTAACTATAAAATTTGATGAGATATTTGATTTTATTAAAATTAAAGATAGACTTTAGCTAAAATTATTAATTTTAATTTTAATTAAAAAGAGCCTTAGTGTCTTTTTTTTAAAATAGGGAAGAGGCAAAAGGGAGCTAACAATCCTATCTTACTATGTGGATACTGTTAAAGGTAGACACATGTAAAACTTATGGTTGATAGCTTGAGAAGAAATTTTTATAAAAATTTAAGTTGGGTATGATTCAATCTCTTATTTATAGGATCTGAACGAAAAATTGTAAAATTTAAATTTCCACTATCCCTGTGATTCAATCATAGTTAATTTCTCAGTAGTGGTATTAGAGTCTCATTTAACTTTTTAACTTGATTATAATCACTTGCTTACTATTGATTTGAAAAAAATTAAAGCTTAAAGAGCAATAGTTATAACCCTTAAAAAGCATATTATACGCTAACTATTTATCCATTAAGAATTGGAGCATGAGACAAAGAATAGGCCTTATTTATTAAGAGGAAGTACATAGCACTTAGATATTCCACCTACTTGACATTCTGGGAAAAAAGTGAGCCTTGTACCTCTTATCAGAGTCAGTTCCTTGATCCTATTTAAATTACTTAGAGCAACTAAATGTAAATACATTTATTGGTTTTCAGATATCTATAAGTGCCTTTCCCATTAAATTGAGTATATAATGCATCCAAAAGCTATCTTGAACAACTTGATATTCTCTTTTCCAAGCTGATGATGAGTAAAAGTCTGTTGAACTATATTGCTCCATTTTTCTTTTTGAAAGAATTGATTATAACTTTTTTTGAATATCCCTCTATAAGGAATTGGATTAAGGGCAAGCAAAGAAGAATTGAATTATAGTTTCAGGGGGTTTAAACAATAACAACCAACTAGGATTAGAAAAGCGGACTGGAGAGCCATTTATCCTATCCAATGTACTTAGGTTGTTCCTCATTGCTAACTAAAGGAAAAATTAGATTTTTAGCAAAAACTACTTGCTCCAAAATAAACTATGCCAGTTAGTTCTTGGAGTTTAGAGCTAAACAAATCCTTGCAAGTTTTATTGGTAAATCTTCCAAAGGAGGGCCACAACCAAATGGCCTTATCATCTTAGTTAAGGCTAGGCTTAATTGTTCAAAAGTTCATATCCTCTAAGTAATGGCTATGAATTCATTTTACCAATAAGAACTTCTTTTCATTTAGGATTCTCTACACACTCTTAGCAATCAAGACCATATTCAATATTGAATGGATGTCCAAACCTGTTCCTTCTTTGGCAAATAAATGTTCTTCTAACTAACCTTTGCATAAGGTTTCAAATGGCCATCACCTATCTATAGAAAGTTCCTAAAAAACTTCTTAATATCCTATATAACTTCTTTGGAAGAATAAGATGAGAGTACTAGTAGATGTATAAGTTGTTAAGTAGTAAAGTTATCAATTGTATTTTTCCTACATATGTAAGACATTTGTTGCTTAACTGTCAATTCTACTTTTAAATATATTGAATAAAGGTTGGTAATCCATATATGAGATTCTTTTAAAGGTAATTGGAATACCTAGATAAGTAAATGAAGGATATTTGAAACTTATACTCATAAAATTAGTAAGCTTCAGATAAGATTGAACTACGTCAATTGAGACCACCAGGTAACTCTTCTCTCTGATAATACTCAATCCAAATATCTAGTTGAAGGATTCTAGAGACTTAAGACAAGAAATTGATATGGAATTGACACCGTAAAGTAGCAGAAGGTCATCAATAAAAGAAAGCTTGAATATCTAAAATTGTTCAGTTTTCATTTTGGAACTTAAAACAATTCTTCAATCTTATATTGTAATAGATAAGCCTTGAAGGGACCTTAATGTAAATGGTAAGTACGTAAGGGGAAAGGGGATTTCCTTGTCTGATTCCCCTTCACCCTTGAAAAACTTTTATGATTCTTCATTAATAAGCAAACTAAAGGAAGGATTTGTGATCTATGAGCCAATCTATGAAATAAACAAGGTTGGGAATTTAAAAGCTTCCAAAGAGCTGAGAATGAAATCCCAATCCATTGAATCAAAAGCCTTATGTAGATAAATCTTTACTATATGATTCCTAGCTAGCCTTTATAAATGATAGTTTTTGTATAACTTTTGAGCAAGTAAGATATTGTCTCTAACATTCCTTCCTTCTAAGAATGCATATTATGAAGGATTAATAAAAGATGAAAAAAATTGCTTAAGCCTTGAAGTTAGAATCTTGGAGATTATCTTGTAGAAAGTGTTATAGCATGCTATGGGTTTAAAATTTTTCAACGAAGAAGAAATGAAGATCTTGGGAAGAAAAAATATGGGTTTTATTCCACACTTTCAACATCTTAACACTGGAGGAGAATTTTAAGATTGCTTCTCTAACTTATATTTTCAATAAATCCTAGGTCTTTTAATAAAAACATGCACCAAACCTATCTAGACCTAGAGCTTTGTTAGGATCAAACTTGACAATAACCTTCTCCACATCCTCTATTATGAAAGGTCCAGTTAGGAATTCACATTGCTACTTAGATAATAGTTTTAGAATAAAGGACCAAAGAGTGGGCACTAAAGAAGAGCTTAGTGTAAGAGAGCCTATTGTGTTTTTAAGTAGGAGTGCAAACCCCCTTATGTTTATTTCCTATTTAGAAAAAAAACATTAGGATTTTTTATTTATCATTAAATCAAATCTCCTAATTATAATTAAAGTCAAAATTATAATTATAATTATAATTTTAATAAAATCAAATATCTCATAGTAGATCCCTAAAGTTTCTTAAACTTTACAATTAAGTCCAATTTAATTTAAATTGGTTTGTTCTTTTTAACTATTCCTTACAATTGACCCATTAGGTTCCTAATATGTTGACAATGATTATAAATTATAATTATAATTCATAATTAGAATTAGAATAAGATAAATTAAAACTCCTTTTAGTTTATCTTTAATTCTCTGATTAAATAGTTTATATTTATAAATCAAGATTAACATATAGCTACATGTCATGATCACCCAAATATTAGGAATGTTAAAATAGTTTGACTCAACTTGTCTATGCATGGTTATTATGTATAATTTAATTCTTTCATCATTCAATTTTCTAATTAAATATAGAGTATAGATATAATGTCTACGCTTATAAATCCAATCATATTCATTCATACTAATTAGTAATTGATTTATATAGATATTTGAAAATAATTTTTCAAATGTCAATTCACTTTGGCCAAAGAATTTCTTATCTCACCACTAATAAAAAATAATGGAACATTCTCTCTAATTATTTTAGAGTGACAAATCCTTTATTGACTTACCCATTTATCTCCGTATGGTTCATATTGTACCTAAGTATTACTAACTAAGCTACCCTAATTAGCATATGTTGTAACTAGCATCAAAGCACAATAATTCTCATATGAGATAGTTTAGTAATCCCAAGTTTAAGGATCAATTATACAACCATCATAAAGAGAAAATCCGCATATATATAAGTAATATTCCATTTAGGATCCTCATAATTAAGTTAGTTAATGAACTTTAATAAGCACTCACATCTTTGTTTAAGTATCTTCATACTTCAATTTATAAGATCAATTACTTTCTTTATAAGAAAAAAACATAACATGTGTTATTTTTACTGTTTCAATAATATCTCATCTTAATGGAACTAAAACTAGGAACAATTTATAAATGCAAAATGAATCTCATATTTATGATCTAATCACAACTTCAATTGCATAATAATTATATAAGGGATTTTGCCTTTAGTATTAAAAAATTAAATGTAATTAACAATATACATAAAGATAAAGAATACCTTTGTTAATTAAAATAATAATGCTATACATAAAATTGTAGCCAACACTATAAGGGCATAAACTGACAATCTCTAACTTACACTAAAACCAATTGCTTATGTATCTAATACCATATTCATCTATAAATTAATCATGTATCTTTTGAGATAATGGTTTAGTGATAGGATCTATAAGATTATCTTCAACGGGAACTTACTGCAATGCTGTGTCTTTCTGCTCCACTATCTTTTTGATCATATGAAACTTTTTAAGTACATTTTGGATTGTTGATGAGATCTTGATTCCTTTTCTTATGCAATAGCACCATTATTGTCACAATATAATATTATTGGCTCATTAATGCTAGGAATCACTCCAAGTTCAATAATGAACTTCTTGATCCAAACTACTTCTTTTGTCGCCTATGACTTGGAAATGTACTCTGCTTTGGTTGTAGAATCCATAATGGTTATTTGTTTAGAAATCTTCTAACTTATCACACCACCATTTAGGGGGAAGATGTACACTAATTGTGATCTGCTATCATTTGGATCGAACTAAAAACTAGCATCTGAATACCCACGAACTCTTAGTTTAATTCCTTCATAGACCAAGAAAACATCTTTAGTCCTTTTTAAGTATAATATATCTTTCATAATTGTTCCATGAACATCAGTAGGATTGGCTTAAAATTTTCTTGTCATGCACAAAGCATAAGAGACATCTAGTCTAGTATATAACTTCACATATATAATTGATCCAATTGCTAAAACATATGGAAAATAATATATTTTATCTCTGTCTTCTTGTGCATTAGAACATATACCCTATATGAGAGAAATCCTTTGTGACATAGGTAAAAATCCTCTTTTGGAATTCTCCATTTTAAACCTATTTAACATTTTGTCTATGTATGTGGATTGGGATAAGTTAAGTAACCTTTTTGATTTATCTTTATAGATCTTTATTTTTAGAATATAGGTTGCTTCTTCCATATCCTTCATGGAGAATTTCTTAGATAACTAAATCTTTATAGATTGCAACATTAGTATATGGTTTCTAATCAACAATATGTCATCCAAATATAACATTAGGAAAATGACTACACTTCCACTAACTATCTTATAAACACATAGTTCAGCCATTTTTTTTAATAAAATTAAACTCTTTGATTGTTTTATTAAAACAAATGTTCAAACTATGAGACATTTGTTTAAGTCCATAAATAGAATTTTACAAATTGCATACTTAATTAGGAAATCTCTTGGATTCATAACCCTAAGGTTGTTTCATATACACATCCTCAAGCAAATTTCTATTGAAAAATGTTATTTTGACATTTATTTGTCAGATTTCATAATCATGATATGCGACTGTAGCCAATGAGATCCTTATATGTTAATGTATAGCTATTGGCGAAAAGGTTTCATCAAAATTAACTCGTTTTTGTTTTTAACCTTTATCCATTAGCCTTGCTTTGTATGTGTACATTACCATCCAGTTTTTCTTTAAAAACTCACTTACATCCTATAGGTATAAAACCATTAGGAGCATCACTAAAGTTTGTACTTTTTCAAAAAATCACTAAAATCTATACTTAGCTAGTGTATAAGGATTCCATTTCAGATCTCATCACTTCATTCCATTTTAAAGAATCAATGTCATAAGTTGCTTCTTCAAACGTTGTAGGCTCATCATCCATAAGCAACATATTGTCTTCCCCCCTCTTAATATATAAATATAATCTAATGGGGCATGACATATCTTACCAATGCGTTGTAGACTATATATCTCTTGAACCGTTGGTTGTACACCATATGTATCAACTTAAGGTTCATGTTCCATCCAGACGTGAACTTAGGGCCTGTTTGGTATAATGGAATAGCCATTCTATTCCTCACCTATTCCTGACTAATTCCTAAATCTATGTTTGGTTAAAAATGGAGACGGGAATAACTAAGCATTAGTAACAACTATTCTTAAAATTTGGAGAATACAGAAACCGCACCCCAACCCATCTTTAGCTATTCGAAGAATACCTTTTTTTGTTGAAGACAACTTTATTCTCTCATGTTCCAACCTCCGAACCTTCTTGTCCTTCTTTAACCTTGAAACATCTTCGACCCTCCTCTTATCCTCTCATGTTCAAGCCTCCGATAGACCAACGTCACCCATGTTGTCACTGGTTGCCGTCACCTGCCGTCGTCCATCTTACGCTCCAATTTTCCAAAAGGAGCTGAGCTCTTTTTCTCTTTAGTCTGTCTTGCTCAAGCTTACCGCCTCTGACTCTCAATGTCTTTTAATTGTTCTTCATTTTGATTCTTTTAGCCTCGTTCCTCTTGTTATTTTGTCTTATGAGGTGGTGTGTTTAGGATTTTAGTTTGTTCTTATGTTCAAAAGTTGTAATGACAAAAGCTTCATTATCATTTTAATAGATTCTTGTTATACTATGGAAAAATGACGTGAATGTGTTTGGTAGCTAGTCTATTCAATCTTGTGTCAAAATTTTGGGAACATGTTATATTAAGATTCTAACTACAGCTCCATGATTTCCTTAGTTTTGACTCGATACTGCCTATATTTAACACCTTACACATAAAAAAGAAAAAACTTGATCTGTTAGTCAATATGTATTAAAAATTCTGTTGCAATGTATTCTGAGCTTTCAAAATTGCTGTTTACTAGCTCAACTGATTCCCTTCCTCCTGGGCTTGCGTGGAAGGTGTGTATTGGTATCGTTTTGAACTTAAAGATCGAATGCGAAAAGATTGGTTTCTAAATAATGGTGGTATCATTGAACGTTTGCTGCTATTCCTCCCCAAGACCTTTTCTACTTTGCAAGGTGGAAGTAGAAGATGCAACGTCCATCAAAAGAACTGCTCAGTTGGCTGACATATCAGTTGGTTTTACCTCTCCTTACCCAAACTTTGGCTGCATCATTGCTACACCCTCTAGTAAAATTGCTGGCGAGGGTTTCCTATATGCTCAGGGCACTAAGCCTGCTGACCTTTTGGCCGTGGAGGCTGCCAGCAAGTCTTCTAGAGGCTCTACTGCTTACCTTAACATGGAACCTGGTGATTGTCATGGTGACCACACTGCTATTTCTGCTCTTGTTCAGATTAATTTATGTTTCATTTCTTTTCATTTTCTTATGGCTATGTTATATGATTTGACACATTGTTTTTTATTGTTATAAACTAACAATTTGTATGAGGTGGATTAGATTAGGTAAGGGTCTCAAGAGTTGTGATTGGTATAAGGCATTCTCTATCCCATCTTTAAGGCAATGCTGTACGTGCATAAAGAAGTCAAGGTTTGCAGGTTGATGTGCTTTAAGAGGATCTCAAAAGTAAAATTTTTAAGGTAAATCAAATATTCTATAAATCTTGCACTTACTGCCTGTTGTCAAAAAGCTATGGTTCCACACTGCTATCAACATTGCAGGAAGCTCGAAAAGCATGCCTCCTTATGAATGCCCCTTTGATTCATAGAGCTGCTTCTTGTGTTCCTTTCTTTCTTCTCAAGTACGCTATGACTCTTGATGGTGAGCATTATTTACCCATTGGTCTTTTCAAAGTCGGGATGATTGAATAGTCGCTAACGCTATTTCTTGGACATTGATGGGAAAAATTGCAGCTAGCAGTGGCCATACTGCTTAAATAAGTAGCAGGGAGTCTAGGAATCGAGTTTTTGAACTCTAGGGTAGAAGTGATATCATTATCGTTGGGGGGAACACTTTGCACAGGGACAGTAAGTATGATCATTAATTTTGACTGTAGGGCCTCTCTATTTATGATC
>JAOQMP010000002.1:11865133-11876470 GCA_027563575.1 Erythroxylum pedicellare
AGTTTTGGCTGATAACAGTGAACAGAAGGCATTCAAGTATACTGGAATTACCTGTTTCAACCCTGGATCCTTCTCAAATGATCTTGCAACCGGGAAGCTGAGCTTTCAGCATTGAGTACCAAATAGGTTCCATGACTCCATACATATAACGTGTGTATAATTTAAAATATGACAATATACTGCCTTTGCCATGGGCGATGCCTGGTGATGACTAAAGTGGAAACCTGTAACTGCTAGTTTAGTTCTGCTGATCACTTGTAACGTATAGAAGGGAAGTATTTTTTTTAGGAAAATGCGATAAATTGTTGCATCATTTGTTAGTTTAAGGATTTCTGTAAACACTATTTGATGTCTAATACTAGCAAGTAGTACCCTTAACATTTTCTTGCAAATCTATTTAGAAACTACCTTTTGAAAACGAGTTGAAGTTCACGAATAGCAAGAGCAAATTTAAGTTTCGTTCTCAGAACCAACTACACCGTGCTAAACGCATGGACATGGAGTAGTTAGCTTTTGGTCACATCACAGTCGCAGCTCTATTTATCGCCTAGCCTAATTCATTAGGATATTGTCTGCCCGTATTGAATCTAAATCCTTTTGCTTTACAGAACACTGAAGGTCTAAAATGTATTATACATTAAAGATGCAGGCATGAAGCATGTACAGCCATGACATTTGCGTATGAGATTATATTCTTTTGCAGATGCCTCTACAAGCATGGTTGAAGTTAACTTTGTCAATATAAAAGCAAACAAATTTCATGATTCAATCTCATCCTGCAAAAGAATCTCATAAATATCTGTCCTCAGATTCAATTCCTTATCCCGCATTACTTCTTGGAGATCTGCCAGCTCTTTTGCAGTTAAAACTGAGTTCAGTTTCAGAAACCCATCAAGCCATAATTTTTTTGACCTAAGAAAATAATCAGGCAGAACAGCATTCAGTTGGTGGTAAAGACGCTAAATGGTTAACCTACTCAAATAAATAGGCAATATTTGTATTCTGAAATCCATCTTAGATCAAATACAGAAAACCAAAAGCATGGGCTATTAATTAGCCATCAATATCCTACATGTCTTGGGGAAACTTAAGGAGAGACAAAGTCAACAATAAAACTGAATATAAGGATATAAGCATGCAGCAACACGATATTTCAAGCTTCATATTATCTTTCTTAAACATTGGTGGATGATAAGGTTTGTGAGCATCAAATTCCAACCTAGAATTATTAGAATTCATCTATGCCTTAGTTAAAAACTATTGTAATATCCACCATCAGTATCCTTGATACTTTACCGTTAAAAATTCTAGATAGGTAATCAACTCCCACAACCTCAATGGCTTCAACAGTGTACGTGTCGATACAAATTGGTTAAAGATAGTGGATATGCGCTATCAAGTACTTGCAGTGCCATATGGTAACTAGCTTACAAAGAATGCTTACTCATCAAAAGAGAATTTTGGAAAACTAAAAAGAAATAAAATATAAAATGAATGGAATTTATTCAAGTCATATGAGAAGGTTGGTTTTCCGGTTGCTACCCATGTCTACTTGCAACTTTACAGGCATATATTTGAAAAAGTCCAGCTGAAAAAAGGAAATGTATAATAAGAAGGTTAGGTCATCAAGGTCAGCAAACAGCAAGGTTTGAACCTGAAACTTTGCTTCCTATTATAGGAATGACCAATCAGGATAATCAAACTCAGGAGTAGTAAAACTTAAATTTGAGAAAATGCTAATTTGACTTGAAGAAAACTGCTTCCACCTTACAGATTTGCCTCAAACAGATTGGCCATATGTGCAGCGTGTGAGAAATAGATGATGATATGCAAATTTCCTACATTATAATGGGAACTCAATATGGTCCACATCAAGTTAGTACCTGCAATATCATCCTAACATAGACAATCATTTCTCTGGAGAACTAACATCTGTGCAGCGACATCACATCTGAAGCCCACAGATCAAATCTTTATGGAAAAAGAAACCCAGATAGACAATCTCTGCCTGATTGGACTTCTCACACTACCCACAAGCTTCTTTTCCACTAGACAATCACCGAATAATGCTCCAGACCCTCCCTCCCAACCTACTGATCCATTATCCAGTCACCCAGCTCGCACTGACAAAAAGTTCTTCATCTGTTCTTTTAAGACCCAAACAGTCATCACGCCCATCACCCAACATAAAACAAGCTGTCCAGCTGTTAAAGCCCCTATCCACCTGAAGAAAGGCTAGCATCCCTCTCCACTTTCTGCACCAGTTGCAATGAATATCTACTCCCCAATTCAATCACCAAGAACAAAGTGGCTATGCTCCTCGCCAAAGCCATTGTCTATGAAAACTCCCCTCTCCTCTGCTTCCATATTTCCATAAAGACCCATAGACTAAAGGAGGCATCTCCAGAACTCCCCAGTCTGAGTCGGCATCTCACTTATGTGCCCAAAAGTTAATCCTCTACTCTCCAAGAGTTACATTTCTATCTCATTCTTTTAGGAACTATTTTATGTATCTCCCGTCAAGGTACTCAATAATATTTAGATGAAAAATCCTAATAATGAGGAACTTGTGACATTGCAATGAAATTCAAGACAAATGACATGATAGATGAAAAAAGATGCAGCATTGTGCATATATTCCGACTCAAAGATTTGACTAATCCTTACTTGAATCAAATCAACATCATCTTATGCCAAAGATGACTGCACAGACGTCCTTAGCAAAATTAATTCCTAGATATTGAAAATTAACTAATATTCCTCACTCATCCATTCATGGCCATTTTTACAATCATTCCAACAAAGATATTACAAAGGCAACTGTCCGTACTATTACCATGGATCATAACTATCAAAGATAGAACCATCAAGACCATTTGTGGTCAATATACGATATTATCAAATAATATTGTGATAACCTGATTGTAATCAGATTATATTGATTAGATAGCATTATCTTAGGGATTAGCATTATCTTAGGATTATTTCTGTTTCTGTATTGATTCTCTATTCTAGTTTTCGGTATCTCCTATTCATGTATATATGTACTACATTCTCTAAGGAATAGATATAGAGCAAAACAACTCTTATTCACGTGGTATCAGAGCCACGTGAAAGAGATAGTGAAACCGAAGAGTCGACCCCAGCAAGTAAAGAAATGGCTTCCAATCTTGAGGGATCCTCCACGGTAAATCCAAGCCAGACCGGAGGTCAGTCGTCAATGACCTCTGGTCTTGAAGGAGTTTCGGTTGTCATTGTCTCGGACAAACTAAATGGAACGAACCATCAAGAGTGCGCTTAAGCTGTGAAACTCGCCATTGGAGGATGCGGGAAGCTAAGTTTTATCGTCAGAAATGGAAACATTCCAAACCCAACGAAATCGTAAGTTGCGCGACAGTGGGAGACAGACAACTTAGTGGTCTCATTGTGGCTTATCAACGCCATGATACCGTCGATCAAACATTCCTTCATGTTTTTGCCAACCGCTTGAGAGATCTGGGAAGGGGTGCGACAATAACACTCTGACGGAGAGGATGTATCGCGAATCTACGAGATAAAAACAAAGTTTTGGCAAATGAAGCAAGGTGACAGAAAAGTTACAAAATATTGGGTAGAAATGGTAGCATTATGGGAGGAACTTGACCTTCTGTCGAACGAAGAATGGAGGTGCAAAGAAGATGCTGTGATGTACAACCAGAGAATTGAAAAGGAAAGCGTCTTCAAATTTTTGGCTGGTCTCAACAAAAAACGGGATGATGTCTGTGGCAAAATCCTAAGTAGAGTTCCCTGACCAACAGCCAAAGAAGTTTTTTCTCAAGTTAGGAGGGAAGCAGCAAGGAGGAAAATTATGCTAAAACAAGAGTCAAAAGAAGAACAAAATTTGTCTCCAATTCCTGCTAGTGAATTGTCTGCATTGGTGTCCCGTGGTGAATCCAATAAGAAGGGTTAGAAGAGGTGTGATCATTGCAAACAAAGTGGTCACACCAAAGACACATGCTAGGACATCCATGGAAAGCATCCAGATTGGAAACCACGAAAAGGAAAAAACCGAGGCTATCAAGTATCCAGTAAAGAGGGAACAGAAAAATCTAAAGATAGTCAGAAACAACAAACTGGTGAGCCGAATATTTCACTAGGGAAATTATTGAAAATACTAAAGAATCTCCAAAATGACAGCCACCAACAAAAGACAATTGCAGTTGCCAATGCTACTATGAGAGGTAATATCATACAAGCTTTTTTATCTTCATGCAGTAGGAAGAAATGGATAGTTGGTTCTAGAGCATCAGACCATATGACAAATGACTATAACATGTTTCATTCATATTTTCCTTGTGTTGGCCATGAAAAGGTTAAGGTAGCATATGGTCATTCTTCTTAAGTGGTTGCAAGAAAGGGAGATATCAAAGTAACAAATTCTATGAAATTAAACTTTGCTCTACATGTTCCAAATCTAGACTGTAACCTCCTTTCAGTTAGTAAATTGACAAAAGAAGCTCATTCTAGTGCTCATTTTTTCCCTACTCATTGTGTTACATAGGACCTATCATCAGAGAAGATGACTGGCATTGCTAAAGAGATAGAAGGAGTGTACTACTTTGAAGATGGAAAGAGTCATCCTACTTCTTATAACTTAGGTAATAGTGTGATTGTCCCTAAGAATGATGAACTATTGCTATGGCATAAAAGGTTAGGTCATCCAAACTTCCAGTATATGTTGAGATTGTTTCCAAATATTTCAATAAATAAAGATCTTGGTGTTCAATGTGATGCTTCTGAATTTGCTAAGCATTAAAGAACTTTTACAAGGTCTTAATACAAACCCACAAAACCTTTTTCACTTATCCATGGTGATCTTTGGGGCCCACTCGTGTCACAAATAGAACCAATTCAAAGTGGTTCATTACATTCATCGATAATCATACTCGTTTGTGTTGGGTGTTACTTTTGAAGGATAAAACTGAGGTCCTTTCTATGTTCATTAACTTTTATCATATGATAAAAAATCAATTTCAAACAAGTATTCAAGTCCTCTGTACTGATAATGATACTAAATGTTTTAATCAGGATCTTCATGCCTTTTTACAAAAAACATGGAATTGTCCACAAAAGTACTTGTGTCAAATAGTCCTCTAACAAGATGGGATTGCTGAGCGGAAAAATAGACACCTTCTTGAAGTAGCTAGGGCCTTGATGTTCACTAGCAATGTTCCTTTTTTGGGGGGATGCTATCCTTAATGCAACTTGCCTTATTAATCAAATGCCTAGTCGTGTCCTTTCTTTCAAAACACCTCTTCAAAAATTTCAAGAAATCCATACTACTGCCCATCTTGAAACTAACCTTCCTTTAAAGGTTTTCGGGTGTACAGTCTTTATTCACAGTTATTCACACAACAAACTTGATTCAAGAGCCAAAAAATGTGTGTTCCTCGATTACTTTGCTACATAAAAAGGTTATAAATGTTATGATCCTATATCCAAGAGGTTGTTTGTTAGTTGTGATATCACTTTCTCTGAGGCAGATTCCTTCTACCCCAAGTCTTCGATTTAGGGGGAGTATTGGAGTGAGTTTGGTGATGAATCTCAGCCATGTACATCTGTTCCTGAACCTATCTTAACATCTATGTCCAATGCATCTCTTATAGAGATAAATTCTGATACAGAAGTAGATATGCCTGACAATACACTCAAAGTGTACTCTCGAAAGAAGAAAACAAGTAGTACACTCCCTGTCCCTGAAGCCATACCAATCTCCGAACCAAAACAGGTTCCTGTCGAAGAAGCTCAAAGTAGTGATACAAAGGAACAAGAAAACAATACAGATCTAGAACTGCCAATCGCTTTACGAAAGAAATCTAGGTCTTGTATCATGCATTTGATTGAGAGGTTTGTCTCATATGATGCTCTATCTTCTCAATATAAAGTATTTATTGCGAATTTGGACAAAATTGACATTCCCAATAATATCCAAGAAGCTCTTAAAGTTCCAGAATGGAGAGAAGGAGTTTTTGAAGAGATAAGAGCACTTGAAAAAAATCAAACATGGCAAGAAGTTTATTTGCCCCAAGGGAAGAAACCCATGGGGTGTATGTGGATATTCACGGTCAAATATAGGGTTGATGGTTCCATTGAGAGGTATAAAGCGAGATTGCTATAATTAGACCAATGGGATGGACTACAAGGAGATATTTGCATCTGTGGCCAAATTAAACACTATCAGACTATTGCTATCTGTAGCTGCTAACTTTGATTGGCCTCTCCAACAACTTGACATTAAAAATGCCTTCTTGAATGGTAAACTGAGGGAAGAAGTATATATGAAACTTCCTGTAGGGTTTGATAAGGAAGGAGGAAATTGTTAAGGAACTGAATGTAAAAACAATGATATTATAGATGAAATGTAATGTGAATGAACAAAATGTTAAGAACAGAAGCAAATGCCTCTTCCAATTGATTTGCAAATAGAAATGATCACCCCAAAATACCAGTACAATAGCAAAACAATGTAACAGAAAGGAATGAGCAACAAAAACCACCAGCCAGCTATGACTAGGGCCTATCCTATTCTATTTCTCAATAAAATGCCTGCCTCTTTTCTCCTCACTGCTGTCCTTTTTATTCTCTTGATAATAACTAACTTCTCCTCTAAAATTCTGCCATCTGCTCCTCTTATTTGCTGCCACTTGTCCTCTTATCATTGCCTCCATTCTTCTTGGGCCTTCGGATATATGTTTTCTGGATTGGAGGCTTATCAATACTCCCGGCCAGAAGTTTCACCTTGTCCTCAAGGTGAAAATCGGGAAAATGATGATTGATGTCTTCAAATTGTTCCCAAGAACTCTCATAGGATGGTAACTCATTCCATTCGATTAAAACCTCCCTTGATTTGTCAGTAGCGCTTCGAATATCCAGAACAGACTTGGGAGAAACCTGCAGCTCCATCTCATCGTTCAAGTAGTCTGGTAGTGGCAGAGGTGTGAGCTGATCCCCCAAGGCTTTTTTCAGTTGCGAGACATGAAAAACAGGATGTATCTTTGCTGTAGCCGGTAACTGCAGCTTATACGCGACAGCCCCAATCCTTTCCAAGATTCGAAAAGGTCCATAAAATCTGGGAGAGAGTTTTTGATTGATCCTTCTTGCTAAGCTATGTTGTTTGTACGGTTGGAGCCTTAAGTACACCATATCACCCACATCAAATTGAACTTCTCGCTTCCTAGCATCCACCCGTTGCTTAACTCTGTTTTGAGCTGATGCTAAATTATCCTTCAAGGTGTTGAGTATAGCATTTCTCTTTTGCATCAGCTGGTTCACATCTCCCACAGCAGATGGTTCGTCTGAAAACTTGAAGAGAGTTGGTGGAGGTCTCCCGTACAAGGCTTCAAAAGGTGTCATTTTTGTTGATTCATGATAGGTTGTGTTGAACCAATATTCAGCCCAAGGTAGCCATTCTGCCCACTGCTTCTGTTTATCTCCACAAAAACAGCGTAAATAGGTCTCAAGGCACCTATTAACCACTTCCGTTTGGCCATCCGTTTGAGGGTGATAAGCTGAACTCATCCTCAACTTAGTACCTGCTAGTTTAAATAGTTCTTTCCAAAAATTGCTCATGAATATTGGATCCCTATCAGACACAATAGAAGCAGGATATCCATGCAAACGAACAATCTCTTTAACAAAAACTGCAGCAACATCTTTTGCATTATAAGGGTGTTTAAGGGGAATGAAATGCACGTACTTGGTAAGACGATCAACTACCACCAAAACTGAATCAACCCCTTTAGACTTAGGCAAACCTCCAATGAAATCCATAGAGATATCGTCCCAACTTTGCTGTGGAATAGGTAATGGATGCAACAGCCCTGCTGGAGCTAAGGTGGAGTATTTGTATTGTTGGCAGGTTTGGCAATGTGCCACAAAGGTTTTGACATCATTTTTTAACCCCTCCCAGCAGAATATTGAAGTGATTCTCTTGTAAGTGCGGAAGAAACCCGAGTGGCCACCTATTGGTGACATGTGGAATTCTTGGAGTATCGTGGGGATCAATTTGGATCCTTTTGGAATAACCAACCTGCCCTTGTAGAAGAGTAGCCCTCGCCTGATTGTGTGATGGGGATGTGAGGAAGGTTGCAATGTTACCTCCTGTAAGATATCTCGAAGTTTCGTATCTCTCCTCAACTCTTCTTCTAGATCTTCTAACCCCATAATTTGGCTAACTGAGAATGCGGCAAGTGTTTTATCATCCTCTATTCGTGACAAAGCATCAGCCACGTTGTTGTTGGACCCCGGTTTGTACTGGATCTCAAATTGATACCCTAGTAGTTTGGATACCCATTTCTGTTGTTCTTCCCCCATGGTCCTCTGTTCTAGTAAGAATTTCAAGCTCCGTTGATCTGTTCGTATAATAAACAAACTCCCTAGGAGATAATGTCTCCATTTTGTGACAGCAAAGACAATGGCCATCAACTCACGTTCGTAAACAGATTTTTGCCGTGCGGATGGAGAAAAAGCTCGGCTGATGAATGCTATAGGCCTCCCTCCTTGCATAAGAACAGCCCCTATTCCTATTCCTGAAGCATCAGTCTCAACTATGAATTGTTTTGTGAAGTCAGGAACCACTAGGACTGGTACCGCAGTCATTGCTTCCTTTAGAGTTTCGAAAGCCTTCCTAGATTCAGGGGTCCAATGGAAATTATCTTTCTTCAGAAGTTGTGTTAATGGTCTAGCAATAAATCCATATCCTCTCACGAACCTCCGGTAATAGCCCGTTAAGCCTAGAAACCTTCGAAGACTCTTTACATCTTTGGGAATGGGATATTTTGACATCGACTCAATCTTCTTTGGGTCTGCTTTGACTCCATCTCCCGAGATAATGTGCCCCAGATACTCCAGTTGAGGTTGAGCAAATATACACTTCTTCTTATTCACATTTAATTTATTTTCCAGCAGAATGTCGAAAACTACTTGTAGTTGTTGTTCGTGGGTTTGAAGATCAGGGCTGTACACTAGAATATCATCAAAGAAAACCAGTATAAACTTCCTGAGTTGCTGCCGAAATACGTTGTTCATCAGGGATTGAAAAGTGGAAGGTGCGTTGGACAATCCGAAGGGCATTACTAAGAACTCATAGTGCCCCTCATGTGTCCTGAATGCCGTTTTCTCTGTATCTCCTGTCTTTACTCGAATCTGATGGTAACCTGACTTCAAATCCAGTTTTGTAAATATCTTGGCTCCTGCTAATTCATCCAGCAATTCATCAATGGTTGGTATTGGAAACTTATCAGGGATTGTGGCCTTGTTAAGCTCTCTATAATCCACACACATTCTCCACCCTCCATCTTTCTTTTTTACTAACAAAACAGGGCTGGAAAATGGGCTGCTGCTTCGCTTAATGATCCCCGCCTCCAGTAATTCATTCACAATCTTCTCAATCTCTGTCTTTTGGTAGTGGGGATAACGGTAGGGTCTTATATTTGGTGGTTGAACCCCTTCCTTAAGATTAATCGCATGATCTTCCGCTCTCGAGGGAGGTAAGCTATTTGGAGTCTCAAATAATTGTCCATAGGACCCAAGCAAAGCTGAAATTTTAGGTGTCACTGCTTGTTCACCACTCTCTGCATTAGTGTCTATGAATTCCACCCAATATCCCTCTTTTTCTATTGACATCTCCTTAATTAATTGTTTAAGGGAAATTATCGTTCTGGACAATGCAGGACTGCCCGATAACGTTACCATTTTGCCACCTTTTCGATACCGCAATATCAAAGTCCTAAAGTTGATATTTATGTCTCCTAATTTCTCCAACCAATCAACCCCCAGGATAACATCTACTCCCTTCAACTCAAATGGATAGAACTCCTCACAAATCTCATTTCCCTGCACATTCAACATCAGGCCCCTACAAACTCCTGTTCGATAAACCTTATATCCATCCCCCACTTGCACAGCAAATTTCTTAGTTCTATCAACATTTAGTTTCAATCGTGTCACAATATCATCCGAGATAAAATTATGGGAGGCACCCGAGTCGATTAGTATAGTTACCTCTTTCCCATGGAGCTCGCCAATTAATTTCATCGTTTTCTTGGAGGTAAGCCCGGCCATTGAAAAATGGGATAGCTCTGTTTCGGTTATCTCCTCGTTCTCATGATCGGGTGTTAACTCGATCCTATTGTTCTCCATTAGTTCATCGGTGTTAGCTCCACCGTCCTCGTTGCCTTCTTCCGGTGCCATTAGCAGTACGTTCAATTGCCGATTCTTGCATCTGTGGGTTGGTCCCCAGCGTTCCCCACATCTGAAACACAGCCCTTTTTCTCTCCGTCTCAGCGACTCCGCTTCCGTCATTTTACGAACATTATCAGGTTGCTTTTCCGGTGGCCTGACTTGTTGATTTGGATTTGCGTTAGTTGTTTGCCTGGAGTGGAAGGTCACTGTTGGTTTGTAATTAAAACTTGTTGGTACTGGCCGATTGCTGCTGCTTCCACCCCCATCCTTGTATTGGGCCAGTAGTGTATTTTTTTCTTCAATTCTTTGGGCCAAGTTCATCAGTCCTTCAAGGTCAGTGACAGTAGCAAGTCTCAGCTCAGCCTTGATATTCCCTTTAAGCCCATTCATGAAGGCTCCCACTAAACAAGCTTCTTCCACGTTTTTCAGAGGAGCTGAAATCAGCTCAAATTCTGCTCGGTACTCTGCTACACTTTTAACCTGCCTTAACGACATCAACATCTCATACGCGTTTCCCTGTCCAGACTCTTTGAATCTTTTTAAAATTTCCTCCTTGAAACCTTCCCACGATGAATTCGGATGTCTTCCTTCGAACCATTGAAACCAGTTAAGAGCTTCGTCCTCCAAACACACCGCTACCACTCCTAACCTGTCTTCCATGGCGATTCTGTTGTACTTGAAGTACCGTTCAATACGGAATAGCCATCCGTATGGATCCTTGCCCATAAATATGGGTAACTCGAGTCTCCTCACTTGTTTATCTCCCCACTCGTCTTCTTTTTCGGGTGGATTTATACGTACCGGACGTTTTTCAGCTCTTCTACTGCTTTCTCCCTCTGTTAACTCTGTACAACCTTCACTGTCCACCACTTCTGGAGCTTTTTGACTTCTTTCTTTTAAAAACTCAAGTATTTGTTCCATTTTCTCCTTGATATCCTTTACGTCACTCTTGAGAGCACCAACATCTGCTTCCAACGTTTCTACTCTTTTATCCATTCTTGTTTTGACCATAAGCCAGAAATCGACAGCTCTGATACCTTTGTTAAGGAACTGAATGTAAAAACAATGATATTATAGATGAAATGTAATGTGAATGAACAAAATGTTAAGAACAGA
>JAOQMP010000002.1:11905950-11918120 GCA_027563575.1 Erythroxylum pedicellare
TATTATGTAATATGTATCTTTATTAATTTTTATAATATATATTTTTCTATGTTGATCCATTGAAAACAGTATTTATACCAATTAGAAATAAGGTTGCATATTTCTTGACCTGCTCAGACTTCGTATATCAATGGGACTTCTACTGAAATGCTGTTGTTGTTGTTTTTTGTATTTAATGTTACACAATTTTTGTGAAATAAATAATAATTGTACGTAAATCGAATTTAATTTAATATTATGTATTGTGTCTTAATTTATACATATACTTATTCAGAATGGTGAAGATATAAATGATACCTTAATTTTATAAATATATTTATTTAAAATGATTAATATTTTTATAAACATTTATTTCGTATAAAGCAGTAGTTAATTTTTATTTAACCTTGTTATAAGTCAAATCATAGAGAAAGCTTTACAACCTACAAAATGGGTCTTCCCTTGAGTCTCTTAATGCAAGTAATACAGCAATTCAGGAGCATTAGAGACAAATGGGGCTCTCTGCATGTATAGTGAAGACTGAAGAGTATTCAAACATCTAATTTCCCTAAAATTCCAAGGTTAAAAAAAATGCAATGTTATCTCCGAGCACAGAGAGAGAGAGAGAGAGAGAGAGAGTTGAGTTTGTTGGAATACGGCCACGAACATGATTCCGCGGATAAGGGAACAGCCGTCACGCGGCGAAAGAATATTCAGAAGCATATACTATGCGTGTTATCTGCATTTTCCTTCTTTATTCATAACAACCTTGGAGATCAATAAAAAAGGCGGCCGCCCATAGTTATTTTAGATGCATTGGGATATGTATGCCGTTGATGAACAAAAGAAAGAAAAAAAAAAGGTGACTCTCCACAAAAATTATATACAAAGCTTCTGTTACGTATTGGTCAAAGAAGCTTAGGAAAATTATAGTAAAGACAATCAAATTAAAATAATGGATACCTTTGTTGCTTTAAATCTGACTCGATTACTTGAAGACACAGGTTTCATTCGATTTGTAAGTAAGACAATAACTTGTACGTAACTTATGTCAACTGATTTAATTTAGTTTCAGAAATGTTGCGAAGATTCTCAAATTATGTATGACATTTGCCCTCTGCAATTAAATTAAAGTATTGTGACGTCATTTTTTTATTTTTATTCCCTTTTCTTAGTTTAAAAAAAAAAGATTTTGTTAATTTGGACTAACGAACCAGGCCTTGACCCAAGTTAATTGGGAATCTATAGAATTTCAGGTTCAAGCCCAGTCCAATCGTTCCTTACTAAACTCGCCAAACCCAGAAGCCCAAAAGGACAAACCGGTCGGATTCTCCATCGTCTTCTTTGTCTGTTTGATTGAAATTTCGGACCAGAAGACGAAGAAGGCAGCATGGGTTTTTCTGTTCGTAAATATCTCCAAAATGCCATTCTCGTGGTTTTTATTCTTTCTTTCTTGTTTTCAACCGCTGTCCTCTCCAAGTCTCGTCGCCCTATAAGTGTATGTTCTCTTCCTCCATCTCTATGTGTTGCAGTTTTACATCTCAATTTTGCGTTATTGTGATGTTGTGTCCCAGAAATGCAGGAGATGGAAGTGAAGAAAAAGAAGAGTGAGTGCTATGTTGATGTCGAGAAGTGAGATTCTACTCCCATCTTTTTGTTTTTCCCCTTTCTCTTTTATTTTAATTTCGGACGCTCTTTGTTTATTGAGGCAATTTGCAAATTCCTAGCAGGAAAGTTTAATCTTTTTTCTTAAAATTTCTTTTATTTTGTTCCTTCTTCTTTTGTAAATTTGTTCTTCATTCATATGGGTTCTGGATTGTGATTTTTGTGACGGGGATCAGTGGACTCTGGGGTCAGCAGTGCAGATCCTCAGCGATTGCCATTGAGAATTGTGTTCTGAGGTGTGTTTCTCCAACTTGTTATGAGCTTATCTACGAGAGTGACCCTGTAAGTCTCAAAATCGTCCTTCTTCTGCTTACTTAGTTGTAATGCTCTTTTCCCTTTATCTCTAATGTCTTTGCTGTTGCCCATCCATCTTTCCTCTGGTTTCTTTTGTAGCTTGAAGAAGGAGAGAAGGACCTTACTCGAAGCCAGGAGTACAAGTATTGTATGCACAAGTAATTTTCAAAAACTTTTCTTTGAGAGTTGATGATAATATCCGGTAAGCATTTGAGAACATCAGTTGCCTTCCATGTAAAATTAGATTAGTTTTGGGTCAGTATATGGTGGAAGACAACAGGAAATATCCAAATAGATAGAGTTTCCATGGCCATGCTTATTTGCAAAAGTACTTCATTCAAGTGAGGTTTTGTAACCATTCATTGCCAACTGAAGGCGAAATTTAACACTCATGTCCAAGAAACAATTTTGCCATACCCATCTAAGCATTGAACATTTGAACTTGTTAGACAATCGAAATTATCTTTATTAACTAGCTCCTAATGGACTCTTTAGAGTGTGATACTCTTGTCAGGACATTCATCTTGATATAGTGTCCATCATAATGTTAAGCTATCCTCTGTTGTGGGGATAGAAAATTGACTTGATACTTTTCGTTTAATATAAGGAATGGATTTGCTTGGAGCACATGCTCAGGTATGAGGCGTGGTCAGCTTTAATCTGTTGACATACAATTTCATCTCCCAAAAGTGCCTCACCTGACTGGAATCATGTCCTCACTTAGAAACTCGAGAATGCTTTATTGTACACCTATTAGGAAATGGAGATAGGCTTTCCCAAAGGGACTACTCGTATTTGAGATACACCATGTTGTAGTTTAGACATGGTGCTTCTTATGCCAACTTTGACAATCCAACCAAATCATAAAACTGTTGCTGTGTTATTTCCCTATAGAAGGTACTGCCAAGATTAGGGCTACATCCTACTTAAAAACTTGATACCTTTTTGTTGTCCACATTTAATACGGGGCTATGACATTGTTCAGGAGTAAAATCTCCTGAACATTGTAATTTTTATGTGGACTCAACTTCAATGCTACAAATTGCTAATCTTCTCTAATCCAACTTCTATTCTGAGAAGTGAACATTTCTGGGGTGGAATGAGTTTATTTATGCATTTGCATAAAGATCTTATTCGTAACATTTCTGGGGTAGAATGAGTTTATTTATAGATTTGCATAAGGAACTTATTCGTTTAATTGTTCTTGGAATTTGTTCTATACTGATATGGACCTTGTGGTTATTGAGAGCATGTATTTTCCCCATTGTTGTAAATACTTAGGCCGAAACATAATCATAACTCATGCTATTGTCTCCTTTTGCTTTTCTACAAAGGTAACCCAACTCATTTTGGTTCTCATTTTGTTCTTTCACTCTGCTTTTCCTCAACAATGTGATCACCCACTGATCTAAATCCATCCGATAATTTGTTTAAGACCTAATGTAGTTTGTTTCCTTTCAGGTTATCTTTGGGGGAGTCTTTGGAAGGTATCAAGGGATCCTTTTCTTATTAGAACATAAAGTGTTATATCACGTTCCTCTATCTTCTCAACTCGTTCGACTGCTAGAAATTGTATAGACTCTTCATTTCGTTGACGGAAAAACTGTGATGAAATGTCAAGAATAGAAAAGGACTAGTGTGTGTATATGCATTCATGCATTCCTTCTTAAGAGCAGCCCACCATGGCACTATGGCTGGTTTGATCTTGCTATATGTATATTTAAATATGTGGATATATGGATTGTGGATCATGGATGTTTCTAAATTTGAACAATAAGCTGAATACATTTATCTTTGGTTTTGAAGGCTCAACGTATATTTTTCTTCATTGTTTTAACAAAAAGTACTTTGATGATCAGTCGTTTACTTTCATTTTCCGCATTCTTAATTTTTTGGTCCTTCCTCGGCCTTCTTAATCTTAACCTTTTTGTGGGGTGGGGCAAGGCACATGAGAACGTAAGTCTGCTTCAACCCGTTCCCTTGTTTAGCTGTCGGTTCTAGATTGGAATTAGGATATATTTAATACCTTCCTCTTGCTTTTATTATATGTTCAAGTTTGTGAAGAGCATAATCATGGTCTCCAGCTAGATGTCAATTCCTTGTGGTTAATCATAATCTGTGGTATTAGTGGGCATAATACGCAAGTGCCTTTTCCTTTTAATTCATTAGAATGGAAATATTGTTAATAGATTGAGACCTGTATCGCCATAGACGATGATACAGCCTAGCAATAGTATCAATATCAATACTTAGTAATGATGTAGTTATCAATAATTGATTAGAATGGATGATAATTTTTATTTTTATTGAATATATAACGAAATTGATGGCCTTTTATTTTTTTGAAACTAAATTGATGGCCTTTTAGTTGATTTATTTATAATATTAGAAAAAATGAAAATATAATATCATAAAAGAAATTGGATGAGTACAAATTCTAAGCGACAATTCACAATATATATTAACAAAATAACAAGACCACGAATTATTCAACAAGCATATATAATCACTCATTAAAGCACTTGTTTTCCCGTTTCAACGCATTGTACATAAAAAATAATAAGAATAACTCTCTGCCTAACAAACTCAACTCAATCGTCAAAACGCAATTATTTTCTTTTTATAAAGCTTCCATCTTCCATTATTTGTAGAAAGGGTATGGCACTTGAAAGAGCAATGCTTTCACAGAGTGCTTTTGCTTTTGAATTTGTGTGCAAAACAATGTCCGCCTTCTGTACATTGAGTACACTGGACTCTGGAGTGGAGAAGCAATCAATGGAAGATCAAAAGCTAAGCACTGTATTTGAAAGTATCTCCTAACTCTTCAAAGCTCTGTCTCTCAGTTGCTTTGATTTAGTTACTTGTGAGAGTGGCTTCCATGGATTTCCAACGCCAAGAGAGCCAGAAACCCAACACAGATCAAGTGGTGCTGGTCATGGATCAAGCAAACGCCAAGCTCACACAGTCACCAACCCAAAAAGCGGATTTAAAGAGCAGCGATCCCGTCCCTCAAGCCATAACAAGAACCAAAACCATTAAACGTCTCTCCGTTTCTAAACCCAAATCTCGTTTCACTGAAACCACTTATACTCCACGTAAATCCATTCCTGAATCTGAAGAACTCGAACCCCTTAACCCTTATGATGCCACCGAGTCTACAGATGAAGATGATGACGATGAATGGTATGAAAATGAAGATGGAGAAGATGAAGGCGAGACAAGTTCCAAGTGCCGAAGGAGAAAGAGAAAGATCAACAAAAGAGCCTGGTTGGAGTTCACAATGTTTCTCATCATCCTCACATGCTTAATATGCTCTTTGACTCTAAAATCCATCAAACATCAGATCCTGTGGGGATTAGAGCTATGGAAATGGTGCCTAATGGTTATGGTCGTCTTCTCCGGGCGTCTAGTGTCCAGTTGGGTAGTGGGGTTTCTTGTTTTTGTCATAGAACGCAATTTCATGCTCAGAGAAAAAGTCCTCTACTTTGTTTATGGTCTACGCAAGAGCTTTCAGAACTGTGCATGGCTGGGGTTGGTTTTAATTGCTTGGATGATCATGTTCCACGAGGTCCACAAACGCCACATGGTCTTAAAAAAAGTGTTTAGGGCTCTAGTTGCAGTGCTCATCGCAGCCACCATATGGTTACTAAAGATATTACTGGTTAAGGTTCTGGCTTCATCATTTCACGTGTCGACTTTCTTTGATCGAATGAAAGAAAGCGTTTTCCACCACTACGTTCTTGATACTCTCTCTGGCCCTCCACTGGACGAGGACGAGAGAGATGCTCCCCGGCGGCAAACTTTGAGAATGTCGAAGTCTTTGCCGGCTAGGTTGAGGGAGAGACAGGCGGCGGCAATGGGGCCATCGAAGTCCAAGCAATTGGGGTCAAGGAGGATAGACATGGAGAAGTTAAGGAAGCTGAGCTTAAAAAGTAGGGCGACTGCATGGAGTGTGAAGAGGTTGGTGTACTACGTAAGATCGTCAGGGTTGTCTACGATATCGAGGACGGTGGATAATTTTGGGAAAGCAGAATCGGAAATCAGCAGCGAGTGGGAGGCTAGGAATTGTGCTCAAAGGATTTTCAAGAACGTTGCTAAACCTGGGGCCAAGTAAGTAACGAACCCCACCCTGCACGTATTCAACTTAATGATGCCTTAGAAAGTAGGAGGGGCCTCCTTGTTTCTGCATTTCATATCCCTCCAATCAACACTATTCCATCACCTTACGGCGCAAATATTAACTGCATTTATAGGTTGCATACTTGGTGGGTACCGTTGACTCAATTATTATTTACTTTGATGATGATTTTGGAATGTGCCATTCTCCGTTCACATCATTATCCTTAATATGGGTTCATTAGTCTGAATGGTTTAATCTGTTCCAACCTTATATTTGTGATAAAGAATTGTTTTATGTATAAATAAATTCAAAAGAACGTCATTTTGTAACAAAAGTAGGGTTGAAACAAGTTAATCGATACAAATGATCTAACACCTCTTAATATATATATATTATTTGAAGAAAAAAAATCTCAAATTATACGGTACAATTAAATTTACATCAATAATTCATCTTAACGTAAGTCCGAGAGTTTTTTTCACCCAGTATGTTTTCATATTTCTTTGTTTAAAACTTGACAATCTAAAATTTCAATTAATAGAAAGTGCTCAATTTGACATCATTCTTCTTCAATTGAAAGTTGGAATCGCCATTTTTTGCAAGTTAGAACACCTGGAATCACTTACTGCACTGGAATCACGTTCCTGATGTTACTCTTACAGGTATATAGAAGAGGAAGATCTTCTACAGTTTTTGATGTTTGATGAGGTCCACACCATATTCCCTCTCTTTGAAGGAGCTGTAGAAACTGGAAAGATCACAAAATCTGCTTTCAGAAATTGGGTGGTAAGCAGCAAGCACCGCCATAGTCAACCCTTCGGTTACCAATATGGATTATCTCAGATGATTTTATCCCCCCTCTTTCTTTTTGATGAACACAAATGGGTCCCCTTTTGAATTAGTGTAGCATTGACATAACATATGATTATATGATGAGCCTCTTAATTATTGTATTCCAAACATTAGGTGCATGCTTATGTGGAGCGAAAAGCATTAGCTCATTCATTGAACGACACAAAGACTGCAGTTCATCAACTTCACAAGTTGGCAAGTGCAATAGTGAGCATAATCATAATAGTGTTCTCACTCCTGGTTATGGGGTTGGCAACTACCAAGGTTATATTCTTCGTCTCATCCCAACTACTACTCGTGGGGTTTATGTTCCAAAACACTTGCAAAACCATCTTCGAATCCATCATATTCGTGTTCGTTATGCATCCTTTCGACGTTGGTGACCGCTGCGTCATCGACGGTGTGCAGGTGATGATATATAATTTCCAACTTCCAAGAAACCGCCTAGCCTACGCGGTCTTGAAGTCTAAATTTTGTGATTTTTGGGTGCAGATGATTGTGGAAGAGATGAACATCTTGACGACTGTATTTTTAAGGTATGACATGGAGAAAATATACTATCCTAATTCTGTTCTTATTACAAAGCCTATAAGCAATTTCAGAAGAAGTCCAGACATGGGAGATTCGGTTAACTTCACAATAGATGTCTCCACTTCTGTTGATGACTTCAATGCTCTCAAGAAGGCTATACAAACGTAAGAAACCCCATGATCTTTGACTCTTACTCGCATCTAGTTTAATCTGCAATTGATGAGAAATAAAAGAAAAACGTGGTTGCTGAGTGCAGTTACATAGAGAGCAAGCCAAAGCACTGGAGTCCAAAACATTCAGTCACAGTAAAGGAAATTGAGGATGTGGACAAGATGAAGCTGACATTGTCTGTTCAACACACCATGAACCATCAAAACTATGGGGAGAAGAGCAGTCGAAGATCAGAGCTTGTCTTTGAATTGAAGAAGATATTTGACAATCTTGGCATCAAGTACCATCTCCTCCCACGGGAGATTCATGTCACGCAATTGAACATGACTAATGGAAGGCTGGCAGAGTAAATCTCAGTGCAAATTTAGTTAATTTGTTTCTGTATGGTTTGTCGATTTTTATTCAACAAGTGGGATTATTTTCTCATTTATATAGACACTGTAGTGAGTAATTCTAAACTGATATAAAGAAAAAAACTAATTAATAGAGCATGACAGAAGATGATGAAGATAAATTAAATGACTATCTCAACATCTTCAGATTGGAGTGTGAATGCAAATTAGACAATGCAACTGATCATTCCTTGAAGGCACTGTGAAGGAAAGATGGAGCGCCAAAATCATGAAACAAAGCCTGAGCCAGGGCCATACAATATCATTAACAGTTTAGTTAGTTCTTCCTTCTTCGCATATACAGTATACGGATGAAATAAAATAGACTTTGATTCTCTCTCAATTTGATTTTCTGATATGGTATCAGAGCAAAAGTTTCTGCTTCTCTGAGTTTTTTTGGTTTCTTTATTCGACATCCAGATTTTCTTATTTATCATTCTTTACGTCCAAGAAACATTATCGTTTCTTTATCTGTATTCTTTCCTTCCTTTTCTTTACGTTAACCGTGTTACTATGGCTAGCTTCAATGCTTGGAATGCTAATCACACCTCTGGCTCGACGTCTAAACCAGAGGATAATCCGTCCAATTCATATTTTCTTCATGTTAATGAGAATCCGACGTTGGTTCTTGTATCTTTGGTTCTCACAGGACCGAATTATTACGAATGGCAACGAGCCATGAAAATGTCGTTGCTTTCCAAGAACAAACTTAGCTTTGTTGATGGTTCTATTTTGCAGCCACTGCGCACCGATCCATTGTTCGTCCCTTGGGAGAAATGCAACAATCTGGTTATCTCCTGGCTTATTCACTATATTTCCCCTTCCATTGCACAGTCAATAATCTGGTTAGATTCAGCCTATGAAATATGGAGTGATCTCAAAGCAAGATTTGCTCAAAGCAATTTTTTCTGTATTTGCGACCTTCAGCTTGAAACTTATAATTGTCAACAAGGTATTTTATCAGTTCATGAATATTTTACTAAACTAAAAATCTTGTGGGATGAGCTACAAATCTTGCGTCCTCTCCCATCTTGCTCCTGTACTCCTTAGTATTCTTGTGGGCTGTCCAAGAATATTAGAGATTTCCATGAACATGATCAAGTCATGGTTTTAATTAAAGGATTAAATGAGTCCTACTCGACTATGAAGTTGCAAATCTTGTTAATGGATCCTTTGCCTTCTTTGAATAAAGCATTCTCTTTGGTTATTCAACAACAGCGTCCTTTGGTTCTTGATATTAATACTTTAGCTGTTAAAGGTGTCAATGCTACTGCACCTAAAAAGCACTTCAACAGTTCTGTCTCGCCAATTTGCATTCACTGTAGAAAGGAAGGTCATACTATCGACAGATGTTACAAGAAACATGGTTATACTCCCAACATGAAGACTTCCAAGAAATTTACCAATCGCCCTTATGCTAATGTTGTTGATGTTGATTCTCCTACTCCAGCTGCTGACCTTCATCCTTCTGCAACTACAGAGGAACCGATTTCCAATTTTCAATTTACTAAAGATCAATATGATCAATTATTACAATTACTTCAAGGTCTTGCGTCTACCTCTCATCATGTGAATTCAGTGACTCTACCGAATTCTATTCTGCCAACTTCTACTTCAGGTTTGCTTTCTTCGAATGGTGAGATAGTTTCTCACATCTCTTTAAATATTTCTACTGCTAATAATTTTCATTGCAATGAATGGATTGTTGATACCGGTGCTACAGATCATATAGCATGTTACTTTTCTTTTTTCCATTCTTATAAATCTGTTCCTAATGTTTATGTCACTCTTCCTAACAAGTGCAAGGTTCGAGTTACACATGTAGGTACTGTTCATTTAAATAGCCATCTACAACTTTTTAATGTTTTATGCGTGCCTGAGTTTACTTTCAATCTTGTTTCTATTAGTAAGTTAGTACGTGATCTCTCTTGTTGCTTAATTGTTTCATCTTCTCATTGTATAATTCAGAGTATCCAGCCATAGAGGATGATTGGGGTTGCTAAGCATTCTCATGGATTGTACAAATTCAATTCCAGTGCTGTTTTCCATGCTTCACCTGTCGTTATTGCTAATTATGTCTTCTGTAATAAAGAAACTACTTTACTTTGGCATGCTAGGCTAGTCCATCTTCCTTTTTCTCGTTTACGATCAATAGTTCCTTTTGTTTCTCATCATGAACCTGTGATGTTTGTCACATGTCAATGCAAAAACACTTGCCTTTTTCGATCAGTACCTCTATTAGCAATGTTGTGTTTGACCTGATTCATATTGATAACTGGGGAGACAATTATGCTCCCACTTTTAAAGACCATCGATATTTTCTTACTCTTGTTGATGATTTTAGTAGATTTACTTAGGTTTTTTAAATGCAACACAAATCAGAGGCCAGGACAATTATGCAAAATTTTATCTCTTATGTTTCTACTCAATTCAATTCCACTATTAAATGTATCAGAAGTGATAATGGCCAAGAGTTCAATGTTCCAGAATTTTATAACTCCAAAGGTATTGTTCATCAATGATCTTGCATTAAAACTCCTCAGCAGAATAGCGTTGTGGAACGCAAACATCAACATATTCTTAATGTTGCATGAGCTTTATGTTTTCATGCAAAGTTACCTATTTCCTTCTGGGGTGAGTGTGTATTGCATGCCATTTACTTGATTAATCGTATCCCCACCCCTGTTCTTCGTAACATATCACATTTTTAAGTATTAAACTCTAAACCACCCACTTACACTAATTTACATGTTTTTGGTTGTCTTGCTTTTGCTTTAAATCATTCCAACGTTAGAAACAAATTTGATTCCCGTAGTATGAAATCTATTTTTTGTGGCTTTTCTCCATGTGTTAAGGGTTATAAACTATATGGTATTAATACTCAAAAGCTATTTATTTCTCGGGATGTTTCTTTTTATAAACATATCTTTCCTTTCTCCACAATAACATCTGATATGCAACACTTTGATGGCTCCAGCACTAATAATTTAATTCTACCTTTCTCTTCAGTTCAGTCATCATATGATAGCCTTCCTCCTGTTTCTAGTGTATCCACATTACCATTATCAGAGGTCACTTTCTCTCCTTCTATTTCACCGATGTTAGATGGTTTTAATTCCACGACTTGACATTCAGCTTCATGATCTCACTTCCATTCAATAGTTGTCGCCTCAATCTTTAAGAAGAAGCACCAAAACAAAGTCCCTGTCACAGTACCTAGCCGACTATCAGTGCATTGCTATTCGACGCACTAGTCTTCATCGACTTTCTTATGTGTTCTCTTATTCTCATCTTACTCCTAAACATTATGTTTTTGCAGCTACTGTGGATCAGGATCATGAGCCTCGTACCTATGAACAGCAGTCCAGATTGATGCTTGGAGATAAGCTATGCAGGCGGAACTCGATGCTCTCCAGCAGAATCACACTTGGGAGCTCGTCGACTTACCACCTGGAAGCAAGCGATCGGATGCAAGTGGGTTTTTTGTATTAAGAGAAAGGTTGACGAATTCGTCAAACGTTATAAAGCTCGGCTTGTTGTTAAGGGTTATACCTAACGAGAAGGTGTTGATTTTCTGGACACTTTTAGTCCGGTTGCTAAGATGACGACAATTCGATTGCTTCTTGCATTAACGGTGAACAAAGGTTGGTATCTTCATCAATTGGACACAATAACGTGTTCCTCATGGTGATCATGATGAAGAGGTATACATGCAACTTCCTCGAGTTTGTGCAGGTAATCACAACAAAGTATGCTACTAAGTTAAATCCCTTTATGGTTTACGTCAAGCAAGTCGTCAATGGAACGCGAAACTGACTTTGGCTTTACTTCAATATGGGTTCACACTATTGAGATATGGAGCTTGATAATCAGCTTTGGACTTTATTGTATTCTCCTAGGTGTATAAATATGTTGTATTATCCTGGTGTATCAAATCATCAAAAACAATTTATAGTGAATAAAAACCCTAGCTGCCCGTGAATGTAGCCATATTTTAGTGAACCACGTAAATATGTGTGTTCATTTTGTTTTCCACACTGTTCTTTGATTATTGTGATTGATCATCCATAACACACGCAAGCCACATTTGATCAGACGTTGTTCATTAAAAATGGGAGTGATGGTTTCATTGCCCTTTTGGTGTATGTCGATGATGTCCTTTTGGC
>JAOQMP010000002.1:11938811-11953715 GCA_027563575.1 Erythroxylum pedicellare
TCACTAATTTTAGAATAATTTGCACACTTTCTTATTGTGTTTGATGCATTTTAGTCTTCAGGATTTTTCATTCAATGCAGAATCTAGCTCAGTTAGTTCTACAAAACTTGGCACAGTGTCTTGATTGTGTTTGATGCATTTTAGTCATCAGGATTTTCAAAAGTTCCTTATCATAGTATACTTTCTGCTTCACTCTTATGCTTTAAGCATGTGGGTTACACAGTCGTAGATCATGGCTATTTAACTTCCAGTTTGTTCAATAAAACAATAGTCTCAATATAACATGGAAGCTTTACAGAAATAGTCCTGCATGTTTCCATTTCATACACAATATCTTCATATTGTGTTTGTTCCTCTTTAAATTTTTATTGGATGCCATTTTCTGAGTCTATGATGGATATGAAGCTTGTAAGACACCTGTCCTTGTCCAACATGCACTACTCAGGTGCTTGCTCCTTTCAAAATTGTTTGGCTTTCTGCAATATAAATGGTCTAAAAGCTCAATTGCTGGCATACTGAAATCGGAGTGCTGCTGCTGTTCACTTATTTCGATAAATCAAATGACAGCATTCCCTTAGGTCATTATCGTGTATTGTTTTTCTTTTGAGCATACCTTTACAAGCTAGGGAACCTAACACACCATGATCGTCAGCTACTTCTGCCTTCTATCTCACATGCTCCACTGATTTTCACCATGCAAAAATTGGGGAATCTGAAGGGAATTCCTTTCAGAAGTTGAATTAGCCAGACTTATTTCCTTTCTAGTTTCTGTTTTTATTTTACCTTCTATATTTGGAGTAGATTTGTGTTTACATTGCATTCTATGGAACGTATTGGAGGGGAAATATTGGAGATGCTTAGCAGTTTAGTCCCCGGAAAGTGATAACCTTGTTGAAGGAATTAGAATTGAACAAAAGAACATGTAGAATGGATGAACAAGAAGAATGGTCTCTTAACTTAACAAATCAATGGAATATTTCCCTGCAAATTGCTGAGTAATTTACTTTCCGTTGTTTTGGTTTGTCAGTGTAATCTTTTCTTGTGTTATGTGTTTAGTACTGGACGTAATTCCCTTCCTTGACATATAATAGATCTTTATCATATGCAGCACTGACAAATATCTGCAAATTCTTTACGTTGTCCATCTTTAAGTCCTCTTTAACATACTGTCAAACTCCCATCTCTCTTATTTTTGAAAATTTGTTTCAACGGTGTCCACAGCTTACATTTATATTAAATAGCTTTATCTAATCTTCTTTTGAAGCGTAACTGTGAGGCCCTGATGCTGCTTCAGAAGAATGGTTTACGGAAAAAAAATCCTTCAATTGCTGTTGTTGCTACCTTATTTGGTGACATGGAAGATGTTGAATGGTTGGAAGAGAAAAATTTGGTGGACTGGGATGAGGCAGAATTAGATGAATCCTTGGGAAGCAAGACTTTTGGTGATTCCCAGAGAAGAGCAATTGCCTTGGGATTGAACAAGAAACGACCACTACTAATAATTCAAGGGCCTCCAGGTACTGGGAAGTCAGGTTTGCTGAAGGAACTAATTTCGCTTGCTGTTCAACAAGGTGAAAGGGTGCTTGTGACTGCACCTACAAATGCTGCTGTTGATAACATGGTTGAAAAGCTTTCAAGTGTTGGGTTAGACATTGTTCGGGTTGGTAATCCAGCACGCATTTCTCCAGTTGTAGCATCTAAGTCTTTGGGTGAAATAGTGAATTCTAAACTAGCAAATTTTCGAGCAGAGTTTGAACGAAAGAAGTCTGATTTAAGGAAAGACCTGAGACATTGCTTAAAGGATGACTCTTTAGCTGCTGGTATACGCCAGCTTCTAAAACAGCTAGGGAAGGCATTTAAGAAGAAGGAGAAGGAGACTGTAAAGGAAGTTTTATCAAGCACCCAGGTAGTACTTGCAACCAACACTGGAGCTGCTGACCCATTAATACGGAGGCTGGATACTTTTGATCTTGTGGTTGTAGATGAAGCAGCGCAGGCAATTGAGCCTTCATGCTGGATCCCAATATTGCAAGGAAAGCGATGTATTCTTGCTGGAGACCAATACCAACTGGCTCCTGTGATTCTATCCCGAAAAGCCCTGGAGGGTGGCCTTGGAGTATCTTTACTGGAAAGGGCAGTGACTTTGCACAACGGGTTTCTTGCTACCAAGTTAACAACACAATACAGGATGAATGATGCTATAGCAAGTTGGGCCTCCAAGGAAATGTATGGAGGATCGTTGATGTCCTCTGCTACTGTTGCCTCTCATCTTCTAGTTGATACTCCCTTTGTTAAGGTACCAAATTTTCTTCATAACTTAAGGTTGATATATGTTTAGTTGCTTTCACATCTCTGTGTTGTTAATTATGGGATGACTTGTCATTTGCCTTGGTTTCACAGTACCGGTAGAATAAATTTCTAATTCTGCATTTACACTTTCAAAATTGCCAACTTTCGTGCTGACCATAATGGCCAGTAGTAGATTGATCATGGTTCATACTTACAACCATATGTTTGCTCATCTTTTAGGTACTTGTTTCATAAGATGCTTTGTAGTAACTCGTTTTCATCTTGAGGACTTTGCTTCTCTTTCTTTTTCAGTTCTGGCACCTACTTACATCAATTGAATCACTGTCCTACTTAAGTTTTGCTCTTGTATAAATTAGAAAACTTGAATTTAGTTGTCTTGATTTATTGTGCTTGCTATTTTCTTTGCTAAATTCTTAATTATATTCTTCCACAAAATATAGTGTTTGTAGTGATGTGGATGTTCTGAACTCTGAAGACATTGAAACTGTAGACTGAATCCAATTTTTTTGTCTCATATATGCCTTTTAACGAGCTCTGTCTGCTATTAATTTACCTTCCGTGTTGTAGCCCACATGGGTAACGCAGTGTCCATTGCTCTTACTTGACACAAGAATGCCATACGGAAGTTTATCAATGGGCTGTGAAGAACATTTAGACCCTGCTGGAACAGGCTCCTTCTATAATGAAGGAGAAGCAGATATTGTTGTCCAACATGTGCTTTCTTTGATCTATGCAGGTAACAGTTACTTTAGTTGCTAGCCAAGTATCAGTGTTCTGGAGTCATGAAATTATTTTAAATGGTGAGCTATGCCTATCATAGATATATCATATACTAGTCACATTTTTCTCTGAAGCCACTCTGAGCATAATTGATTGAAAAAAAAAAAAGATGGAAATATAGTAACTTTGCCCAAACATTACTTCAACATTACCAACATTGTAGACAACGGAACTAGGCCTTGAGAAGACCAAAAGCTGAATCTTTTGGTTTGGCTAAGGCAAAGGCAACTGCTGAATCTTTTAGTTTCAGAACTGCTACACTACTAGAACCTGTATGTTAGGAAGAGGCTGATTCTTAGCTAGGACAAACTGGTAATAATTATAAGAATATGGAAAAGAAGACTTTCATGTTTTAGTTTCTTTTGAAATATGATGGCTGGTAAGTTTAATGAGAACTCACTTAAACAGCACACTGATGTCTTAGAGACCTTGTCCTTTTTTCTTAAGATGAGGAATTGATTTGTGCAGTGTTCTATTACCAAAATTTCTTTCATGTTGAGCTGGTAATTTTGATCAAATCAACAAGATTCTGACAGTGTTACAGTTGTCTTCCTGGATTGCTTGCATAGTTTATATTTTTTTCTAGTTCTAGATGCCTTTATGCTTATATAGTGAAGTATGACTCCGTTTCTACATTCCCTTGTATCCTTGCGCATGATATGAAATCTACATTCCCTTGTATCCTTGCGCATGATATGAAATTGGTAGTTGCCACTTTGTAGTCTATATTTTGGGCTGAGATTGATATGTTCCTTCATTTGCTGAATCAACTTTGCAGGTGTTGGAGCAAAAGCAATTGCTGTGCAATCACCTTATGTGGCTCAAGTACAACTCTTGAGGGAGAGGCTTGATGAACTTCCAGAGACTGATGGTGTCGAAGTTGCAACTATTGACAGTTTTCAAGGCCGTGAGGCTGATGCTGTCATTATATCAATGGTATTAAATTCTTCACCGCAAACCTGACATAAGTTCACTTAATCCACAGTCAATAATTTGCAATCTCTGCAGCAGACTGGTGTTCTTGCAAGTCTTTTCGGTGGACCACTTACAAAACATGTCAAATGTTGTGATTTTGCATGCTAGGTACGCTCAAACACTTTAGGAGCTGTTGGATTCCTTGGCGACAGTCGGCGAATGAATGTTGCCATAACCAGGGCGCGGAAACATGTTGCAGTTGTCTGTGATAGCTCAACAATATGCCACAATACTTATCTAGCAAGGCTCTTGCGTCACATTCGTTATTTTGGTAGGGTGAAGCATGCTGAGCCTGGTGCTTTTGGGGGATCTGGACTAGGCATGGACCCTATGCTACCATCAATTAGCTGACATGATCTGAGCAGGTCAAGGAGGTGCATTTTCCTATGAGCCATTGATAATTTTATGATATGGTGCTTCTATATCCATTTTTGTACAGCAGGCTATTGATTTTGGTTGGGAGAAGAAACCAAAAGAAAATATATACGGACTTCTTATTTGTGTTTGTAAATACAAGAATTTCTGGCACCCTTCCATTTCTATCCAAATCAATGTAAATCAGAATTATTAAAATTCAATTTGACCAATTTGATAATATATAATCTTTGTGTTGTTGATGTATGTGTGAACGAGATTAGATCTTACAGCTCCTCATGGCGCAGGCATGTATTATTTGACCATTTATGGTTAAGTCCTGTCATGCCTGTTAATATCATGTTTGTGGTTCTTTCCTGCACATTTGCATTTTCTTTTTCTAAATTTTCAGAAGTTGGTTATATGTATAAAAGCATATTTTTAGGCTATAAAATTAATTAAAATTAACGTTTATTATTTTAAGATCTTAAATAAATAATCGTCACAAATAATTAGAACATTATATTGTATACTGATACGAAAAATGTCACTATCGTAAGATTAGGAAATTTTACCGTGACTTTGTTAAAATTCTTTTTCTTAATTTTCTGTTGCAGAGAACTTGAACCATAAAGTAATTGATATATAAATATCATAAATGTCTACATTAGTGTCTCATAGATACTTCTATTTCTTATTTAATAATAGTTAGGTGTACGTAATAATAATAAACAAGATAATTACCATTTTGAAACTCTTATTAAGCTGAAAAATATTGAAACATCATTAAAAACAATCATCAAAATAACCATGACCCATTCTTCGAAAATGTTCCTTAAAGATCTTTGGTCATGGGACTTTAATTAAGGGTTTTGCAATCATGTGATCCATCACGTTATGTTCAATATAAACTCTTTATTTTTTAACTTCCTCTTTTACAGTAAGATATTTTAACTCCTTATGTTTAGTCATAAGTCAATATGGTCAAGAAAAGGGCCGGAGATGAGCAAAACCAAGCCATCTCATATTGGGGGAGGTATGCTTCAACTTATTACTTCCTTTCTATGATTTTCTTTATCTATTCTTTCCTTTTTTATTTTTGCTTGTTCTTCTGTTAGTTTAGTGGTTGTGCTTTTACTTGTATGCAACTGTGCGTTTTATTTCGTATTTTCCTTACTAATTCGATTTATGCATAAGCATTTACTATTGCTTTGCTTTTAATTGCATGCTAATTTTCAAACCTTTAAACTTTGACTTCGAAAACTTTCCTTGAGGTTTGTTGTTAGTAACGCATATCCCATCAAATGTTAATCTTGATGCTACTGAACTCAACTTGATTAGTATAACCTTAACTCTCAAACTAGTTATTTTAGCCTCTTTGTCTCTATGGACCCTTCTTACTATTTAGGCCCTAGTTTTTTTTAGTCATTACTTTTAGATAATCTTTTGCATCACTTTTTTATTGTCACATCTATATGTGGATTTACCATAAACAACCTCTTTACTATGTAGGGGTAAGGCTGTATACTATCAAACCTCCCCAGATTCTGTTTTACTACGAGACTTCGGACTAGGTGTGATAATGATAATGATGGTGATGTTTAGCACCTTTATAGTGCTTATTAATTTTTTAGAAGAAAATTATTGATTACTACTAATATATTAGATATTCTATATATGAGTATATAGTCCTTTATTTCTTAAAGGTATCTTTGGACTTTCGTTGCAGTTTTTCAATAGAATGTACTGGAATTACTTTGATATTTGCTTAGCATTCCAACCATGAAGCTGATATCAGGTCTCGTGCATGTGTACACATACATTAAATTACCAATAATAGAAGCATATGGAATAGATTCCATTTCTTTATCTTCCACATCATTATTTAGATATTGCATGAGACTAAATTTACCTTCTTTTTGTATTAGGGTCATCCCTACTAAACATTTTTTCATATTAAATCTCTAAAGACTTCTTTAAATATAGTATGTTTTCTTCATTATCTATTTTGGAATATTGAAATTCTAATAAAATATGATGCCTCTCCCATATTTTTCATTTCAAAATTCTAAAAGATAAAATCTTTAGTTTTATAAAATATGTCCAAATCATTAGCAACAAGTAAAATGTCATCAACTAGAAGTATAAACTTACTCATACTAATCTTTTAGTAGATACACTAATAAGCAATATTATTTTAGAAAACCAAAAGATGTTGTGATATTATTAAACTTAATATATTATTGTTGGAAAGCTTGTTTAAGACCATATATTGATTTTTTAAGTTTACACACACCTAGCGATCCTTTCCTTGTACTAGAAAATCTTAAAGTTTTTCCACATAAACTTTCTCATTGACATCTCTATTTAGAAAGGCAATTTTCACATCCATTTGATATAACTTTAAATCAAACTAAGCAATGACATAATTATTCTCAATTAGTCTTTCTTTGAGATAAGTAAAAAGTCTCATTATAGTCAATATCATCCTTTGGAGGATAACCTTTGGCAATAAGTCTAGATTTGTGTCATTCAATATTGTCATTTCAGATTGGTCTTAAAGACCCATTTACATAAGACTCACTTATAAGCTCTTGGAAAATCAATAAGGACCTGGACCTAGACATTCTTTTATGTCATTGAATTAACTCAGTTTTCATAACATCAATCTATTTATCATATTTATCACTTTTTATGGCTTGTGAAAACGAAACAGGATCCTTATTAATGCCATAATCAAATTTTAAAATTTTCAAATAAACCACATAATTATCATGAATAGTTGATCTTCTTACTCTTATAAGTTTAGTTAAAGTTATTCTAAGTAGTTAATTTATGTTAGTTGGTTGTTAGTTTCTTCATGAGGTGCTGCTTCTTCCAAATATTTTCCATGATCATTTTATTCTTCTAATATTAGGATAAAATTTGGTAGAGAGATGGATATTGGGACATTTATGAGTAATGGAACATCAACCTTTATTTCACTAATATTCACTTGTCATTTTTCAACACTCCCACTAACTTCACCATTTTCAATGAACTTAAAATTATTTCTTTTAACAATTCTTGGACTATAATTTGGACAATAAAACATATACCTTTTAAATTTCTCCAGGTAACCAATAAGGTAACTAGTAATTGTTTGAGAATCTAATATCTTTTCTTGTGAATTATAAATTTGTACTTCTACTAGACAATCCCAAACATATAGGTGCCTTATACTTGGTTTCTCTCCAGTCCATAACTCAAAAGGAGTTTTAGGACTGCCTTATTAAGAATCATATTTAGCAAATATGTAACAATTTTAAGTGCATACATCAACAAGGTTTTGTGCAATGAGGAATTACTCTTCGTACTCCTAACCACATCCATTAATGTTATATTATGCCTTTCTATACATCATTTTGTTGAGGTATGCCTAGTATATTATACCGTGCAAATGGATCTGGATATTGTTCTGATTCATCATAGTTTCCATAATTCTCAAGAAACTTTGCAAATGGATCTGGATATTGTTCTGATTCATCATATTTTTCATAATATTTACCACTTCTGTCAAATCTTACAATTTTCACTTTTTTGTCTAATTTTCTTTTAACAACCTTTATAAACATCTTAAGTGCATTCATAGCTTGAGATTTTTCATTAATTAAATAGACATCTCCATACCGTGAAAAATAATTTACAATATGATAAAATATTTTTCTCCATCAAATGATGGAGTGTTAAAAGGTTCGCATATATTGTTGTGTAAAATTTCAAGGTGACACCTTTTTTATTATGGTTGGTTTGCTTTCCCTTAATATAGTTCATAAATATTCTAAGATCAATAAAATCTAAATTTGAAAAAATATTATTCTTTATCCATCTTTCTAATCTTTTTTTGGATATATCACTCAAAATTTTGTACCATAAGTAAGCAGAATTATCATTCATCATGTTACGCTTAATTACAATGGTATGATAAACAAAAAATAAGGATTCGAAAAAATTAACGTCAAGTTTCAATTCATATAAACCATCCATAAGAATTCCATAAAAATAATGGAATTATGTTTAAATAAACTAAAACAACCATCACCAAAATTTAAAGTAAATGCACTTTCATCAAGTGTGAAAACAAAAATTAAGTTTCTAAAATGTGAAGGTATATAGAGAGTTTGTATTAGATTTAGGTGATAACCAATATCTAATGTTAGACGATACGTCCCTATTCCTTCAATTGGGACCTTCTTATCGTTTCCTATAAACAAAAAGCTCAATTGAATTTATGGTTTGGATTGAATGAAATCCTGCATTATATTATAAACATAAGCAATACCTTATAATCAAACTACAAGTATTAGAAGGAACTTTAGTTAAGTTTAGTTTAGAATATATAAAAAGTTAGATGTTTCTTTCTTTTCAAACCAAGCCTTATGTTTTCATAATCTTTCTAATAGTGTCCTTCTTTCTTACAAAAAAGACACATATTTAATTTTTTCCTTCTTTTTAATATTAGCAACAACCTGTGTCACTTTAGTAGTACCTTTCTTTTTAAGTTTCTTAGCCTTTGGCTTGTGACTCTTGTTAGCTCCTTGATCTACAAGGTTAATTGAATAAACTCCTTAATTCTTTAGCGTTATTTCTTCCTGAATGTAAGCACATTGGACAATTCATTAACATTTCACTTATCTTTTGTAATGTTATAATTAATTTGAAAAGGTTAACACTCAGGAGATAACGAGTTCATGATAAATTGCATCAAAAAGGATTCATTAGTTGTCATGCCCAAGGTCTTTAATTTTACTACAATATTTGTCATCTCGAGGATATGTTGTTGCATACTTCGTGACCCATCAAAATTTATGTACCAATAAGAGACTTATTTATAGAATGGATATGTTCTTCCATATGTTTAAGATATTTTTTAACACTTTTAATTTGTGGAATAGTGGTCTTAATGTTGTTGGAAATAGTCATTTTGCATAAAATTAAGACATAATATGTTAGATCTTTCTTATGCTTTATAGTTTGTCTTCTCAAATGGAAGAAACATGTGAATGAAGAGAAATAGTTGTAATACATAAATGCTTAATAAAGTATAGAATTCAAATAATTAAAAACTTAGCATATACTACATGTTTCTTTTGGACAAACTCAATAATATATTATTATAAGTTTAATGCAATACATACTTTTTCAAGTAATCAAATAAACCTTATCAAATACAATCAATATGTATTGATATATGAACAAATGACTATTTATATGAAAAATTTTACTTAATTAGTTTGATCACTTTAGGAACATTTAGTGTAATTCATAACATTGCATATGATAGCATTGTAATTTGTAGAGCACATCGTACAAATGTAGAACACCAAAATAAACATTAAGGTCCATAATGCATTACCTACAATCTATAAAACTTTACCTAAACATTGGACACATGATAGATTGTAATAGCAAGATGCTCTAGAAAAACTACAAGAGCACTACCTACCATCATTCCAGACTTCCCTTGATAATAAATTCTCATGATAGTGGACATGCAAAGGAGGAACTTATTAGATTAATTTAATAATCATAAATGTGTCCCATATTACTTTATTTGATTCTAATATGAAGTGGGCCCAAAATAATGGTTATTGGGTTTGTAAAGAACATTAGAATCATTAGGGTTAATTAATAAAAACCCTTTCCTCTCCCTTCAATCAAGTAACGTTAACATATATCAAAGAAATATACATTCTTGCATCATAGACAAAGAACAAAGAAAGGAAGAAGGAGAGAGTGGATAAAGCTTTTGTGAAGAGAAGGTGTTTACGATTAGAAAAGGATTACACATATTAAGCATGGATCAAAGTTAGTAATTCTTTCGTTTTGTTTATAGCATGGATCTTAAGATTTTAAGGTGTTGAATCAATTATGTCATAGATCTTCTTGGGCGAATTCTTGACTTGAATTATTGTCAAGAATATTATAGTATCAATTTACATATGGTATTAGAGCTTTTCCATGATATTTTGATTTGCATTAAAGTTAATCTTAGGATTCATGATATTATCAACTAATTGTTGGTACGGTTTGAATTAATCGATTTAACGATCTCTCTATAACAACAAGTAAGGGATTGCGAAGGCTATAGGGTTACGATCTTGGATATGTCTGTTTGATGGGATAACTATTAAGTTAGGTTTTCTGAGACTAATATAAACCAGAAGATTATATCCTAAAGACCCTAGTGGAACCATATTTTCATATTTATGGGCCTACCATTGCAAAGCTTTAAGTTTATAATTATGAAAGAATAAATTGTTTGGTTTGAAAGATCAAGAAATTGTGATTCATGTTCGTGAGGACTACCATTACAAAGCTTTAAGTTTATAATTATGAAAAAATAAATTTTTTGGTTTGAAAGATTGGAAATCGTAATTCATGTTAGTGAGGGTTACCATGGAAGGGGTTAAATGTTGTAAAGCATAACTGTTAATCTCATTTTCCATTTTCAAGAGTTGAGGGCCAATGTTTCTTAGGTTCCATTTGTTCTATCTTTTATGGTCATGTAATAGTAGAGAGTAGATAGAGAGAGATCAATGATGACATTGTAAGGATGTGGCTCTGCATGTGCATTACAGTGTGTTGGGACTTTTCTTAAGTCTTTATTGTGCATCTATATATTGCATGCACATGCCCTTTCCAACATGCGTTTATTTGTGGACCCTTTAATAGTTCCTAAAATATCTGAACTTTACATAATGGTTTTGGGGTTAAAATGTACGGAGACCGTGACTTTTATGTTGAAAAATCAGTGAATTTGTATGTTAAAACAATAATAAATGAATATGTAAGTTAAAGCTTGTTAGTTTTGGACTTTACAGTATGATTTTTCAACAGTATAGTGAAATTCGCAAAATTCAGTTATACTTATGTAATTAAATGTTTAATATATAGAAAGCTTATTAGTCACTGAATTGAATTATGCATTCTTTCAATTGTTTATATTATGTGATGCTAATAAATGACATAAAAGATGAATTGAATAATTGAGATTATTAATTATACCGCTAGGAGATCACCCAAAGGTAGATCATTGCTTATAATTAATAACATTAAAGAGACTTATCGATCTACTTAGTGAATATGTTTGTATATCCAAAGATAACATGTATGCTAACTTAAGTATGATTAACTGTCTATTAAAGTGTGTAAGAAAGGCCCAAAGCCAATCCCAAGGAACAGTAAAGCTTCATAGGGTCTTTCTGTTCAGGTGCAGGTAGTCTGCATCTTCATAAACATGTCTATTTTACCGAGCCTGTCTTCGAGATAGTGCCTAGATCATTATACCTTTCGTGCAGGTCAGAACTTACTCGACAAGGAATTTCTCTACCTTAGGACCGTTATAGTTACGGTCGCCGTTCACCGGGGCTTCAGTCACTGCTCCCCTATCATCAGGTCGCCAACTTCCTTGACCTTCCAACACTGGGTAGGCGTCAGCCCCCATACATGGTTTTATGACTTTGCAGAGACTTGTGTTTTTGGTAAATAGTGGCCCGGGCTTGGTCACTACGACCCCCTTTGTGAGGAGGCATCCCTTCTCCCGAAGTTTATTACTTTATGAATCCATTGATTGTACTCAAAGCATTAATGCGTGAGTTTGGTTTTACGTTTGCAGTTTCTAATAATTTGTTAGATGTGGGCAATGGTCTGATCAAGTTTAATAGGTTAAACTATGCTGATTGGTCTGAGCAAATCCAACTTCAGTTAGATATTATGTATAAGGAGTTGGCATTAGTTGCAAAGAAGCCTGCAACCATTACTAAGACTAGTACATAAGCTTAAAAGACGTATTTTGAGGCTTGAAAAAAGTCTAATAGGTGGAGTCTAAACTTGATGCAATTGAAAATGGATAAAAATATTAATCCATTAATGTCTCATACAAACAATGCAAGGGAATTCATAATAAAAAACAAAAAGTACTCACAATCAGACATAGCTGACAAGTCTATTGTAAGAAGCTTGACGAGTGAATTGATGACCAAGAACTTTGACTGGTCACAACCTATCTATGATCATGTAATAGGCATGCCAAATCTAGCTGTAAAGTTGAAATCAATGGACACGGATGTGAGTGAATCTTTCCTAGTACAGTTCATCATCAACTCACCTATCCATGATCATGTAACAGGCATGTCAAATTTGGTTGTAAAAATGACAGTACTATTATGGTTTTGGTACATTAATGGATGGTTTATATCATTTCAACCCTGATGTTAATTATTCTAAATCCATGATTCATGTTGAACATAATATTGGTAATAAATGTAGTGCACATAATGAACACTCTGCTTACTTGTGGCATCAAAGGTTAGGTCATATGTCTAGAAAAAGGGTGATGAGGTTATTGAAAAGTGAAATCTTACCTTAACTAGATTTTACTGACCGGGATATGTGTGTGGATTGCATTAAAGGCAAGCAAACCAAACACATATCTAATAGTTCAGTCACAAGAAATACTAAATTATATGAATTAATACACACTGATATATGTGGTCCATTTAATGTTCCATATTGGGGTTGTGAAAAGTATTTTATCACCTTTATTGATAACTATTCACGTTATTGTTATCTATATTTACTACATGAAAAATCTCAATTAGTAGACATTCTTAAGGTGTTCATTAAAGAGGTAGAAAAGCAGTTAGATAGTAAAGTGAAAGTCATAAGGTTTGATAGAGGTGGTCAATATTATGGTAAATATGATAAGAATGAACAGTATCCTGGTCCATTTGCAAAATATCTTCAAATTCGAGACATTTGTACACAGTATACAATGCTTAGTACACCACAACAGAATGGTGTGACTGAAAGGTGAAATCGTACTCTATGGATATGGTTAGGAGTATGTTAAGTTACATGAATGTACCTTTATCTTTATGGATTTATGCATTAAAGACAGCTACAATTCATATGACACTTTATGAATTATGGACAGGTAGGAAACCTAGCTTGAGGCACTTTTCTGTTTGGAGTTACCCGGTAGAAATAAGGATTTATAACCCTCATGAAAGGAAGCTTGATGCAAGAACCATTAGTGGTAACTGTATCGATTATCCAAAAAAGTCCAAAGGGTACATATTTTATTGTCTTAACTATGGTACAAGAATAGTTAAGTCTAGTAATGCTAGGCTCATTGAAAATGGACTAATCAATGGGACTTGGGAACCACAAAAGGTGGATATTCAATAGATTCAGGTGGAAATCCTTCACCCAATGTCTCTTCTTAAGTTGTTATTCCTCTTGTTGTATCACAGTCATGCAATATATCGGAACAAAAAGTTAATATTTCAAACTCGTCAGAAGCAAATGTCAATAATGAACCAATAAATAATGTGCAAGTCACAAATGATCAAGTGATACCACAAGAGATAGTACTGTGAAGGTATATAAGGGAGAAAAGACTAGGTATATCATATGACTATGTGATGTATTCACTTGAGCATTGATAAGGATCCAGTCTCATTTAAAGAAACCATAAAATGTAATAATTTTGAAAAGTGACTCAATGTTATGAAAGAAGAGTTAAAATCTATAGATGATAATCAAGTCTGGGAATTAGTTGAGTTATCTAAAAGCTTAAAACAAGTGGGCTATAGGTGGGCCTTTAAGACCAAGAGAGGCTCGAAAGGTAATATTGAAAGGTACAAAGCTAGACTTATAGCCAAAGGATACTTAAAAGAATGGCATTGCTTTAAAGAGACCTTCTCTCCAGTTTCAAAGAAGGACTCTTTAAGAATTGTTATGACATTAGTAACTCATTATGATTTAGAGTTTCACCAAATGGATGTAAAGACCACATTTCTGAATGGTGACTTAGAAGAGGAAGTTTATATGGATCAAACGAAAGGTTTTATGACTGAAGAAAAGGAAAATATGGTGTGCAATAGATGGTTTGAAATAAGCTTCCCGATATTGGTATCTTAAGTTTAATGAGATCATAACCTCTTATGGTTTTGTAGAGAACATTGTTGATAGGCGTATCTATATGAAGGTCAGAGAGAGCAAGTTAATTATTTTGGTACTATATGTTAGTGATATCCTTTTAGTTGCTAATGATTTGGGCTTGTTATATGATGTAACGAAATTTCTCTCTAGTAACTTTGAAATAAAAGATATAGGTGAGGCATGCTTTGTGATTATAATAGAAATATTCCTTGATAGGACACAAGGATTGTTAGAGTTGTCTCAGAAAGGATGTATCAGTAAAATATTAGAGAGATTTATGATGAAAAAATGCTCAATAGGGGTAGTTCTAATTCAGAAGGGGGATAAATTTAGTGAAATGCAATGTCCTAAGATTGATTTAGAATGAAAGGAAATGAAATTTATTCCCTATACATCTGTAGTCACTACAACAAACATGACGTACAGTAACACTTTTGACAATATGTTATAAAATACCTATTTACGGTAACATTATATCTTAAAATGTTATGATTCTTA
>JAOQMP010000002.1:11994010-12009968 GCA_027563575.1 Erythroxylum pedicellare
TAAAAGTCAAAACTACTACTTCTTCGTTCATGGATCAAAAACTAAAAGATCTTCTCCATATTGACATCAAATGCAAGTTTGGAAATATAAGATGTTCTAGTTTAAAATTTTGGTGTACATAGGTTCTCGTTATAGAACTAGTTTGATGCATGATTTAATACATATTTTGCTTGAGAACTCTAAGGGTCACTTCAATCATCAACAATAATGATTAGTTGAATAACTCTATTGTCCCCTCCTCTTTTATGAGCGAGACCTAATCTTGATTTGGAGGATTCCCATATTTGGTGAAAACACTCAATTGGAAAATTCACCAATAAGTTTTGTAAGGAGTTCTAAGATCTCAGGGTTAGACTTCTGCTTGGTATAGTATAATTTTTTCCTAAGGTCTCTATTTTTACGTGGTTAGTAGCTAAATAGAGGCTTTTCAACATGGATATAATTAACTTTCTTCACATTCCTCAAGTTTATAGGCTTTGTAAAACTCATCTTAAGTTATTAAACTATCTTTTTTTAATGTGAACATTCTTTTAGTCTATCATATGTGTTCAATCTACCTATCTACCTTTAAGTGTAACAACAATATGTGCCTTTGGATGCTCCATATATGCTATTTGGAAGGATAGAAACCCTAAAGTATTCCAAGGTATTCTATGGCGCTAATTACCTCTGACCTAATTACATAGGTCAAAAAGCTTATTTTGGTCAATGATGTACATAAATATTGTAGCCTTTCATTGCTCGATTCTTGGAGAATAATACCACCAATAGAGATATGAAAATCAGAGGAAACATTATGCGATTATACAAATCTATGTTCTATAGTAGAGATTTCTTAATCTTCTTTGTCCCTTCACTTTTCCATTTATTAGCTAGCTATCTTCTTCTGAGATAAAGAACTTAGTAAATGGCTAGCAATAGATTTATCTTCGAGTAATAGAGGTTATGATATTGCAAGGATGATATGATCTAATATGGTGTTAATCCCTAGGTAGAATTGTTGATTAACTTGGAAATTCTCTCAAATTTATCTTTTCAAAATCTTAGCTTATTGCATCCATATAATTGGTTATAAACCTAGTCTATTCGTATTAGTTTTTTCTTTTTTCTAGTGTAATTTATTTCTATTAATATATTTAAATTTTCAAAAAATATAATATTAACATTTTGAATTTAGATTTAGCATCTTATGATATTATCAATACACACAAAACATTTTTAATGTCTTTTGATAACAAATCATTTATTGAGATAATGGATAATGAATAAAATTATAAAAAATATTTGTTCCCATATTAGACAATTGAATAAAAATAAAATTATGTAAAAAAGCATTCAGTTAAATCCATAATGGTGGATCAAATTAAATGAAATTGGCAAAATAATGGCATATTCTCTTACAAGAGGATGCTATTGAGACAAACTGCTAGAATACCTTGGCATACTCTGAAACGGTTACATCAAACTTAACCAATTGCTTATTTAACTAAATGGATCACACCTAAAGATAGTAATGGCATATTCTCAAATAAGTCTTGTAGGAGGATGCTAGGGGGACAAACTATTAGAATACCTTGGCATACTCTGATATGATTCCATCAAACTTAACAAAGATCCTATTTCACTAAATGTGTTACACTTAAAGGTAAATTAAACACACCTGATAGACTAAGTCCACTTGACATTTGTGTTCTCTATAATTTGTTGAATCAAACACTTGAACATATATTTTTTAAGTGTGGATACTCTTGTTAAGTATGGAATATGATTAAGGAAATTTATAGTGCAAACATCTCTAACCTTAAATATGACAATGGTATTGACTAATGCTACAAAGTTCAAAGAAAAAGGATGGGTCTGGATCATTTTTAAAATTGCACTCAATAACATGGTGAATCATTTTTGTATTGAGAGGAATAGGTGTATCTTCTAGAGGAACTCTAAATAGGTGCAAAGCATGCCACAAGTTAGACTACATGAGAGAAACTGTTTGCATACAATTTTCACATCACATATAGTCAAATTATGAAAAGGAATTGGGGAATTCCCTAAATAATCATTGTGTTGTCCTATGCTTATAAGAGAAGTAATAGTTTCTAATTAGTTTTTATAAGTTGTTTCCTTGTTAGCAACTAGTCCCTTTATTGTTATGTTTGAGTTGAGTTAATAATTGTATTTGAATGCAGGGAATATCTTTAGTACATGCTTCCTTACTTGTTGAATGTATATATCCCCACTATCAATATAAATTATTATTTTAAAAATTTTATGGAGCACAAATTATAAAGTGGCATTTATTTAGAAATATATTTCATTTTTTTTAAATCACATGGAATTAATTTACATTTAAAATTTGTTATAATTTTACATATATTTGAAACATATATAAAATAATTTAAATTTAAAAATAAGATACTTGATTAAATAATATCATTTTATTTGTAAGTGAAAGTTAGCTATATTTCAAATTTAAAATAATTACATAAAATATATTTGATGTTTTTATGTATCGTAAGATGAAATTGGTGTTAAAGTGAAACTTTTCTAAAAGATAGTTCTTCTCTGTAAAATAGAACATAATCTATTAAATATGATTATTTTAAGTGTAAAGAAACCTTGTCCATAATTATTGGTGAATCCTTTTCTTTATTAAAGTTCTATCTATTAAAAAATGTTACTCATAATTTAAGTAAACTTGTCATTTGGTAGTAAGTGAGCAAGGTGTCAATTATATAAAAATCAATGAAAATCTAGTAAACATTCCTATTATTACCTGACTACTTAATTAAAGAGATTGAATATCAATTGGAATTTAAAGTAAAATAAAACTAAAATGAGAAGAAACACTAGAAATATGTAAAATAAATTACTCAAGAGTGGAAAGTAGAATTAAACACATATCTAGATAAGATTTTCCTTAGTAAGGTTACAATTTTGAGCTAGATCAAGACTTAACTAATGACCATGTTACTTGCTATTAGAATATCTATATGCCAATATGGATAAAACTAAGGCAGAGAGAGCGATTATCCATATTAGCATTTCTGAAGGCTTTGACATTCCTCTCTTTTCATAGTGAATAAATTGGCAACTAAACGCCACACTAAACATTAACCTATATTCTTTCTTTAGCCCCTAAGTTTTGCAATCTTAATCAACTAATCCACTCCCCTAGTTTGATTGCATTTTAGGTTATATAGATAGAACACATTCTGCAATAGCAATGAGAAGTAGTTGTAGTTTGAAAAAATGGTCTAATGGTTCATTGTCTTGCTAACAAAGTAAGCACATTAGATTATTGTTTAGGGTTAAGCTTAGCCTATTTTTGGCCATAGACTCTTCCTCATTTCTAGCCATAGGATAAAGGAGAATTTAGGTATGTTATTCTTATAGTAAACTAGTTTTGCCTATGGACATAACTAGTGAGATTTGAAAAAAAAAATTCCTATACAATTTTGGGTGGTAATTTTTTAGATTTATGTCTTGTTCAGTGCATTAAGTTTTCTATTTCATTATTTAAGTTGTAATTAGACACTACCATTATAAATGAATAGAATCCCCTTAAAAGATGCACTAGACAAATCTATTCATCTTTGTCAATGATGACTTGAACTCTTATATAGTCAAGGATGCTTTCTCTTAAGCTGTGCTTATGAAAGAGTCCTAATTCATGCCAATTATCATAAAAAACTAGGTAAGCTTGTCATTACCATCTCTAATTTTAATTTACTATTTATTTTTAGTTCCATCATATGTTTGAGAGTCCATAAGGTGCTGTATCTAGACTTTATCTTTTAAAATTTTATCTCCTTTAAGGAAATAATTACTCATCTCCTTTACTAGTCCAAAGAAAGTTCCTTATCAATTTGTCAAGGATTTTAATCAAATCAATAAGTAAATGTAGATATGATGTATAGTACATATGCATATTGTTTAGGAAAACTTGGAGTAGTTGAAGTCTTCCAGCATAGCTTAAGAACCTAATGTACCAATCCCTTAGTCTCTTATGAATTAGGTCTAGAAGTAGTAGGCAATTATTATATTTTATTGTCCTTGATGTGATAAGTGTGCCTAAGTACTTAAAAGGAAATTTGTATATTTTAATAGACACTTAAGTATCTTATCAAATCCTTTAAGATCTAGTTAGGGCTGACATAGATTTAGCAATAGCACCAAAAAACAATAACAGGTCATCTATGAAAGAGAGATTAAAGATCATTTGCTTGTAACCATTTGCTTATATCATTTGTAATGGAATATAAATATTATGTTTTTGTTTATATTAGTAGTGACGATTTTAGTTGTAAAAATAATAGCAAGGTAAAGGATCACCTTCTCTAAGCCCCTTACCTCCTTTTATTCCCTATTTGTTAAAATGCTATAAGAGGGTGTAGTAATGCAATGATTGATCCATTTTATGAATTGTGAAGGAAATATTTAGGCCTCCAAGACTTACAAGATAAACTTCTAGCTAGTTGCAACAAAAGTTTATGGAATTCATTTTTCGAGGTATTACTATATATTCCTCTTGAAAATTTCTTGATATATAAGGGTATTGTCCCTATTATTTCTCTTAAAAATGAAAACACCTTAGTAGGGGTTAACAATCTCTTTTAAAGCTAGCTTTATTTTAGAAGTTTTAAGCTTGGAGATGATTTTAAAAACCATATTGCCATATGAGATAACCTATAGTAAATTAATCTTGAGGCATTAATAATCTTGGGGTCAAACATATGTGAGTCTTATTCATCTATTGGTGCATTATACCTTTGCTAAAAAATCTATAACATTTTTTTTAATATGTCCCCTATAAGATCCCATAATTTTTGAAAGAATTTTGCACTAAATCCATTAAGCCATGCACTTTGTTATCACCATTATACTGGAACATGCATTATTGATTTCCAAGTTAGTGATAGGCTTATTAATTTTTAAAGTTTGGTCTATAGTGATAGGATGAAGAGATAACTTTAATTCTTATAAAGAGACATCAATGTTATATTAGTTCCTAAAATACCTTTGAAGAAACTATATGAAGGTTACTTCATTTCTTGAGGGTTTAAGACTGAGTTTCCTTCTATGTTTGTGAGGTAAGAGATTCTAATGATTTTTATTCTTAGAATAAAGGAGTTATGGAAGAACTTAGCATTCTAATCCCCTTCTTTTCAAAAAGTAATCAAGACATAAACTTCACAATGCTTCTTTGCTATCTATATGATCATGATCGTAATTAAGCCCATTCCTGTTAATTATATATGATATGGGCTTAATTGATTATTTAATTATTTCATAACACTTAGCGATTAACCACATGAAATTGCTTAAGATACTCACTTTGACACATATGTGATTTTAGGCACAATTCGGAAGCAAGGAAGTTAAAGTGAGTAAGAAGCACTATATTTGGGTCGTTTTTTTGAAGAATTACACTCACTTATCTTTATAGAGTAAGAAGAAGAGAATTAGAGTAAGAAGAAGACAATAAAAGCTCCTTAAAATAACGTTTGTTAGACTAGAAGAAAATCTTGAAATTTTAGTCCATGAAAAGAAAACAGAGAAATGGCCAAGAGAAAGACCAAATGCAAAACGACATAATAATAAGAAATTAAAGCAAGCAACCATGAGATCATGTGACATGCAATACAAGACCAAGCAAATTTGTACAATCATTACATGTATTACAAGACAAGAACAAGGCCAACTATCCATTTATCTATAAAAACGTAGCTGCCATATGTTTTGGAATGTAGCTTAGGAATAAAGGCAAGATAAAAGTGTATGTCGGCTGGTGTGAGAAAGTGGAGGTTCGGCTGAAGTAAAGAATGGGTGAGGGCTGAGAAAAATGGCTGAAATGACATATACATAACGTTACACCTGTCTATTTGTCCTATATGAAGCTAGCTGTCCATTTAAATCATGAGAAAAACCTAGCTTTTGGAGGAACCAAATGTGTAATGGTTGCAGTAACATAAACCGAAGACACATGCAACACATACAAAAAGAGACACCCCACACTTCCATTTAAATGCTGCATGTCCCTTCCATTTAGCTAGCATTTAAGGTATGCAAAATACATGTATAGGGGAGAAATGGAGGGCTAGTGATGAGTAAAAAGCCGAAAGTGAATAAAGGGTAGCAACTCCTTCATTTTTGTCTCCTGTAGTTTTGAAGCAAGTGGAGCAGCTGGAAACCTACTTTCTCTTTGGTTAGGCCTTATCTCCTATGATTTTTAAGATAGTTTTTATCTTAATAAAGGGAGGTGTCAGCTGGGAGGTGTGTAAAGAACCAAGAGTGAAAACAAATATAGCAGCTTATATATTTTATCCTCTTCAGTTTTAGAAGATTGGGACAGCTAGGAGAGAGTTTTGTGAGTTGGTTTATATTGTCCTCTTTGGTTTCCAAGATGGCGGGAGGGCTGAATCAAAAGATGAATAACATGGCAACCATGGAGAAGATGAAGGGCTAGACGTCCTGAGGTCAGTTTAGAGGTGACATCAACGTCGACAACCCGAGTTAAGTGTATTTTTTTGTTTTTGTTGTTTCTTTCTCTCATTAGGAATTGATTATGTTATCTTGTGTTTATTGAATTGGATATTATGAAAAGATGATTTTAATGAGTTCATTGAATCGTTTATTTATAAACCAATTGCTAGAATTTCAATGTAATCTGTAATTGTTATGTTGAAATTTATGTGTAGCGACTAATGATTTATAATCATTAGGGTTAATATGAACTAGGTTAAATGGCACATTGTATGTGGTTGTTGCCTTGATTAATCAGTTTTCCTAATTCATAATGCGTAATTAAATATAGAGATTGTATTCTAGGCTATTTGGTGGTTAAGTTTAATTAACGATCATATCTTGATTAAACAAAACTTAAGGGAAAACTTGGGTTAATTATTAACCCACAATTAGTAGTTGCTATGAGAGGTTAGATAACAACAAATCTATAAAATAAATTTAATTATTGTGTAGGCAGAGATTGAACCTAAGAACAAGGTCCTTACTGAATTTCCCACTTTTATTATTTTTCCCATGTTTTTTAAATTTGTTTTCATTATGCTAGTTTTATTTTCTTTTCTTATTTCAAAATCTAAACCCCTTTTTTCCTAAGCACCGATTAATTTCATTTCAACAACTTTTCACACACTATCTGTAGGATCGACCTAGATTCACCGCTACTATAGTAGTAATCTAGTTATTTTATTTTGACTAACATTATGACGCATTGTCACTATGTCATTGAAACATTCACATAAACATAAACAATGCAGCATTTGGAAACAAAAATAAAAATTTTACATAATCCAAACATAATGAAAACCAATACAATACATATGTAAAGTCAGGGACAAAAGATAATGCAGATACATATATAATCTTTAACTGTGAATGGGAATAGTCTTACCTTAGTTGTATCCTCTAACAACTCATTTCCTTTACATGTTGGAGAGTATATTTCCTTTGTAATTTCCTATGTTTTTTTATGTGTTCTTAGTGTTATTTTGCAAGTTTTCACATAGAAGATGACCCTAGATTGAAACAACTCACACAAATGTCTGACCTAAAGGGAAAAGTGAAGGTTCTAAGTAATGGTGCACACAATTTGGCTATAGATTTTGGAGCTCCATTCCCTATCTTCTCATAAGAAAAGGGTGAGAAATTCCAAAATGGTGCTCTAAAATTCTTATTGCACCTCATTATTTTGATTTCCAAATTTTGGAAGAGTAAGGGTTAAAAAAATAAAGTGAAATCTTTGAGTATAAGAATTAATTAGGAAAAGTTTATTATTATTATGTTGTGTATGAAAAACTTACTATAGAATTCTATACTACTTTTCGTTATAAGCCAAACAAGCGAGACAATTTTTGGTTTAGACTAAAAGAGGAACCATGCAACTTAGACCATAATATTATGGAGGATATATTTGGATTCCCAAAAACTAAAACAATAAAGTCCCATAAAGATTTTAAGGCAATCACATATTAGAAGAAATTGACTAGCTTAGAAGTGTTTAATCCTCACAATGCACCATATTATGTAATTAGGATTTCAGAACACTTTTGCTTTATAAATTCATGTTTCACACAAATTTTCGAAGAGTCAAAGGAATAAGTATTCTAAAATGGATTTATTTTTACTTTGGTTTATGGAAAAAAAAAGTTAAGTTCTACACTTCTACACACATCTTCCACACAATAGTTACTTCAATCACTAAAAAAATAACTATTTAAACATGGAATTCTTATTAACAACATTGGTTTAATACCATGATATTTTTGTTTCTAGACTAACCTCTATTTCTCTTAAGTTTTTCAATAATACAAACTTAAGGAGGGCAAAATTCATAGAGTCATAAGGTATGAAACTCTACAATCTAATCTCTTAATTAATGGTTAAGCAAAGGAAAGGATAGGCGATATCATATTCAGGCCTAAAATAGTAGCATCATGAGGATACATTAAGTCAAAAAATCCATAGAAGAAGAAGTGTGGGAGAAGTTGGTCATAAAAATTGAAGATAACAACAAGAAGTTGGAAGGATGAATGGATGCTATGGAAGCACAATTGTAGCAGGTAGTGTGATAATAGCTTTACCAGACGAAGGAATTGTTGAATCAGTTTGAGGTGCAAGGTGTCTAAGTTTCTTCTCTAACACCACCACCACCATGATCAACATAAGTTTTCTTGACCTTACTTTCACACTAACCTACATCATTTCTTCCTCGTTAATCCATTTCCAGGAAAAACTACTAATGATGCCTACAAAATTAAATTCATTAATCATAAGTGCATCAAAAAAAGCGTCATAAAATGAAAGAATAGGTATATTATTCTCATTATCATGTATATTAACCTTAAAAAACACTCAAAACACAAATTTCACAAGTTAATTCTTCTTTACAATTTAAATGATCATGATCACAATTAAGCTCATTCCTTTTAATTATATGCCATTAACACATTTACATAAATACCAAAAAAATCAATGTCATGAAACAAAAACAAAAATTTTACACAATGTAAACATAATAAAAACCAAGACAATTTATATGCAAAGTCACAAACAAAAGATAATGCAAATACATATACAATCTTTAGGCATGAATGGGAATTGTCTCATCTTGGCTGCATCCTTTGATAACCCATTTCCTCTTGGTGTTGGAGAGTAGATTTCCTTTGTAATTTCATACATTTTTCTATGTTTTTAGTGTTATTTTACATGTTTTCATTTAGAAGATGGCACACAAAGTGAAGCAACTCACACAAAGATCCGAACCAAAGGGAAAAGTGAAGATTGCCAAATTTTGTGCACCACTGATAACAATCTTCACTTTTCCTTTTGGTTTTCAACCTCACAATGAACCAAATAATGTAATTAGGAGTCTAGAACACTTGTTATGGCATAAATTCATGTGTAATACCATTTTTATGAAGAGTCAATGTAATAAGTATTCTAAAAAGGATTTTTTAACTTTTTATATTAAAAACAAAGTTAAGGTCTGCACTTTTACACACATCTTCCACACAATAATGGCTTCAATTATTAAAAAAAGTAGCTATTTAGGTATGGGATTCTTGGTAACCTTGTTGGCTAATGCCATGATATTGTTGTTCATGGAGTAACCTCCATTGTTCTTGAGTTTTTCAATAATACAAACTTAAGGAGGGTGGAAATCACAGAGTCCCATGGCATGGAACCACGTGATCTAAGATTTTTATTTGTAGTTAAGCATAGGAGAGGACCATAAGGCATCATGTTCAGCCTAATAACAATAGCATCATGAGGAAATATCGAGTGAAGAATTTGAAGAAGAAGAAGAAGAAGAAGAAGGCTAGGATAAGGTGTTTAGAAAAATTAAATAAAAACAACATCAAGTTGGAAGCATGAATGGATGCCTTGGATGCATAATTGAAGCAGGTAGTGCAACAATAGTTTTACTAAACGAAGAACTTGTTAAAGTATTTTAAGGTTTAAGGCATCCAAGTTTCTTTTCCAACACCATCACCACCACACTCCCCATAAGTGTTCTTACCCTTATTTTTATTTTTATTTATTTTTATTTTTTTGTTACATTAATTATGTGTGTTTGTTTTTAGTTATGTGTCGTTTCCACATTGAGGGCAATGTGTTGTTCAATTGAGGGAGCATATATATATTTACGTTATCATTTGTTTGTGATTTTGCATATGCATTGTGTTTGTTTTTTATTATGTTTGCATTATGTAAAAAAGATTTGTTTTATGATGTTTCATTGCATGTATTTATGTGAATGTATAAATGGCATGGAATTAAAAGTAATAAGCTTAACTTTGATCATAATCATTTAAATTGTGAAAAAGCATTAGCTTATGAAGTTTGTGTCTTGAGTGTTTTTTTAGGTGAATATGCATGTTGATTAAAATATTGTACCTATTCTTTCATTTTATGACACTTGTTTAGATGTGCTTATTACTAATGAATTTAATTTGGTAGGCATCATTAGTAGCTTTTCATGGAACTGGATTAACTAGGAAGAAATGATGTAGGTAAGTGCGTGTGCATGTGCGTCTGTGTGTATGTATATATATATATATATATAATATGAATAAAAGTGCCAAATAATTTTTTTCCATTAGCCCTTTTAAGGTTAATAATATAATGGGTAGCCTACTGTGAGTTGTGATATAGCTGAGTAATCAGGAGACTTTCGCAATAAAATGTTTGCCTTTACGTCAAAATCTAAAATGGCACTTTAACTAAGCATGAAAGAATGTAACCTAAATAAGTAATTAGGGGACATTCATGACAAGGCGTTGGCTTTCGGGTCAAAAGTGTAGGTAATTGTTAAATAAAATTTAAAAATATTACTTTCTAAAAATAAAAGTGAAACCTATTGAGCTTCTTATGAAATGTCAAGAAATTTCCATGGGTGGGTACTTAGTGATAGCCTACCTCTTAAAATTGGCAAACAGAATTAGTGCATGCTTATAAGTGGCATATATGTATGAATAGGGTGTCAATATTTTGGTAAATATGTATATTTAAAGCAAGGCACTTGAATATGTATAGAATAAGTTAGCGTGTTGGATCTTTTTGAGTGACCGATGTTTATGGATAAGTTAATTTCATGAAATTTTACATCATTATACAATTATTGCATTGTTGCATGATTGTATTATTTGTGTTATGCTTTTTGTTAATTTTGTGGTCGTAGTTTTACTCGGGGATAAGCAAAGTCTTAAGTGTGGGGAAGTTGATAATTGCGATTTGTAATACGTTTTCTAAGTTATAAAATATGCTATTAGGTATTTTTCTTGAATGATAATCATATGTTTAGGACTTAAATTTATGTCTTTATCAGTGTTTTGTGTATTTTGTTTGATTGTTGATTATTGTTTATTGTACAAGAATTTGATCTTAATGCATGTTGTATAGGATATTTAATATGTTTTAATGATAAGTGGAGACAAAAAACTTGAAGAAAAAAAGAAAAAGCTAGATAAGGAGATGTGTCATAATTGTGCACTTGCATGATTATGTAGGATCAATGCTAGAGCAATTGGAGGCCCTTTGTCATGATCATGCAAGGTGTGCCAAATCCTGATAGAAAATGCTGATAGGAGAAGCACATGATCATGCAAATGCTAGATTTTTTTTTCAAGTTATGAGATTTTTGTGGTTTGATGATTTAAGGTTATTTTTGGTATAAAAACAAATGAGGAAACCCTAGAAAGAGGCCTAGGAGGATTAAGAAGTATAAAAGGAAAAGAGAAACACCAAAAGAGGTAGATGGAACATCTAAAAAAAAGATTAAAGAGGCATAATTCCTGAAGAACAAAGCGGTATAATTTTCTAACTCAAGAACAAGAAGAAGAAGATATAATTCATAATTCAAACTTCTATTATTTTCTTTTCTTTCCTTCTATTTAAATGTTGATTATGATCGGTCTAGGATTTATCTTTGGCTATAGATTTCTAAATTTATTTTAGGGATTACTTTTGAATTGTTTTGTTAAACTTTTATGTTTTTGATTTAATAAAGATACACTTTATGGTGTTATTATTTTATATTTGATCTAAATTGAGAGATTAGGTTAAATTATCTGTGTTATGTTACACAGCGATAGCTGATACCATAATAGATCTATAAGCATTAGATTAATAGGAAATTAAAGAGAGACCATAATTGTTTGTTAGTTACCCTTGGGATTGCTTCAAATCCAGTTGGATAACAAAAAGAAGTTTTGAGAGATCAGGAAGTTGCAATTTAGTTCTTATCTATTTTAATTGGGATTATTTGGTTGGATCTCAAAAAAGGGTAATCGCAACTATTTAACATCTAGCGTTGAGAATTATTAGATCAAGAAGGTGAACTGAAAACAAAACAATGATAGAAGTAATTCCTAGGTTATCACCATTGATTAATTGACAAATTCATTACTACTTGTTAAATATTCAATTACTAGTTTAGTTAGTTTATTTTCTAGTTACATTTTCATATTGTTTACCTTAAACAAAGTGTTATAGGAATTGTTAGTTATATAAAACAATCCTTATGGGAATATTATTTATACTATAAATATATGATCCTTATACTTACAGTATAGATATATTTAAGAATCAAAACTACAACCACCATCACTAATTAAGTGGGGACATATCATAATCATGTCTTCATTTTTTTGGGAACAATTAATTATAAAATTTAATCAAATATTATTTCTATGTGTAAATGATCTAAAGAGACTAGAGTTACTTATTTAGGTTCTTATGTAAACTTATTTTTCTCATCGTTAAACATATAATGACAGGAATGTTGTTTAGAGAAAAATGATAACTTAGTAAAAATAATTTTGAGTCCATATGTTTTAAATGAACTATTATATATTCAATTAGAACTTAATGATCATTTTATATTTGTAAACAATAAATGTAGTTGCATTGAACATATTGCAACTGATTTTCAATGTGAAGTTATTAATTTAATTTTGACATATATCTTTATTTACTTTTACAGATAAATAGAGGAAAGTTTAAGTACTCTAATAATTTAATCTCTTTACAAAGATTCAATGATTTAGTTTAGGCTCATGCTAGATTGGTTCCTGGTGTAAAGAACCACATTATTTGTTTATCTTGTAACAAACATTTGAAAGATAGAGGGATCACTATATCAAATAAGCATTTAACTGAGATCAAAGGTGATGTGGAGCTTGGCAAGTAAGTTAGTCAGGACATGAAATGGTAGATGAAAATTTTGCTTAAAGATTGTTATAATGAAAAAGACATAAGTAAAGATTGAACTATCAAATTGGTAATGGAAGTTTTTTTGTGATGGTTACATTGATATCGGCAGTATTGATGGTAGTATTCCTATAAAACAAGAAGGGATTATTACAACTGATGTGAGGATGAAAAGAAGACATATGTCTAATTTTTTCTTCACCAACAACACGTAGAGCTCAACCTTTAATTCACAATGCCAACTATATAAAGAGGTAGCTCATAATATGGAGTGGAAATGTCTAGATGGTGGTATAATGTAGATGCATCATATATTGCTTCTCAGTCTTATTATTACCAAACTATGGTAGATGTTATTGCCTTTTATGGTCTAAAATATAAAGCTAATTCAATTGATGAATACAAAGGTAATCTTCTCAAGAGCTCTATTTGTGAAATAAAAGTTATTTGAATGAAGGAATAATGGCTTAGGAAATTTATGGGTATTCAATTATGTGCCTATTATCAATTTTTTAGTTTATTCTACTAAAGGGATGATGTTTTTGAAGTCCATTGATGCATTGACCTTATAAGAAATGGTGATACTCTATTTCAAAAATTTAAAGAATTTGTGAATAAAGTTGGGCTTATAAATATTGTACAGTTGACTACTAACAATAATTTTGCTTATAAAGCAGTTAGGAAAAGGTAGTAAAGCAGTTATAATTCTTTTTGTTGGACTCATTTTGATGTACATTACATTCACTTAATGTTGGAAAATATAGGAGATGTTAGGTACTTTCCTATCATTGATGAAAAAGTATAAAAAGAAAGAAAAGTGATTAAGTTCATCTATAATTATGCACGGGTTCTGGATTTGTTGAGAAATGATTTCACTAATAGCAAGAATATTTGTTGCCTTGTTATTACAAAATTTGCAACTAATTTCTTATAAATTATATGTTTTGTTCTAATGAAAAAAGAGCTGAGACAAATATTTACAAGTGATAAGTGGGTTTAACATGCTAAGTCTAATGCCGAAATGAAGGTTTCTAGAGGTATACTTGAAGATTATAAATTTTGGTCTCAATGCTAATTTTTCATCTGAATTTATAAGCCTTTGATAAAATTACTTCGTTTGTTGATAATGCTAAAAAACCAACAATGGGTTATTTTTATGATTTCATAGAGATAGTGAAGGAAGCAATTAAGGCTAATAAAAAAAAATAGACCTTCCTTATATACACTTTATCTTGCAATCATCAATAAAAGAAAGAAAAGACAACTTTACTCTTTGTTGTTTATTGCTGGGGCATTTTTCTAATCTTAGTATCTATTTTAGACTAAGTTTTACAAAACAAAGCTGAACTTAATGGGAGAATGCTATTAACTATTACAATAATTGTTTCACGTAAGATGATGTTAGATCTCTTTAGCTCAAAAAATAGCCATACAAGGATGTATGCAATGATTTTTGGGATTTCAATTGCAATTTGTCAAAATAACAAGTTTAAACTAATATATATTTATTTACTTTTGTTACTTATTTAAAATTAATCATCACTCTATTTTATTTATAAGATTACTTTTATTGTCTTATAGCTGCTAGTGAAGACCAATTTGGAAGTCGTATTTTATAATTGCAAATGTTTGAGGTTTGAATTTTAAGCTAATGTGTGAGTGCACATTTACATTCATCCATTCCAAAAAAAGAAATATATTAGAACATAAAAAAGTAATTGATTTGTTCTTTTTTTTATATACAACTCAAAGTTTTGATAAAGGTATATTATTATCACCATTAAGTTAACACATAATTTTATGATTTTTAATAATTTATTTTTATTTATTTACTTTGGCTATTAATAGAACAAGTAGTTTTATAGAGTTAATTTGCTTTGACTATATCAAACTTTTAATGAATTGGGTTTATAAGGAACCAAGTTTCATAAATGAGAGTGACTTGGAAGATAATCTTGGATGAAAAATAATTTACGTGTTATTTAGTGTAATAAGTTTGAATGATGATAATGATGAGACTCTTCTCAACAATTAAGAGTTTATATTAAATAAAAAATTAAGGCCGATGCAATTTGAGTAGATATATTATTGAACAAAGTTTTATGTTTTTTATTTTTCTCTTTTCTTTTATTTCACTTGTATTTGATATATATGTTAAATTTTACATATTCAATATAAATATAAATTTTTAGCTCTAAGCACTTTTATTTTAAATTTTAGTTCTACTTTGTTGTGTTTCTCGGCATGAACTATTATTGTAATACTTATGGATCTATATTATTCATATTATATGATGTTTTAATATACTTGTTTTTTTACTATATGATGTAAATTATAATATTTTAACTACTTTGTATTATTCATTTGCAATACTAGCCCAAACTTTAAAAAGTGATATTAAAATAATCAAACTTTTAGTTTTGTTGCGAAAATAGCTAGATAAGAATTTTTTTGTTAAAATCGCTAACATTGCTAACTACATCATAATTTTTACATGCTACGTGGCTATATGCATGGCAATTTGGTCGGGTTAGAAGTCAACAGGCTAGACCTAGGTTAATCGGACCATGGGTCGATCCTCGGGCTCTAATTTTTTAGCCTGATTGGGCCTAAGTTATTGTTGCAGTCTAAACAAAACAATATAAATTAAATTCTATCTAGACAAATTAGAGGCAAGTACACCCTGTTGACAAGTAACATAAAACAATAAGAGCCGGATATTGTACCC
>JAOQMP010000002.1:12017938-12030608 GCA_027563575.1 Erythroxylum pedicellare
TTGATTAAACTCTAATCAAGAATGTTCAACTACAATTTATAAATCCTAAACTTAGGAGTCCATAAATAATAGCTAAACATAGATTAAGCTACTCCCCTTTTAAGCTTATTGAACTCAATCCATTGCTACATCTTCAAGAGAAAAAGAGATGCCTAGCCATTCATAGCTACAAACAAATTCACTACTAAGAAGCAACTGGAAGATCCCATGGTAGCAATCAATGGAGGAATGTGGAAGAAAATTTTTTGGAGAGAAGGCGATGTTGTGCGTGAAGATGGAGCAAGATGATGATTTTTTCTCCCCAGAAGTGTCGGCTGTTCTCATGCTGTTAAGATGGCCTAAAATAGGTCTTTTTGTGAAAATGGGCCGATAGTTCGAGTATTTAAAGGTTTGCGCGTGGTGACATATGAATTCGTCACCGCGAGCTTTTCTAGAAAGGTTTTTATTTGGAGTTTTTGGTTTCTCCACCGCGACGACATGAACTTCACGGTGCAGCAAAATTTTCCCAAAAAGTCTCTTAACTAATCTACTGAGTTCGCTGCGACGACTTGAACTCACGCTATGGCAAAATTATCCCGAAGAGTTTTGCTTGAGTTCTTCATACTTCGCTGTCGCGTCACATCAACTCTCGCCGCGGCTAACTTTCCTGTTGCCCTGTTGACTTATCATTTTCAACCTTCACTCCTTGCCTCTACTTCTTTGAGTCTCCTACAATAACAAATTGTAGTTTGCAGTATCAATTGTTCCAAAAAAATTAATTTTGTGCAATTACTAATTATTTTTGACAATTTTACTCACAAACTACATAAGATAAAGGTAAGCACTCAAGAATCAAATTAAGCATAAAATCTGAAATTAAGAGCCAAGAAGTGTAATAAAAACCATGAAAATGTCACCAATTTATATAAGATACTTGGGTTCAATCATGGAGATGATGGGAAACATATATATTATTATAATCTAAATTAGTTGATTCACGATTGAATAATCTAATTGGTCACTTGATTATAGTTTAGACTGTAGTGTTGTGATTTATCTCTACATAAGTAAAAGAGTTTACTTCAGGGGAATGATGAGTTTCATATCATGATAGTAGTTGAGTATCGATAATGGCACTGTTAAATAAATCTAGAATCAAGTATGTTTTTAAAGAATAAAGTGGGTCATTACTTTAATCTTAAAACATACACCTTAGCATTCTTTTATTACAAACCGCAATCTTGATTAGTGGTGAACTCATATGTGTTTCATTATAATTCTTGATATGATTGGAATGAATTTTACAGAGTATCAATCCAGTGTCTGCATATTGGAATTATTAACTAAAACATGTATCAAGGAACATTTACTCAAATAAAGAGTTTATAGTTATATCATCACTTCTAGATGTTTTACAGAACTTGATGATTAAACTGGCACCAGTAGTTTGATAGACTAGCTACCCATCAAGTCTTAACATCAAGATGAGATCTTGTGTGTTAATCATCATATAGAACAAAAAAGGAGATCTAGAAGGAAAAACCAACATAATGGCAAAACAGTAATTTTACCCTTTATTGTGCGGATGGCTGCAATATGGTTCATATTAGAGTTTGCAATTAGACATTTTATTTGAAACATGTGTTCTCATAATATAATAATTCATGAGTTTAACTAATTATCTTTAGTGGAATGACATTTAGTTAATAAGCTGGAATCAATTCTAGTGAGCTTACATTAATTCCAAGCTTATTAGAGCTTGAATTATATAAGTCCAATTAGATTCTCCATTTGACTTCTAAGAAGGTTATCAACCAAAGTAAGAAATCCAAATAGAGGTTTTAAAGCCTATGATTGAATGTTATGCTTACTTTAATTAATTGTTAACTAAAAGCCCATATGAGCATTTAGAAATGGGCTAGACTTTGGTTTAATTAGATTAATTAAATTAAAATAATGTTATTAAAGATAAAAGGAGGTAGATTTTCAGTTTTAATGAGCAAAATGTGCAACTACACATTTAACATTGGTTTGCTATATTTAAGATGGTTTTTAACATGTTTTATAATCATTAAATGGAGTAGTGATCTTATTTAAATGATTTAATGGTGGTCTTTTAATGATAGCATGTCTTTTAAAGAAGAAAGAGGAGCATTTGATGGACCATCTTCCTTCTTTCATCACCAAAATTTGAAAATGAGATGTAATTTATAGGTTATTGGTCTTTTCATATAGCCATCTTTAAACAAATGAGAAGAGTCTCATTTATTAGCTTCTTTATAATTGATTAAGGAAGGAAGTGATGCATTGGTTGCACTTCACTTCTTCCTTTGAGACAATAACTGAAATTGAGAGAAGAAAGACCAGGTGTTGTTGAATTTTTATCTCTCTCTCTCCTATCTTGCATATGCTAGTCAAAAATTGCATGAAAGATGTCTCATCTTTGGCTTCATTCTACTAAGGAAAAATCTCTTCAAGTGTTTCTTCTCGTTTCCCACTAAAGGATTTTGTTAACCTAGTTATCTAAGGAGAACAAGTGGTAGATCGGATTAGTCGAGGATATAATAATAAGAAAAGGATACATCACCTTGGAGTGGATACATTGCCGAGGATAAGATAGCACAATGAGAAGTTAAAGTTATAGCGAAGGAGTCGGTAAAAGAATTTCTATCTTGTTATTATGTAAATTATTTTCCATATAACGTATCATGTGTGGCTTGGCATGTTGTTTTAGTTATATTGCTTCTCCGGCAATTTTGATTTTTAAAAAGTTTTGAAATCTACCGTTTCATCCAAATATAGCATGCTTATGCTTTCGATCCAACACAGGTATCCTCCCGTTGACGATTGAATTTTGTTCCAGGTTTTTGTTTTTCCTTTTCTTTTAATTTTACTTATATTTGATGTTTATGTAAATTTCTATATATGTAATGTAACTATAAATGTTTTTATTTCAGGTTTAACTTCTATTTGATTGATTCTTCATCACAAACTCTTTTTTGTAAATTGTTTAAGGATATTTATTGTTTTTTAATTGGAAGTTTTGATGTAATTATTTTTTATTAAAATGATGAAATTATATTATTGTAGTATTTTAAAAACTTTGTATTATCCTTAATTTTATATTTGTATGATGATGACTGCCTTTGCTATGTTAATTGTAGTTATTATTTTTATGTGAAATATTTAAAAATTATTGTTATTTCATATTAATTGTGATTATTATTTATTATTATGATTTTTAGAAACAGGGTTGATGTAAACAGTAAACTTGTAAAGTATACAGTACAACTGTACAATATATCAATGTACTATTTTGAAAATTTAAAAATTTCAGGAACTGTTTCATAAATTTAAAAAATTACCCGAAACAGTATCTAGTATTAACCGATACTAATATAATATTATACCATAACTCAATTCAATAACAAATTCAATAGCATATTAGCAAACTAGAAGAAGTCTTTGTTCCAAATTTCCACCAAAGTCCATCAATGCAGTTACAGAAAGACCAGTACCATCACAATTTGCAGCCATGACTAGTTGTGATAGCGATCGGGTTGGGTCATGCAAGAAAGGGCACCAGATCATCTGTGTCATTTACGCTGGACCTATTCTGTACCAGATTTAAAATGTCAACATTTTAACTAGTTTTAATTAAATCAAATGTCAATGCCTCAGCTTATTGCACTTGAGCTAAACCGATTCTTGGCTTTCTCTTCCCGCCTCAACTCTTTCCTTCCCCTGTTAATTCGTGGAACATCTCCGTCCTAGATCGAGCTTTGGGATTCTTAAAGGTTAAGGTATGCTCTGTGACCCTCTCACTTTCGTTTCTTCCACTCTCTCGCATACCTCTTGTACGCTTGCTCTTTTTCTCTGACCATTTTGGGTGCTTCTCTCTATTTTAGAGGTAAAGAGAGATGAGAACTCCCACACCTGGTTTTATTTTGTGGGTTTGATTTCTTGGAGGAACCTTGGTAAATGCTTTTAGGTCTATGATGCGTAACGGGATGATGGTGGGTGCTCTTTCTCATTCAACAGCAGTTGGCAAGTTGCGTGAAGACTTGCCTGACGTTCCTGCAGATGCTCGTGTCAGTTTACCTTGCTACAGTTTAGATGAAGCAGATGCCGTCTCCCATTATTACCTGAGGCATGGGAAGTAATATCCCAGTTTGTAAATAAGGATAACGTAGGGCATTGATATTTGGTTCACATGTCAATGTTAATTTTGTGGTAGACAAAGACTAATACGAGAAGAAAGTATACTATTTGTGCAATGGAAACGGAGCAGAAATGAGTTCACCAGTTGAGTTCATGTGTTTTGTGGTCCTGTGCTTCTCATCCACCTTGCACTTGATGTTCTTCAAGAATCCCAAATGCCGATTTGGCAAATTACTTTCTTTCCTCAATTTAGGATTGGAAAATTGCAATTTTTTATCCTCAGGATGATGCAGGCAGTTTTGGTGCTAGAACAAATCAATAGCATTTTCATGGATGTCGTAGACTTGCTAGAATAGAGAATTCTTGTAGCACGAGTATGCACTCTATATTAGTAACACATGTTATAGTTGTTCCATCTAATAATACTTTCAAATGAAGGTTACGTTGATATCTGTTCACGTATGGATAACCATTCAAAGCATTCTAATCCTAGTTAACTTCAACGCCTATAATGCTTGAATCAAGTTTATTAACAACTGGAGACATTTTTCATGCAGATTTTAATATCATAAGCGGTTACATCTCCTACAAGTATGGATCCGGAAGGAAACAAGATCAATTGAAACATAATGAACCTTGAAAATTACTGGTTCATGACAGAAATTCCAGAACTATTTATTAACAACAGTAAGCAATAGAAATTATCATTAAAATTTTATGTACATACTAACTATTGATTACATAGCATCGTCATATTGACTTTTTGCTTCCAAATTTCATGTACCATAAACTTCATTCCTATTGCCTTCTAGAGTCTCGTTGGAAGTTTAGGGCTTGTGTGTCATTGCCTCGAGTCAGCTTGATTGTCATCGATTCTGCCAATGATCACACAGCCAAGGGCCTTAGCCACGACAATATGCTCCAGCGAGCAACTGAGGCTATGGCAATGGCTAATCTCTTAAAGTTCTGCACTGTAGTTGTTGCTGTGACTTTTAAGGCTCCAGGATAGACCATGTTGATCTTTGAAGTGTATCATAATGGAGATTGGCATAACGGGCATGATCATTTGTGAGAGGTTGAGAACCACTCGTATAGGCGGGCAGAATGGAACTTGTGCTTGCAAGTCCTACAGGCAAGGCGAGGAAGGCTATCGTTTGAAGTATGGATGACACTGTAGCATATGGGGCATTCCTCAACACTTTCAAATTCCTTGTCAAAATTTCTGTTCCATATTTGAATGGCTTCAGCCAAAGCCCCATTCTACATAAGAGAAGAATCATCACTTCTAAAATTCTTAAAACAAACATTCTCAATTCATATCATGCTTTCACGCCAAATCGTCCAAATTAATGTTGTCCAAGCATGATTAGTTCATAAATAAGGCTTGATAAAACATGTAACCACCACTACTTTCTTAACTTTTCCTTTTTATCATATTAAGAAAGGGAAAAGATAGATCAAGTATAAGAATCTTGATTTGTCGATCTTTCTAATTGAACATCACAGTTCTGCTAATTATTTTAATTGCTTTTAATTGGAATGCAAAATCTATAACTGATTTATTTGCTATAAATGGCTTATTCACTTATGAGTCTCACCCAACAGCTCAAGTTTTTGAGTTGAATGGTTTCTCATATGGCTAATTAACATATGTTCTTGGCTCATAATATCCCTAAATACCCCAATGACAGCTATTTTGACCTGGCCCTGTAGTTTCGGTACGTCCAGCTCAAACAACTTCACCTCCTACCTCCACCACCACCCACCCCACTCTTTACCCCTTCCAGCTCCTTTCTCGATGTTGTTGCCACCCATACCGAGGCCTTGTCTCACGAGGATGATCATCCTACTCCGGCTTCACCTGCGCCTATCACTCTGCAGTCCCTTCCTTGCTGGGTAAATGGTTTATCTACTGACTTGGCTACCCTCCGGGACACTCTTCATCAGGCCATAGCCCAGCAGGAGCGAGATCGGAGATATCAATGGCGGATGAATGCATTGCTTGCCCAGCACCTACATTTTCAGCTTCCTTTCGATGAAGATGACCCACTTCTTGGTGCTGGCCCGTCGGGAGTAGCTCCTGCAGATGCTGGGGATGATCACCCGGTAGACTAGTTCGAGTGTTTTTCTTATTTTTTATGTATTTTCTAGTTCGTTTGTCGGATGCTCAGTTCATTTTTTTTATAATGTCCAACTTTTTGCACACCATTTATATCTACTTCATTTTGTTCTTTCCATTTGTTGTTCATGCGCTTTCCCTTTCACTTCATTTATTTCTGTCCATTGTTCTTATGTTTTGATTACTTCACATTGAGGACAATATGGTCTTTAAGTGTGGGGGAGATTTTCCCATCTTGTAACTCTTATTTGTGCTTCATTTTGGCCATTTAAATGTTTGTGTTAGTCAATTATACATAATGTTCAAAATTTTAAAAACTTGGTGACTGTGGAAAAACTCTAGTTTCTGATGATTTGAGCCACGGCGAACTCATTCTTCGCCGCGACAATGCTTGGGAGTTGCATAGTTCAACGTGACGAACTTTGGTTTCACCGTGGCACAATATTTTTAAAGAAATGATATTCAACAATTCTCCCTAATTAGATTCTCGTCACTCTTATATCTCAAAGCTTTTATAAGTTTCAAAGTGATTCTTGAGTTTTTGAAAATACCTCCCATTCTTTAAATGATAGTTGATTTTTGGCTAATTTCATTTTCAATGTTTTCAACATAAAGTAAGAGAAAGTATGTTGACAAAGTAGCACTTTATGTTTTTAAAACTTGATATTGTTCATTGAGATATTAACCTTGTTGGAAGGATATTTGGGCCTGAATTTTCCAATTTTTGTGTGTATCTGCTTATTTCATATCACTCTAGAACTTGTTTCAATTCTTAATCAAAGCTTTAAGAACTAGAATTTTGTTAATATGATAGAGACATTCTTTCACAACCCTTTGACCCAAACAGCATCCCATAAACACCTATCCATTGGTAGCCCCTTGAGCCATAATTTATGAGCACATGCACGAATCTTTATATGGTGTCAATAGTTTATTTTGTATTTTCTTCTAGTTCTCTCAAGAAATTGGTTAAAAAAAGGCCTGAAAAACAATACATATATATATATGTTCTCAAAAGAACATTTTCCCATTAAAAAAAGAAATAATTAAGTTGTCATTTGTGTAAATATTGTCTTACTTTTGACATCTATTTCATAATTGTCGTGCATACATAGCCTTTCGTGCATTACAACCTTGAAAAGTCCTCTTGCTTTTTAAAATCGTAGTTCTTGTAGTGGAGAGGTAGAACTATTATAAGCTTATGGTAGAGAATGGACTAAGCAGATTTTTAGAGCGAAATTATCCCAAAACAAGTGAGATGAGAGTAAACACCTTACCTTGAGTGAAATCTCTTTTGCTCAATCTATCGGATTAATTTCTTGTAGTATTTATTTTCTTAGCATTCTTTCAGTCTTCTTGGATTGATTTATGAGAAAGTGATTTTTGCTAATTTCCTCCTTTTATTTTAAGCATGGTCGAAAATTTTCTTTTGCAATTGTGTCTCTTTGACTCTTATAAACTTTGTCCAGGAGTACAAAGGTCTAAGTGTGGGGAAATTTGATTGAGCCTAATTTTATTACATAAATTGGCGACATTTTCATGACTTTTGCTACACTTTTTGACTCCTATCTCTAGTTTTTATGCTTAAATTGATTCTTAAGTGTGTGTTTTAATTTTATGTAGTTTGAAGGTAAAAATTGTTATAAATCAGTATTCATTGAACAAATTAATTTTCTGAGGACAATTGATACTACAAACTACCATTTTTTTTATTGTAGGAGACTCAAGGAAAATGAAGTCAAGAAGAAGTTGTGGCATGAAAGAAGGATGAAGTGAAGTCAACGAGAGAATGAGGCGTAACAGGAAGTTCGCTGTGACGAAGTAGAGCTGTCGCTGCGGCAAAACACACAGAATCTAGGTTGAACTTTCGAGAAAAGTTTGTCGCGTCGAAGATTAATTCTTTCACCGCGGCAAAAGAACCAGCAACAAAGCAAAACCTTTCGAGAAAAGTTCACTGCGGTGAAAAACATTTGTTTCCACAGTTAACCTTCGAAAACCTGGACCAATTTTGGAAAAATCACCCACTGTGCAACCCGAACCAGCATTCTTTGTTTAAAAACCTACCAAATTAGGTTATAGCCAACACAAAATTTTAACAAGCTTACAAAGGATACACACACTCACGGCTCTTCCTCTCCACTTGACCATCATCAATCACTTCTTTCCAATTTTCTATTGCCACATTCATTATTTGTTGCTGCTGCCATGGATGCCCTTGGTTGGTTTCCGATTGTGATTTCTCCCGAAGCAATGCTTGGCTAAGCACCATTTCCTCTTAAAGATGTAGCAATAGCTTGAGTTCAATGGCTTCAAAGGGGAGTAGTTTGTTCATATTTAACTACATTGTTGTGAACTCCTTAGTTAGGATTTATGCTTTGTAGTTGGATTTTCTTGATTATAGTTTAATCAAGTGTTGAACAATGTATGGTGTTATTGGTTTTGTTGATGTAGAACTTGGAGCTTGAATATATGAAGTCTCATATATGTCAATTGTAATTTAGTTAAATTTCTTTTATCTACCTAGTTGTGTTTGATATTGAGATGATACTTGATCACCAAATTGACCACTTGCGTTAACTTACCTTTGGCACTCACTAAGATGCATTCAACAAGGTTTTAAGAAATGAAGTTCATTGATTAAAATCTTGGACTTAAAGAGTTCTTTAAGGTTTATCATTTGGAAACTTAGTGATTTTTACTCCCAAAAAGATTTATTTTGAACTATGATAGTCAAAGCTCATTTTTCAAGAGGATTTTATCATATTTGATCATTGTTTTAACCTTCGATTTCTTACTCCCAAAAGTCCAAAAATAATTTTTTTACACACTTCCCTTTCAATTAGTTTAATTTTTTTAGTTCCCCAAAGAACCCAAACCCCCTTCCTAACCAATTTAGTTGCATTTCATGACATTTAGGCTAGCTTAGATCTATTGCATTAGGTTCCAATTAAGTGAGACGACTCGAGATTGCATTCTATATTACAATCTTTGGAATTCAATTTTTGATCCGATCTCCAAAGGTAAAACCCAAAGAAGAAGCGGATCACTTTTACATGGCTAGGTTTATGATTGAAGTTTCCTCTTTTTGCCGATTGAGTCATTTGCTGAGACTAAAAGGATTCTAAAATGGATATAAATCATCTGTATGTATGGATTCACAAGGCATCCAAGTTGTTGCCTTTTTCTTTTATGTTTTCCCTAATGATAGTAGAGCAGCGGGCACCAAAAAGTTAGACACGGATGATGGTGATGATGATGATGGAGCACCGGATCTTTGCCAATCCTGTTGCCCCTTTTCTTTATGAAGGTTATGCACTCTTCTTTGATGGTATGTAAATAGGCGGTTACTGTTTTTTAGGATTGAACTAGCGATCTGTAAAAGTTGCTCTCCGCTCTTACTCTCTCATCCTTCTCCTTCTCCTTCTCCGCCGCCTCCTCTTTTTAGGTATAGTTCTTGACTAATCAGTCTATTTTACTTGGGTGTTTTATGAGCTTTCTGAAATTTTTACTCTTATGTTTTTTTTCTTGTGATATTAGCTTTTTGGTTTGATATATAGTGTCAGTTTTTTATCATAGTTACTCTTTTAACCTGTATTATTATTATTTTGTCATATTTTTATATGAGTTTATTAGAAACAACCTTTTTATTATGTAAGAATAAGGCTGCGTATTATTAGATTTCTCCAAATCCCGTCTCACCGGGAAACAGTGGAGTATGACGCTATCCATGATGACTATGGTTCCTTCCCAAACTACTCGAATATTTACCCCTTAGATCATTATACGAGCAGATATCAAAATCTACATCTATTTATAAGGTAAAAATATAAATTAAAAAAAAGAGATTAAACTGGAAACAAAAATATATAATTCTCCCTCCCCCCGCGCGATTTAAGCCTCTCACGAATCAATCGAAGCTGTCATCGGCCGCCATCACCGTCACGAAACTGTGAGTCCTCCATCGTCGAAGATACCGCCGTCAAGCCTGGCCAGTCGCCATCATTGTTTTTTGACCAGTCACCGGCGTCAGTCCTCCATCTGTTTCTCGTCGGGCTGTCGCCGCCACGATGCATCGCCAGTTGCCCCTCCTCCTCCGTTGCAAATTACACATGATTCACGGTATACTCATTTATAGTTTTCTTGTACATTGGTTCTTAACCAAAGATGATTAATAGATGAGTTTATGCAAAGATGAGTTCTTTTAGGTGCAAAAAACATGATTCCAAAGCTTAATGTATCATTTTATGCAATTTTTTCCTTATCAAATTTGCTTTTTTAATGAAATTCTCACCACTGCTAATTGTCTGCAATTTTGTTCATTAACTAAGTGTTTTCAAAATGCAAATCGTCTGTCTTAGTTTCTGATTATTTTATAAAACTAGGCTTCTTTACTGGAGTTCTATTGAAGTGAGTTTTAGTTTGCATCCATAGAAGGAGTTTTATGTGTCTTTCTTGAGTTCTCTTGAAGTTTGAGTTTTAGTTTGCATCTACGGAAGGATTTTTTTTTGTCTTTCCTGGAGTTGTATTGAAGTTTTAGTTTTAGTTTGCATCTATGGAAGGAGTTCTGTAAGCAAAATTCGTTTCATATTGTAATGCTGAATCTGCCCGTCTTCTCTATGTACAACCCATTCAGTTATTTAAGGGACTATTTTGTCATTTCAAAAATTTTATTTAAAATGGTATTTGGTATTGATCGATATCGATATTATACCGTACCAATACCAAAATTGTTACGAGTTCTGGTATGGTATTCACAACTTTGGATCAGACTTTTCCCCTCCAAGCAATCAAAGAATCTCCTCCAATTCAGTTAAATGTTCTTCAGATTCTCTAATTTTTACTTATTGTGTTTGATTTCAGTAAATAATGGTATTATTTACATTGGTTTAATTTGATAAATCTGGTTTAGTTTTGCTTCTCCAACTCTGCTTTGGGTTATATTTACTTCACTATCTCACACACAAACATAAATACTGTCATCATCGGACATTCTTGGAACTGAAACTATTTTATTAGCTGAAGAATTATCACTGAAATGAAGATATTGTATTACTATTAGCTCCATCACTTGCCCCTTTGGTTATCACAAATGGTGTTCGCTGGTAGCATCTTCACTGCCTATTCGAAATCTTTGCCATTCCAATCACTGTGTCATATATGATTGGAATGGCACACTATTAATAACCCTTAAAAAGCTCTTCTTTTGATGTGGCTGGAATTGCAAACTATTAAAACCCATAAAAAAGCTCCTTTCAATGTGACTGGAATTGCAAACTATTAATACCCGTAAAAGAGCTCTTCTTTCAATACTATCTGTTACTATTTATGTTGAAATCTCAAAATCAACAATCTCACTTGCCAGTTTGCGTACAAAGTCTACCCTTTCATGGTTTTTATTTTTGCGCTCGATTGAATGGAAAATTTTGACTAGATCTATCATGTAGAGAACGTGACAGCTGATTGTTTCACTTGATTAGTTTCCTTTTCAATAGTGGTGTTTCTCAGTTCTATTCCATGTAAATATATAATCTTTGCTTTGTCTCCCTTGTTTCTAAATCTCATCTGTTTTTTTTTGTCCGATGCGCTGGTTACATTGGTTCATTTTCTTATCATATAGGCAGATGGTAGTTTATAGTGTGTGTCTGTGACCTTTGTAGGTTCATGAAACACTCTTGTAAGAATTCAATTGGTGCAAGGCATTTCCAGCATCTATTGGTATCAATGAAGTTTGTAAGTCTCTTTATAACTCTTTTGCATTCAGACAATATCTAGCTTGTCTTATTTAACGGTTTATCAAGCGTAATGCTTGTGCAGACTTGTTTGAACAAAGGTAGCGGATATTATTTTCCACCATCTTACATTCTTGATGTGAGTGGGTTTAGGATATTGCTCGATTGCCCATTGGACATTTCAGCCCTCACAATCTTTTCGCCTCTTACTACTCAGTTTCATCCCCAATTTGTTGATGAAAGTTCTCATTATTCGTCCATGGATATGGAATTCGAGATTCACAAGAGGCAGAAAATTGAACAGCCTCTTGATAGGGGAAATTTTATCCGTGCAGAGCCTTGGTACAAGACTGTGACGAACTTGCATCTATGGGATCCTTCTTCTATTGACATTGTGCTCATTTCAAGCACGACAGGCATGCTTGGCTTGCCATTTTTGACTCAAAACAAGGGGTTTTCTGCCAAGGTAACCAATATAGTCTAACTTTTTCTTTTGCTTTCAAATAATTCGTCAAATATTAATGTTTAAAACTTATCTTGTATCCCAATCTTACTATATGACTGAACTTTTGTGTTTGGCTGGCTCAGATATATGCAACTGAAGCAACAGCAAGTCTTGGTCAACTTATGATGAAGGATCTTGTCTCAATGCATTCGGAATTTGTGCACATTTACGGATTAG
>JAOQMP010000002.1:12072553-12144469 GCA_027563575.1 Erythroxylum pedicellare
ATTTTTCCCTCAAAATTTTAACTTTAACAATAATCATTCGTAACAGAACTTATAAATACATACTCTTTAATTTAAAAAATAACTGGGCATTATACATCTCTAGATTACTACTGAGCATTTCGGTCAAACTTACTAGTTTGTTAACTCAGAGGAAAGTAGTCATGACTTGCCGTGCTAATGTAATTTCTAATTTAAATAATTACTTAAATCTATTTTATTTAATTTAAAGTGCACAAAATAATTTTACATATATATATATATATATAGCCAAATTGGCGTAACTAATTGCTTATTTGTGACTGAAAGGATATAAGTTTGAGTCACAAAACAACCTCTTTATAAAATACAGAGAAAAAGTTATACACGATTGATAGTTCTCTCTCTACCTTCGCAAAACAAAGAGCCTTATGCATTAGAACAACTCTCTTTTATACATGGCCAAATTGCTAGTATCACTCAGAATTTGATATTGAGATGAAAAAATGAAAGAAGTTGTATACAGTTGGGAGAATCTAATTAAGAAGGGGCAAAGGCTGCTGTTTCTATTATGACTGGACAGACAGACAGAACAATATTAATTTAGTAATCCTTGATTACTTTTATTGCCTAGAATAGAATAAAAGAACCATGCATTCCTCGTCAATTATAGGTGTTCAATGCGAACCTGGCCATTTTCTGAAAACAATCCCATGTTCACTCACGCTTTCCCCTCTCAATCTCCTCATTCTCTGCCAAAACCAGCCGCTCCCTCCTGTTGTCAACGGACCAGAACTAGAACATTTTCTCAATCTAAATGATCCAGATGCCTGCCTTTCATAACTCACAGACAACCCCAACAACTCCGATATTGACAATGCCCTCTCTATATCTGGCTCAGAGTCATAATTCACTGCAGTCGTTTGGTTTTCGAAAGGATGAACCCGTCCTGAGCCACCACTCACCCCAGTATCCATATCAATGGATAATTCTTGGCTGGAACTTCTTGAACCTGCTTCCTTTTCCCCATCACACTCATTGCATACTAATTTTAAGGCCTGAACAACCTCACCCATGAATGGCCGAAGTGATGCTTCCGGTTGAACACACATTGAAGCAATGGCTGCCACTTTGGCCACACTATCAAAAGGAATATCAGGTCCTAGAGATGGATCTATGATGGCTACCAGCCCTTCTTTACTTGTCAGAAATGGATGAGCCCACGAAACAAGATTCTCTTGACCAGGTGGTTGTGACATGTCAACCGGTTTTCTTCCAGTTATGAGCTCAAGAAGTACTACACCGTAGCTGTAGACATCACTCTTCACTAGAAGATGACCAGTCATTGCATACTCTGGAGCCACATAGCTGGATAAAATCATTAGAAATTAATTATTGCATAAAAAAGCCGGAGGAAATCAGGTGTGTATTTGAAAATCTGGCAGACGTAAAACATATAATTCCAAAACAAGAAGGGCACTCCACCTTTTCTCATAATCAAAGTTAGATGGTATGTTATGAAGTGGTGGTAACAAGCTCATTAAATTGCTTCTCAAAATCACGAAGATATGCAAAAGAAACCCCTTTAACCCCACAATGACTGTCATCTTATTCCAGATTAGAGAAAAGCAATCGTAATCTGGACAGTATCTTTAAAGAATACCATATTATAGCTACAATCTGAATTCTACGTAGATACTTGTGACAAAGGCTATGGATAATAAGCATGCTTATTGTGAGTTGCACTTCAGAGATACCTCCACTCTCCACAAAACAAAGGTAAAAGCGCAGTACAGTTTTTATATGCCCTATGATATCATTTTTCTTCAGATGGAGAGAAGAATTCTCACCCAAAAGTTCCCATGACGCGGGTTGATATGTGTCTATTTTCCTCATCCATGGCAATTCGAGCCAAACCAAAGTCTGAAACTTTTGGTGTGAAATCATGTTCTAACAAGATATTGCTAGACTTGAAATCTCTGTGTATGACACGAGGACTTGAATCTTCATGGAGATAAGCTAGACCTCGAGCTGCACCAAGTGCTATTTTGATCCGGGCATTCCAATCGAGGGGAATAGATTCCTTATCGATCCCTGAATGAGAAGACACAGATTAGCATTGTCATTTTTTCAAGAAACAAAAGAAAGGAAATTTTGCAAGCGTAAAGTTTGTTTTTGATCTAGAAGAGCAAAAGAAGTACCGTGTAAATGAGACTCCACACTTCCATTTGGTATGAGCTCATAAACCAAGCAGCGGGCATGCTCTGTGCATATGCCAATCAGCTTCACCAGGTTTCTGTGATGAAGGCGGCTAAGCATTTCAACTTCAGCCAAGAATTCTCGGCCACCTTGTTGATCATCTCTCTTTAGAACTTTGACAGCAACTTTGGTCCCATCTTTGAGAACACCATTATAAACACGACCAAAGCCTCCCTCCCCCAGTATTCTTGAAGCATCAAAGTTGTTAGTAGCTCTTTCTATATCAACTGTACTGAAAGTCTTTGCTGAGCCAGTGTAAGGAGCAACACTAGATCCAAATGGCAATGATGCAGAACTCCCACCACTTCCAATCGTTGATCCGGTGGTACCTACAGAATTTACATTTTCTTAATCCATTTACATTTTCTTGATCCATAGCCACTATTCAAGACTTTCAGTGGTATGATTTCCACTTAAGTTGAAGTATACATGATGACTAGGCTATAATTGAATATAAAAGGAAAAGATGATTGCCCAATTAATCATCAATATATTCATTTTTCTCACCAATACTTGAGAAAATAATTATTAATTCTAACACCTGAAGCTGCTGATTGGGGAAGTTCTGAACGTTCACGGCACTTGTAATTCACTCTATCGAACTGGTATACCCCACAGTGGACACGATAAATGCACCATGTTTTATAGTTCCAGGAATTACCTGAAGGTTTTGGCACAGCACGTGACAAAGGCTGTAGAGTCTGTGCTGGTGGACTATCATGCTCATTATGTTTAAATAGCAAAACCCAAGCTACAGTACAGCATAGAACTAGTGCTACAAAAGCTGATAGCACAACAACAGCAATCATACCGCCACCAAGCCTATCTTTGTGATGCATTTTTCTTACATCAACACCAAGGGGCTTCATCGTCCTTGCATTATTGTCAATGCCAGAATATGGCACATCATCAACTATGTTAATGTTTGAAGATGCGGAAGGTGGTGGTGCAGGTAGGCCTACAAATGCAGAACCTCTGAATTATTATCCATATAGAACAATCTATGGAAACAAAATGGATGAATAGCCACTGGAAATTCATGAACCTGGATAGTGAATGTATAACACTTCATAGACCCCCAAAAGGGAAGTTTTAATGACAACTAGTTTTTTCCAAAACCTCTGAAAAGTGAGAAATGCAGTTGTATTATCAAATTTTTCTCCAACTGGAACCAAATCAATGAGGACAATTGTCTTCTCTGGTTGCTGGCTGGCAGCATTTGCTCCCATAATACGAACTTGACTTTGTTTCATAAAAACACCAGCAGCAATCTCCTGAGCAAGCTCTGAAACCAATGGGAAGAAAGTGTATAATCCAACACTTAAGCGCAGTCCAACTTGCATGGGCAAGACACAGCCACAAGGAGAGCCAGCAGGCGTATTTGTATATGGCTCCATGCAAACAGTAGTTGAACAATCTACAGGCCCAAAAGAAACCAGTGTTACATACAGGAACAATTTCCAGAGAGACAGGGACAACAAAAGGTTGAAGATTTCAAAATTGCAAGGTGACAAAATCAGAAGTTTAATTACCTTCATTAGGAGGTGGAGGAGGCAATGCTTGGACAGTTGGCAAGAAGGGCTTCTTTGGACCCCTTGGTGATGATCGAGAAGGAGAAAGAACGGGCACTTGGAAATGCAATCAAATTCAAAAGTATGTAATCTAATGGTATGACAAAGGATCATGAGCTCTACTCTGCAGAGCAAAAAAAGAAGGTAAGAAAATTGGATGATCCTTACTCTCAATCCAGACAGATGTTTTCGGAGATGGTGAAGGAGCAGGTGAGACGATGGTTGCTGGTTTAGGAAAGAGGCCATGTGATCCAGAAGCTGAAGGACCTACATGCAGTAAATCCAATATGTTTTGAGAGCAGTTGTCAAAAAATGATCTAGTCAAGCAGTTACCATTGTGGTACCTGGACCAATCGGAGAAGCATAATGTGTATGCCTTTCTGCCCGTAAAAATGGAGGGATGGAAGGACCTTAAAGGCATGAAAAGAATAAATTTAGATTCACTTTAAGAGCAAAATACAAAGCATTTACTTTTATATATGGGAATTTTGAAGCGTTAAAAGAGAAACCTTGAGCATTTGAAGAGGGAGGATATATCGGGTGTGACAAAGCAGCAGCAGGGTGATTAGTGTTGTTTCTTGTGCGGTTTTTCTTATGAAATGGGATAGATGGTGGAGAAGCAGGAGATTGATACCCTTTACTCGAAGAAGATGATCTAGATGTAACAGGAGCACCACTAGGAGGCCTCACAGCTTTGTGCACTGAAAGAGCGACAGCAGAAGAACCTTCACAATACTAGCATGGAAAGACGTAAAATCTCCAAATTGCACGAGATATCAGTGCTTCAACCCTGTTTAACTAATTTACCTTTGGCTGGTGGATGGGCCACAGGGTGCAAAGGCTGGGTTGTCTCATCTGGCGGTGCAGCAAGTGGAATTCCATGTTTGCCTCGGACAGGGGCTAATGCATGAGAAGAACCAGGACCTGTAATGTCACTTTAAGTTGCATTAACGTTGGTCCATATTTCCCTTTTGTTTAATAAAAGCAATCACCATTTTGTAACAGAGTCAAAAGTCATATGTCCCTAATCCATATAAACTTAGTAAAACTTTCCGCAAATGAAACAATTCAAATTATAAAAGATAATATATGAGAATAAAAGTAGATGGAAAGATAACAACACCCAATATTATTGATTTGCTAAAAGTTTGCAGTTTGTCACCTTCAGTTCGCTGATAATTTTGGGGTGGTAAAGACTTAGCCGGAGGAGCAATAACAGGAGTTCCAGTTCTTTTCTGGTCAATGCCAGGAGAAGGTATTGATGAATGAGAGACGCCAGGATCTACAATGTCATACAGGGACAAAAAATTAACATCAAATATACAAAAATTTCACAGTCAAAAATAAATAGGAATGTCACCATAAACTGTAAATTTATTGTCACTACAAAATGCCTCACAAAAGCATGAGCCATCAAATGATTCATTTGATGGGTAATTTTGTCTAAAGTGGAATGCTGTAAAGAACAAATCAAATGTAATTAACTACAAAAACAACGCCTAGTGAGAGCTTCGTTGAGCGCGGGGTTTAGGAAGGTCCGGTAGTACGTAACCTTACCCTACCTTGAAGAGAAGCTATTTCCGACTAAAATAAAGACATTCCCACTCCAAGCTTAAAACAAGTTAAGTGCAATAAGAAACAAAATCATTTCTCAGACAGCAGATATATCAAAACGAAGCTCCGCTCTTTTAATTCACAACCTTCAGGTTCTAATCAGTGTAGTTAATGCAGAGAACCTCGAACTAACCAAACTTTTCCCACAACTCTATCAGTTCTGTTACCTTTTCTTTGAGGATGATTCGGTAGAATGTGACAATGAATGGAAGCATCTGTAGGAACAATAATGGAGGGGGAACAAAAGGTCCTTAAACAAAAATATTTGTTGCCCTTGACTCACAGGGAAGCAAATTAAAGTCTGGTATAATAAGTATCAAATGTTACGCAAATTTGAACCTGGTAATATTGAAGGAGATTCTCCAGGAACAGTTGGATGGACTGATGGGGCATTATGTGACATTTCATTTTCAGGTGACCCAACAGGGACTGCTTTCAACAACATTAGTAGAATAAGAACTAGAAAAAAGAACGCAACAACTAGGCTTTTTTGAGCTTTTCAGATGAAGAAAAGGTAACGATCATGCATACCAGGTGATATAGATGGTATTCTTGCAGGTGCTAATGCAAGGCCCACTGGCTTGTTTCGGTGTGCATTCCTTGGAGGGGGTGCAACTGAGATCAAATTTTTGAAGAAGAAAGAAAGAAATAGTACCAATTAAATTGGAATCTACTTACATATAGATACAATTATGAAAAATACTATTGCATATTTTGGGTGAACTTGAAGTGATTGAAGGAAGACCACTTTAGAGTGAGGAATGATATACAACCACAAGTCCATTAGTTATGGCAAAAGTATCACGTCGGCATACCTGAAGAAATTGGCCCTGTGATAGGAACTCCGCTGAATGATCTGTATATATGATCATTCCCTGGTGAAGTTATAGGTGCATCAGGGTGGGTAAACGTTGAATTTTGTGGTAAATTACTTGATGGAGATTCAACTGCAACCATATGTATACTTCATAAAAATGAAGAAAATCTTACAGGTAAAACAGCTTAAGCGAGTTAATACCAGGCCCATTTGACGGAGAGAAAGGATGTTTTTTAACTGGTTTCTTTCTCTGATGAGCTTCAGGTGGCATTAGTGGTGCATTCACTTGAGCAACTGAGGGTGGAGGAGCTATTTTAGGTGATGGAGATGTGATTGAACCAGTTGGCGATAAAGTTGGCCTGTGCCTTTGACGAATGAAGGGTGGTGAAGCTGCACTGTATGACGGTGGCATAATGGGCGTAGTAGTTAAATGTGATGGTGCAAGCCCTGTCACACTTTGGGGCACTGGGACAGGCATGAATGGAGGTAATGCAGGCAGAGGGTGCAAATCCAATACTGCGTTGCCAAAACAAAAGCTTAATCTAGCAGTTTCAGTCCCAATTACCAAATTTGGATTACCAGTTCATGCAAGTTACCATTTGGCCAGTTCTCTGAGCTTGGTGTATTACTTCCTAATGGTATCCCCTGATGGACTGGTCCAGCTATGCCTTGTATTGTTGGAGGAACTTCAGAAGAAATTACTGGAGATGGGGGTATAATGTACCCTGAAAGAAAAGAAAAATCTTTAGAATCTTTTACACTGAATTAAAACGCAAAAATGAAAATGAAAATGAAAATGCATATGTTATTTGTTATTTGTTGTTCAACATTTGTAATAGAATTTAAAATTCAAATCAAACTTTTTGAATTGTTGGCAGTTCTAAAAATGTCAGCAGCAGTAACATTTTTCGTGTCCTTAGAAACATTAATAATGAAGAAGGAATTATTCTGCTCCAACTCCCACCATTTCTCCATAGCATCTAAAGGCTAAACTCTTGGAGGGAAAAGTGACCAATAGCGGGAATAAACAACCAGACGACAGATTATCTAGGTAAAAGAATACTGATGAGCTTTCAAAAGTCTAGCATTCACTCTCTTCCGATATTGCCTTAAATAAGTTATCCTTCCCCAGAAGATGCATGTGATGATTATCCAGAGTGAGAACCCATTTTATTATCATTATTTAGGACTGGTCTATAACAGTAACTTCAGTTAGATTACAAATTAAAAGCATTAGCAGGCAGTAATTTAATTGTAAGGCGACATTTAGCCCAAGAATTCCATAGATGTGGACATGTTCAGATCGATAACACTGTCCAAACTGATTGATCTCAATAGTATCCGTCTTCTTGTACTCCATATCTAAAACTACAAGTCACAATACAGATATATACAAATTTCTCCACATTAGCACTGCCAACATGAGAATTCTAAGAATTAATAATAGTTAAACTATCGAGTACCGGATAATCTAATCAACTAAATTCAAACTTGGGAACAAAGGACATGGCTTTACCTGCAGATTCTTCAACTGTGAAAACCAAGCCAATGAGACAGACGTTTACTAGTTGAAATAAAGATTTGGCCACCAACCCCATCCCATAAAGCACCAAATCTAGAAAACTTCCAGCACAACCTCCTCAATGACGATGAGTAAATCCCATAGCCTTTACACTAATTAAAAATAAAATTTTGGAGGTCGAGAGATAACTTGAAGCAACAACAAAAGAGAGGGTTAGATTAACAAAGTCTCACAAACAGTACACGGGAAGCAATAGTTGAGAGAAACCCAGAATTGGTTTTGATGAAAAAATCCATAGTAATGTCTAATCCACGAACTTGAAGTTCTCAAGTTCACACAGGTCTGAAATTCCTCGGCTTGTAGAAACGTTTTCACTGACATGAGTTACTAATTTACTACGAAAGATGACAGAAGATTAAAACCCCGAAGACCAGAAAAGAAAAACAAAAAGTTTAAATTAAATAAAGATAAAAACGGACATCAATGTACAGAGGAGAGCCACTGTGCAATGTAACAGCCAGCTTTAAGTCGGACAAAAGATATGCGTTGCTTGGTGGAGAGAGAGAGAGGAAGGGAATGGAATTACATAATGTATTGTTTTAAGTGGAAAAGAAAAGTTTAGACTTCGCTTCTTCAAGTGGTGTTTTAACGGAGATATAATGAAACTTTTGACATGGTGGGGTTGGAATTTTGGTTGCTTATACCCTATTACCTTTCTTTAACTGAATTTCAGTTTATCGTTTCCGAGATGGTGACTTTTTGGCCGCTGCACGCGTCAGTGTACGATTTTGACAATAGGTGGGTCATCATTCATTTTTTTAAAATTAAATATAAGTTTAAATTATGGCAGAATCAAGTCTGACTTAATCCTTTCAAAACAAAATGATATTATTTTAAATAAATATGAACTCCGGATCCAATAAAAATATCTGAAATTAAGTTGATGCATCAACCCATTATCATCCTTAATTCTCGCATGTGTCATCTTTATTCTTTTACTTACAATTCAACTCGTTTTAAGACAGAGATGAGATTTTTAAGGCGCATGGTCTATGCATAACCATATCAGTTTCTTTGCTCTTAATGCTTGCGTTATACCCCAAAGATTAACGTTCATTGATATGAACTAGATTGCGTGAAGGCATGATACAATTTTTCCATAATTATTATATCATCTAATATAAAATATTTGATAAATTAATAATTGAATTACATTTTTAAAGGACATCATTAACAGTTCTTACTATAGAATTAGAAGGAACGTATGAATTAGGCCACCAAGGAGTTACTACATGTGGCAGAGAAAGAGGACTCCACTTTAGAGTCAATATATATGGTGTAATTTGGTCTTACTCAAACCAAATTGGGATTTAGTGGCATTAGTCCTGAAATAATCAGTCAAACGGTTGAATCTCACGTAACATTATGACAATTTTGAAGGTTAGACGGCGGGTCCTCAATTGCTGAGTCTTTTCTCACCTAACTAGTACAGCAGTAGGAATCCTTTCACGTAAGTGTGAACGAGACACATACAATCGTCCAGGCAATCTGATCGGATCGGAGAGGAAAAAAGAAAAATCAGAACACCAACCGTGATCATGAAGACGGTGGTGAGGTCGTGTGTTTACTATGCGTCATGTGACTAATATTAATTATACTATCTTCAAAACAACTACCAATTGGTTAGTTAATTATTGCTGAATCCATTTACAGCTGAGGCTTAACCAAAGTTATCAAGGAAAATCAAAAGCAGGTTAAAAGTAGGTGGTAACGAATATGCCCATGTTCTCTTTCACATGGTCCAATATAATTTATTAAAAAGTTTATATTGTTTGTATTAAGAACCTTGATTTTGTATTCCCTACAAGCAAAAAGAAAACACTTTCTTGTACTTGATTTTGTTATACTCGGACTTGAAATCAGAGAATGATGCTATCAACTTGAAAGATTGAATATTTACATCCAACTTTGTGAAAGTTGAGTATTATGTTTGGATTATTGAGTTATTACAGCCAAGAATGTCCTTAACATCACTGACAACCCAGGCACTAGATGCTACCTCACGAGAATATTTTATGGTGGACCACTCCAACTCAACAGAGAATTTACAGAGACCACCCGTTTAAGATCTCCGTCAATTGTGCATATATTTTTTCTTAAGATCTACGATGCCAAGACATTTTAACATTTTCGTCTTTTATTTTTAAAATTTATATTAAAAATAATATGTGATATTAAAAATTTTTAAAAACTTTTTATTAAATTTATATAAACATCATTCTGATAAAATTTATTAATAAGATTAGGTTAAATCGAGCATATAAATTATGTTATCAGCAATTATTACCTATATAATATAAGTCAATAAATGCTTAATAAAAGATTTTTAAATTATAATTTCAATAAATATTTTTTAAATACAAATTGCTTAGAAATTCGTATGTTTTATCCTAAATTTGAATTTCTTTTATCCTAAATTCAACAATCTATCTACAATGGATGCTAACAAAAGACTCAAATAGAAGAAGTAAGCTAAAAAAAAAGTTACACTTAGGATTTAACTACCACGTTAGGCGTAATTTTGGTTAAATTAAGTGAGTAATTTTATTTAATTGGTTTAGCACATAAATTCAGTATACTAATGTGATAAGGATATTCAATAAAAGTTAAAAGATGTCATTTATACATTAAAGTAATTGTCGTTGTACTTTAAATATCACTATAAAATATAATTTCTTGTCAATTTAACATAAATAAAATAATGCTCATCTTAGTAAAAATCACATAATTACTCAATGTTTAAACAAATTATTTTAAAGATTATTTCATTTTTAATAATTTTAAATAACCTTATAATTTTGATATTACATGGATTAAATTAACGGTTGATATAATATAAAGTATTAAAAACAATTTTATTAGAATTTAAAGGATTAAAAATACTATTTTAAAAATTTTAAAATATAACGTAATATCATAAATAGGAGTGGGTATAATTAGTTTAAAATTTTTAATAAACCTTAATAACAATTCCTTACATTTTGCCTTCAATAAGACACAAGTTCCATCCAACTCAAAACTTTGTTTAAGTTTGGGACGATCAAAGGGTAGATTTTGGCTAGCAGCTATGATTCGTGGGTATATGGAACAAATTGCTAAACTCGCAATCACTCTTAATTATACGATATAAATTATATGTGATTTAGTAGTTCTAAGTGAAGAGACAGATTAGATCTAATTAGCACTAATGGGTTCTAATATATATGTACGTGATTGACAGCTGCTAAGAAAAAATCTAGAACAATAATCTGGATTTAGTATTCAAAAGCCTCAAGAACGACATGGCTCTTTGAAGTATGGATGGCCAATTGTCTTAAAATAATTTTTTAAAATCAAAAGTAAAAAATAATATATTTTTAATTAAATTTATTCAGGTTCTTTAAGACTTGACTTTTTTAAACAAAAACAACATCACTTTATTTAAAATAATTGAGCCTCACTTTAATCTAAACTTAAGTCTAACTTATAAACCAACCCATTAAAATCACCTAAACGAGTTTAACCCCGTTTTTAGTATTTTGTTTTACGAGTTTAACCCCGTTTTTAGTATTTTGTTTTACTTTTCTAAAGGAACCTGTTATTGAAGTACATTCATTTACTGGACCATTTACCAACTTTTCAACACCCTCTTGCTTGATTCTGCAACAAAAATTGTTGAATCTTGGACAATACGACCGGGATCCTGAATTTATCACTCATTGCATGCTTGCAGCGGTTTACATACCATCATCAACTCATGGATCTCAACTTTTTTAAATGTGTCTTACGCGTGTTCGTCAAATAAATTTAACACATAATCAGTATTTTAATATGATAATCATAATTAATGTTATTAATATATTTTTAAGATGGTATAAATAATTTAAATAATATTGTTGTGAGAGCCATCAAAATAATATCTTTTTAAGCTCATTTTTTATGAAAAGTATGAATACTTTATAAAATGGACTCAACCCAATCGGCTTTTATATGAACTATTGAAACAATTACATTCATGTCCAACATGAAATTAAGACACTCAGGCCCAACTAATTGCTATGAACCAGTGACTGGTACCAACATTCATGAGCCGCAAAGACTAACAGGGCAACTCAAAATAGATATATTACAAATTTAGTAGCGAAGTTGGCCTGGGATTGAAGCAAGATGGACATTCAGTTGCACCAATGGCTGAGAGCTAAAAAACGTGAAGGGAAACCAGAGAGTACAAGTAAGACCGACCCAGTTCACATACCCACCGTCCAATCCCTCAATCTCCTGGGAGTTCACTAGCCAAACCGAACAGATGTGCCTGCAATATTAAATTGTAAATGCAACTGTGGCGGTAATAATGTTTAAAGTTCATTGTGAAAAAAGAAAGAAAGAATAGATCATTATCCAATTTTGTATAAAAGCTCGAAATAGATAATGACACCGTATTGCAAGAAAGAACATTATTTTTAACTTATGTTTCAATTAAGAAATTTTCTATAAACAATTTTTGATTCGTTCTTACTCCATGTGGAAGAAGCTGGCCTGTGGAATCTCTAACACGGATTCGGCGGCTCCAATCGTTAGATCATAGCACCAAGGCAAGGGGGACCCTAAGGATATCATCAAGAGAAATATAGGAGAATTGGACACCGTGAAGCTAGAGTGAGCCTGTCAGTTGATGAACGTTCCCAAGACATATTTATGCACCTAAAAAAGATCATAGGTGCCAAGAATCAAGGTAAGTGAAGCACGGGACAGAGATTAGAATTTAACAAGACCGACCTGGTGCTGGTGGTGTTAGGAAATAAAAAACTATTTCTATACAACTAGAATATCAATAAAACAAACACACAACACCAAATTTGATAACGGAGTTCAGCCAAATTGTGCCTACGTCTCCGGAGTTACTGCACACCCTTTTTATTAGGGAAAAAAATAACACTTACAAGTGTTTACACTCAACACTCAAACTCACTAGTGTTTACACACTCTCTCAAACCCTTACCCCAATATACCCCAAAATTACTCACAAAACTTTCTACTCTTAGTTTTTCTCTTACTCACCAAAGGAGAAAAAAAAAACTAAAAATAATATTTTGTTTTCTAATTTTGGATGATTTGAATGGAAGGAGGAGGGGTTTTTTTTTTATAGTAGTTAAGCCTCCCCCCCTCCCTCACTTCCATCCAATATGGGACAAAAGTCCCTCACCTAACAGAACGATGGCCTGAGCTTATTAAGCATTATTAATCACTTGGTTCTTTGACACGAGTGCAAAATGAAATTGCTGGCAGTTAGCTTAGTGTTTGACCTGTTGTAAATGTTGCAGCTGAATTCAAGATCATCTGAGCCAAACTGAACTTGTTTTAATGCGTATATATGATCGACAACTAGTCATAGACGACCTCGTGTCATGTTTATGCACTTGTAGATAGTTTGCTCAAAATGTCATGAACAAGTCTTTATAATCTTTCTTATGAACTGGTACACTTCGTTATCATGTTATGATGAGAGGAGATGTCTAAAATCTTATATTTATTGGCACATAAACTTTTATAGCCAAAGCAAAAGCATACGTTTTTATTGGATACTCTCACAAGGCAGATGCCATTAACATGGATTTATTGTTGGGTGAGGCCTTGAGCATCTTATTAAGCTCTGCCTCAAAACGTTCCATGGCATCAGATGGTAAGCAAATTGGCATCATTATTCCATTCTCTCCTTTTTTATTCTTGAAGGGTATACAAAAATTCACAACTCCGACAACAGCACCCTTTGCCGGTCCACCGTACATCGCCGTGCCCCAACCGAAGTCCACATCTCCAAATCCTGCACGTGTCACGTCTGACGCAATACAGCTCCTCACCGCTGTAAAGTGGGGTCTGCCCTTTATCACCATAAGATCGGCGCCAGACTGCATGTATTCATCTGTCACCTCTGCCTTCGCTTTTTGCACAAGTTCCAATGCATAGCCTAATGGGTTGCAACAGATGTTACCAGCTGTCGCCACCGCCATTGGAAATGCAAAGGCATTGCCGTAGAATCCTTTCGGTAATGGTTGGTTGAACCTGAAGCGTGCGTTGACTATGCATGCCATGCGCATCACTTCTTCGGGGTTTGGCCGGATGGCAGCAGTGCGGCACTTCCAGAGACATGCGGTTAACAACTCGATGGTGGAGCAGTGGCGAAGGCTCGACGGCGTGAAGCTTCTCAGGGCAGCGACTTCAGCGGGGCCGAAGAAGAAGGAGCGATGGGTCATGCTTCCTCGTACTCACGGTGCGTGCAAGTCACGAGCGGTGGATTACGTGCCTGAAACACGTGGCGTTCCCATAATGGTGGAACTGATGGTGCCTGCTCCCCACGGGCCATCTCGCTTACGGCCGTCATGAATTGGACTAGACCCCACCCGTCAGACATGGTGTGGTTGAGGCGTAGAGTGAAGATGAAGCCACCGCATTTGAGGCGCGTCACCTTATCAAAATTTGCCAAAAAAACTATTATTACTAATTTAATATAATATTAAGTAAGTATCAATTCCGTTAATTTGCAACATCTATAATCAATATTATCAAATATTAAAATTTTATTTTATTAAAATATTAATTTTACTTTTCTCATTATTCATATATATTTATACTAGATACGACGTGACAACATTGTCGGTTTTGGGACATTAGGAAGGAGATGTTAACTCAATGGTGTAAAACCTATATATTATATATTATATGCAACTCATTAATAATTATGGTTTTAAAAATATTAAGTGCTAATATTTTGATGAAAACGATTTATATATACCTGTTTAATAGAAATTGGTCCTCTTTTGCCTTACACCTCTTTATGTTTTCACCATTAAAAAGTAGGATTATTGAGGGATACAAGACAGAAATCAAGTTTTTTCATATTCAATTATAATGAGGGAATTTTCTAAATTAAGATTAAACTAATCTCATGGATCAAGGTATGTAATTCCAATTTTATATTTTAGTGAAAAATATAGAATTCTAAGATCTGGGTTAAATGATTATTACAATTATATTTATACAGTAAATTATGCTTCTATGTAGTATTAGAACAAAGTTCTAAATTCTATAATTTTTCCTTTAAAAATATTGTGAGTTCATCTTATTTGCAAATATTTGCTGTTTGAATCTACTGAGTTCTTATAAATTTCTTCATGTCTCATATTTTCTTCTACTACATGACTCCAGTTTTTATGGCATTAATTGTCTCGTTCTTTTCGACTTTTTAAAATGGATATACTTGTTTATGCTTGACTGTCATGCCTATATATATATTTATATTGTTTATTTAATTGGTCTCTCGTGTTCTTTTCGCTTACTTACGAAAGAAGATGACTATATTTTTTTTAACGATTTTTGCATATGCATTGATAGAGGTGATAATTGAATTGTTGTATGAAAGTTACCAAACTAATATGTGCATTGTTTATTAAAGTATGATTGTACATTACCTGTACAATATTAATATTCATATTTATAATAGTTTGTTAGTCACTAAAGTGGCCAAGCTTTTATGTTTAATGAATAATAATTTATGAAATATTTTAATTCAATTACCCGTGATTTATATATGCTTATTAAAAAATGATAATGAATTCATGGGTATTTGAAGTTCACTAATTATAAAATATTTTAGGAATACTCAAAAGTTAATTAATTAAATTCATAATTTGTGGACATGAAGTGTTAATTTATATGCTTAGAATGAATGTGTTTAGTATAGTCAAAGATAGCTAGCATGTTTGTTTGACATATATTTAATTAACAATTAAGTCATATAAAATTAACATAATTATTGTAATTATCATATGTCCTAGAATTACCCAAAGGAGATCTTAGATATACATTAAATGTTTTATGTGGAATAATTGTTTTGAATTTGATTTAAGTGTTAAGTTTTATGATTCAAAGAATTAATATGTGAGCATTCTATTATGTTTTCCAGATTTTGTTCCTGTTAACTTTAATTCGATTGCTTCATTTGTTCCATCCTTTAATGGATTAAATTACTCTGACTAGTGCGAACAAATCCAATTTTACTTTATGTATTAGATCTTTATTTGGCACTTCAAGTTGAGAAACCAACTATTATTTCTGATGCAAGCATTGTCGATGAGAAATCTTTCTATAAAGCTTAGGAAAAATCGAACAAATTAAGCTTAATGTTTATGCAAATGACTGTTGCTAACAATATTAAGACAACTCTTCCTAACACTGAAGTTCCTAAAGAATTTATGAAATTTACGGAAGAGCTTCCCAAATTGTTGATAAGTTACTTGCAGGGACATTAATGACTAAGTTGACTACAATGAAATTTGATGGTTTACGAAGCATGCACAAAAATGTCATTGAAATGACAAATATAGCAATAAGACTAAAGACATTGGGAAAAAAAGTTGAAGAATTTTTCTTAGTATAGTTCATTCTTAATTCTTGGCCTCCTAAGCAGTATAGTCCATTCCAAATGAACTATAACCCTATAAAGGATAAGTTGAATGTGAATGAATTGACGAATATGTTTGTTCAAGAGGAGACAAAACTTAAGAATCAAGGGACTCATACCATTAATTTGGTAGGTCATCAAGAAGTTGGAAAGAAGCTCAAAAGGAATTATAGCAAAGGCAAGGGCAAGCAAGTTAAATCTTGATAAAATTTTTATTGAAACCCTACTAAGCCTGCATCATAATGTTGGTACTAAAAGTGGTTTAATTACTAAACGTGGTTTAATTAATGAAAGTTCAACTTTTTTGTGGCATAAACGTTTACGTCATATTTTCAAAGAAAGACTACAAAGACTAGTAAAGAATGAAATTTTACCAGATTTGGACTTTACTGATTTTGTTGTGTGTGTGGATTGTAATAAGGTAAAGCAAACCAAACACATAAAAAAGGGAGCCACATGAAGCACGTAACATCTTGAAATTATACACATTGATATGTGTGAGCCTTTTGATGTTTCATTTTTTAGTGGACAAAAGTACTGTTTCACATTTATTGATGACTTTTTATGTTATAGATATCTATTTATTGCACGAGAAGACTCAAGCAATAAATGCATTAGAGGTGTTTGTTTATGAGGTGGAAAGACAATTAGATAGAAAGGCAAAAATTGTCAGATCTGACTGAGGTGGTGAATTTTAAGACAAATATAATGAGTCAGGATAATGCTTAGGTACATTTGCTAAGTTTCTTGAAAAGTATATTATATGTGCGCAGTACACAATGCTAGGTATACCACAACAAAATGGTGTGACAAAAAGGCGTAATTGTACATTAATAGATATGGTTAGGAGTATTTTAAGTAATTCGTCTTTACTCTTATCAATGTGGATGCATGCATTAAGATCCGCTATTTACTTGTTAAATAAGGTTCCTAGTAAGGCAGTTCCAAAGACTCCTTTTGAGTTGTAGACTGAAAGGAAACCTAGTCTAAGGCACCAGCATGTTTAGGGTTACTCGGAAAAAGTAAGAATTTATAATCTACATGAAAAGAAATTGGATGCAAGAACCATTATTGGATTTTTATTAGTTATGTAGAAAAGTCCAAAGGGTATATATTTTATTATCCTAATCATACAACAAAAACTATTGAACTAGAAATGCTAGGTTCATTGAGAATGGTGAAACTAGTAGGATTGCTAAAAAATCACGTAATGTAGTTATTGAAGAATTAAAAGTTCAAGTTCCCCTATCGACTTCTTCAATACATGTTACTCCTATAGTTGTAGAACATTTTGAAAATTTACAGGAGCATCAAATAAATGATTTAACACTTCAAGAAGAACCTGTAGTTAATGAACCTATTGAACCTGCAATTAATGTTCTAATTGTAAAACAACCACAAGAAATAACATTAAGAAGGTATCAAAGAGTTAGAAAACCAATTGTTTCTAATGATTTTATGGTATATCTACAAGAGTCATTATTTGACTTAAGAAATATGGATTATCCAATTTGGTTTTCATAAGTCTTTGAAAGTGTTAATTCTACCAAATGGATTGATGCTATGAAAGAAAAGATGAATTCTATGGAGCATAATGAAATTTGGGATTTAGTCAAATTGCCCAAAGGTTATAAGAGAGTAAGATATAAGTGAGTTTTTAAGACCAAATGTGAGTCTTATGGAAATATTGAAAGACATAAAGCTAGACTTGTTGCCAAAGGTTATACTCAGAAAGATGACATTGATTATAAGGTGAATTTTTCACATGTTTCAAAGAAAGACTTCTTTATAATTATTATGGATCTAATGACTCATTATGATTTAGAGTTACGCCAAATGGATGAGAAAATAACCTTTTTTAATGGTAATTTAGGCGAAGAAGTATATATGGATCAACCTGAAGGTTTTTCAATTGAAGGAAAAGAAGACATGGTGTGTAAACTTAAGAAGTCGATATATGGGCTTAAACAAGCCTCCCGACAATGGTATCTTAAGTTCAATGATACTATTGCCTCCTTTGGATTTAAGGAAAACATCATTGATCAGTATACGTATCTAAAAAACAATATGAGTAAGTTCATATTTTTGATACATTATGTTGATGATATTTTGTTAGCTATTAACGATCTTGGTTTAATGCACAACACCAGGAAAATTTTTTTTGAGAATTTTGAAATGACATATATAGGAGAAGCCAGTTATGTGATAGGAATTGAAATATTCCGTGACACATCACAAGGACTCTTAGGCTTATCTCAGAAAGTTTATATTAATAAGTTCTTGGAGAGACTTGACATGAATAATTGTTCTGCAATTCTAGTTCCAATTCAAAAGTGAGACAAGTTTAACCTTAATCAATGTCCAAAGAATGAATTGGAACATAAGCAAATGATAAATATTCCTTATGTATCAATTGTTGGCAGCCTAATGTATGCTTAAACTTGCACCAGACTAGACATTAACTTTGTTGTCAGTATACTGGGTAGGTATTAAAGTAATCCTAGATTGGATAATTGGAAAACTGCAAAAAAAGTTTTGAAATATTTATAAGGTCCTAAAGATCATATGCTTACTTGTAGGAGATTCAGTCATTTGTAAGTGATAAGATATTCAGATTCAGATTATATATGTCGATCGCATTAATACTAGAAGTCCACTTTTGGCTACTTTTTTCTATTAGCTAGAGGGGCTATTTCTTAAAAAAGTGCAAAGCAGTCTATCATTGCTGCATCCACCTTGAAAGATGAATTTGCATCATGTTTTGAAGCTACAATTCAAGGATTGTGGTTGCGAAACTTTATCTCAGGAATTGGAGTTGTCGACAATATTGCTAAATTGCTGAAAATTTATTGTGATAATTCTGTAGTAGTTTTCTTTTTAAAAAACAAGTATTCTAAAGCTGCTAAACATATGACATTAAAATATTTGTCTGTTAAAAAAGAAGTTCATAAACAAACAGTGTCAATTCAACATATTAGCACTAATTATATGATTGCAGATCCTCTGACAAAAGGATTGGCACCGAAGTCTTTAAAGAATATGTTGAAAGAATAGATATTATGGGATATCATTATTGATATTTATGATGTCTGTATTTTGATACACCAGTTTTTCAATTAATAAGTCAAGTGGGAGAATATAAAACCTATATATTATACGCCGCTCATTAATAATTTTGGTTTTAATAATATTAAGTGCTAACCTTTTGATGGGACAGTTTATGTATACCTATTTAATAAAAACTTATCCTCTCTCCCATTCTACACACTTTTCTTTACTTTTTTTTACTGTTAGAAAGCAAGATTGTTGAGGAATAAGAGAGAGAAATCAAGTTTCTTCGTATTCAATCAATTTGAAAAGTTTTTCTAAATTAAGATTAAACTAATATGAGTGGGTCAAAGTATGTAATCCCGATATTATATTTTAGTTAAAAACATAAAATTATAAGATGTAGGTTAAAATGACTATTGCAATCATGCTTACAAGTGGACCCTACCAACGTTGGTGCACCGTCTAATGCTTCTGCACCAGAGACATTTACACGTCAATCAACTACGATTCTGCCAGTGGGGAAGCATATGTAAAGGACATGTTGGCATATTTTTGTTTGGACTATACGTTGGAAGTCTGAGGAGTAATGAGTCATTTTGGACTCGTAACAGAATCTCGGTGTAAGTCAATTACTACCAACTAACCAGAGAAATCCTAGTCCTAGCCACATGTGGCCTTCAAAACTTGATCACAACCTTGGACTTGAACAACGGCCTAAACTTCACCAACACTCTCCTCTTAGCTTTGGGAAAACGTACCAAGTTTTATTTCAGATGTGAACAGCTTAGCAGAATAATAAGTACTCTTTTTTTTCTATAGATACAAGAAATTATTAGTCACTTTAAGTAGGTCTTAAATTCAATCATTATTTCTCTTCATTCGACTTTCTTTTTAACTTTTAACTTTCTGATTTTCCATCCAAGACATGATTTGAGAGTACTATGTAATTAAATCTTTCGATTATTTCAACAAACTTGGTACAAATAGTTATAACATAACTTGAAGTTTTCTTCTTATAAAGCTTCCTTCATTCTTAGGGATATCATTTCGTGATCTATTTGACTAGTGATTAGCTTTCACGGGATAAAAATCTCCTAGATCCTTAGGTACCTTCTAATCTAGGAAACAAAATTAACATGTCCTGAAACCACTTGCTGCGATTTTATTTCTAACATGTCCTGAAATGACTTGGTAACAAAAATGCGTATATTTCGGTACATGTGTAACATTATTAAAAGAGATAAAGTTCGGAATCGTGTGGTCAAAGATAGACTACAGGTGGCTAGTATTGCCGACAAGTTGAGAGAGACCAGGCTTAATGGTTTGGGCATGTGTGCAGGAGGCCTTCTGATATTCCGGTACGACGCTGTGAGAAAATAATCCTTAGTGATTACAAGAAAAGAAAACAGATGCCTCACAAGAATTTGAGGGAAGTGATCAAGAAAGAAATATCAAAGTTAGCCCTTATTGAGGCAGTGGCTAGTAATAGAAAAGTCTGACGTGATCGGATAAAGGTAAAGGATACTCATTAAAGTTCACCAAAACAGTTGAGTAAGTTATTAGAAGATGTTTATTTTAACGCTCGGGCCACGTAGTTACCGCATAGGAAGTCCAACTCAATGTCCTTTCTATCTTTGCTAATTGTAAGTCTTGGACAAGACTTTCTGGCGTAAAACTTGGCTTTTCAGGACGGGAGTATGGGGAAAGATCCTGCGAGGTTGTCTAAAACCGTAGGATTGTTAGGATCTCTGAGCAAAGACCCCTAGCTTAACTAGCGACAAGGAGAGCCGGACTTTACAGCGTATCAAGTACTAGTAAATCTGAACACTATAAGGTATATCCTTTAGTTTTATTTTATTTTAATTTATTTATATATTTATTGTAATTTATTTACATAATTATTTAGTTTGCCAGTTTTACTTATTTACTCTTTAACCTGCATCATTATTTTATTATTACATCTGTAAGTGGGTCTACCGAAAATAGTCTCTCTACTATATAGGTATAAAGCTGCGTACTATCAAATCTTTTCAGACCTCGTATACGTGGTTTAAATTTCAGGATTACGGATTAAGCAAATCGTGTTCAATTTTTTTCAAATTTAAAAGTGATAAACTGTAAATTTCCCTAACCATTAGACTAATGCACTCTCAAAGATTAATTTTATTTTAAAGGAAAGTAGAGATTGGCCCGTTGAGAAGACGACAGATATAGATGTGACGTAGTGGTTGGGTTTATAGATATAGTTAAGGAAATAAATAGTGCAAGTACCTGAATGAGCAGCAGAGGGCAGTTGAGCACTCCAATAGAGCCAGGGACATCGAAGAGGAGCTCTTCCAAGCCAGGGAACGGAGGTTGAAGAACATCACCGAACTCTTGGAGGGTCACGTCAGCGTCTGCCTCGATAAAAATGATACCTTCACCAGTGCACTCCACCATAAGCTTACGGTTAGGCCCTTCCCTGAGCCTACCAGCAAAGGGATAGTAAAACACCAATGTTTTGGCAAGTGCCTCGCGGATGACCTTTACAGGGTCTTTTCCTTGCATGGAAGGGTCATAACGGTAGAATTGTATGAATGGAATTTGGAACCGGAACCCGTCTTGGTCATCGATGTCCGACAGGGCCTTGAACTCACGTGGGGTGGCCTTAGCCGGAGCTATTAGCTCCGGTTCTCGTCGGTTCACCTTGAAGACTAGGGAAGTAGGCGATGGTGCCATTTCAGTGAAGGCTTTACTTTGTTTTATGTTATAGGAAGAGAAAGGTAGTCTGATTCTGTGGTCTATGAGTGTGAGAATAGATGCCTAAAGATGGCTGTGTATTTATAATGGAGGATGATATGGAATGGATGATATAGGTAAGCTGTGGTTTTGTTATTTCCCATCTTTTTACATCTTAATTTCTCTAGATTATGACACTTCGTAAAATATATCTTTTTTTAATCAATATTTCATTTTACAATTGCATTCAATTTAAAATATATATCGGAATTTAATTTAGTTTTGCATGAGCGTTCAATTTTATTGTCAACGTATATCAAAAGTATACTTCAGTTATCCGGACTATATATATAATAACATATTAGCTATCAAATCACATAAATATGAAAAATTAAATTTAGTTTAAACTGCAAAATATTTTTTCAAAAATAATAAATCACTTGAAATCTTTGTCCACTTAATCTAAAAGATAGGTGTAAGTACCAAGCATGTAGTTTTGCAATGTATAAGTTTAGCCTCATATAGTTTGAGTTGTTTATGTTGGTTGTTTAATATAAAGCAATTGTGTTAACAACTGTCAATTTTTTATAAAAACGCAAACAAAAAATTAAAAATAAAATAAACAATCAACAACTAAAATTTAGTAACGCAGTTGTAGCACACCTGGCTTACATTTAGGGGCCCTTACTCAGCTTAATCTCTTTCACCAAAATATAATAGTTTTACACAAACCTTTATTGAGCCGATATTACTTACCCCTTGAGATTATCCACTCGTTCTCACACTCCGTTAAAGTATTTCACTCCCAATAATATAACCATCTCATACTAACCTTAATAGAGGATTTTTGCAACAATAATTGATAATAAAGAGGATATTAAAAGAACTCAAGTGATTGAATCTAAAGTAACATAAACAAAGACAATAGTTAAGATAAAAACACTATCCTAAATTTGCAGCTTTATCAACCTAAAACTATGGGAAGTTGTCCAACAAGAATTCTGCTGCGAACCTTCAAAATAATTACTGAAGCATCCCACACATAGTAGCAAAAAAAACTCATCAAACGAACAATTGTTTCATCACCGAAACCTCACAAAAATACAATTGCAACCACACCCATATGTTAGACATTTTTCACTCAAAAACAATATCTGGATAGTCCAGAAATTCACACACACAGTGGTGAAAAACGCAGCTACCAAAGATAGATCAGATCAATGAAAAATCCAGCTACCAAAAATAGCTACAATCATCGAAATAGGTTGCCAAAGATAACTCCAAAATCACCAAAAAATATGCACATTATCTTTAATAAGACATGGTGATTTTATTCCAAATAAATCTTATCTTTTCTAAAATTTTATCCTTCACTCTATCTTATCTTCAAGAATCCCACACAAGGTAAATTTCTTACCATAATGATATTCCAAATATATCCAACTATATTCAATTACAAATAATACCCAAAATAATTAATAAGATATCTTAACAATCTCCCCCTTTTTGACTTTATTTGTCATATATAAGAACCCACCCTTAATATGATAATTGAATACTCCCCCTGAATTGACACAATAATGAGTTCCAAGTAATATCAAAGTCAATAATAAAGGTCAAGTTCACAAGTGACAGAAAATAGCCAAATAAACAATAATCCAATCATCCAAGTTTCTCCTCCTTGGGATAAAAAGATGTCAAAACAAAGAATGTCGTCAAAGCAATCAATCTCAGCAAATAAGGAGGCATAAAAATGAGCAGTAGGTGCAGCGGAAGAATCATAAGCAGCAACAGAAGGTCAAGATGATAATTTACCACCAGTCAATAATATACATGCCAGTATATCATTACTCACTTCAATTTCATTCTCATAAGACTGATCCTTAATTAAATTCATAAACTTCAAAATTGCATTCAATGAATTAGAACCAAACTTAGTCAATCTCCCCCTCACATAAACTATATGAAAGCATAAAGTTGTCTCATCCAAAACTCCTTTATCCAAATTGCAGTAAAATTCTCGCACCAACTTGGCATCAAAATGTTATGGCAATAAAGAAGCATGTAACAAATTCCTCTTAGTCAACAAAGCATCCAAATTAAATTGTTTATTATCAACTAAATTTATAGGACGATCAAGAACAAACCGGGTTGAAGCGAGAGTATCCTATCGCTGTTGCTTGCCAAGGAGATGAAGTGGTCGACGATGATTAGAACAAAAAGCATGATTAATGTATTGTCTCTAAGGAGAGAATCACCTCAACTGAGAATTGTTAAGAAAAATGAACAACATATGACTACGATGGTTATGCAAGAAGAATAGAGGATCTTTTCCACTTCTAGATGACAAAACTTAGTCCACTTAATAGCATCAAAAAGTACCAATAACCACTTAACAACATGATCACCAACATAACTTACATCCAAATTATATAATCATCAAGTTTTTCCATTCCATCTCACTTGTCTCAAGCAAGTTTCCAGTGAAAGCATATTGTCCAAACTCATACAACTTATGATATACAGAGAAACCAAGATAAAGCTTAAAAATCTAAATCATAGAAAATCTGAATCTTCCTATAGGTCTCCAACTAAGCATCAACATTTTCTTAACATAATTTTATAAATCAAAATCCAAAAGCAAAATTCTTAACTCATCAAGCAGAGCCTCATTTTCACATCAAATATGCTATCCAACAAGGAAAAATCAGACACACACCAATCACCTAAACTTTAGAAAACCCATAAATAAAAAATTTGAAAAATCTAGACATTAACTCCTTTGAACTTTTTTTTTAATAAACAACATCATTATACTTCAAAAATATAAAATACATAGTCCCTGTGTCCCTCAAAGATATTCAAACTAGGCCTTATTTCTTGTCTTATTATCTCTTTCATCAGATGTCTGGTTGGTTTCTCTCTTAGAAGCAACCAACTGGTCCTCTATCTGGTTGGTTTCTTTTTTGTAAACAACTAACTGTAGATCTAGACATTTTTTGAAATGGGGCAGTCTATCTACATAAACAATGCCTCTACTAGTTACTGTTGCTTTCTTCTTATCACCAAATGTATCGTGATCATCTATACAACTTTGATAATCCATTAAGTAGCTTCTTTCACCTGTCATATGTCGTGAACACCTATTGTCAAGATATCATATATTATGAGAAGTGCCACACATTGATTTAAGAGCCATAAGTGCTTGTGGTTGGTTCTTTCTAACCCAAATCTCCTTTGATGGTTTCTCTTGTTACAAGTTCTTCCAAGAACATTTGAATTTTTGTTTTAAGCATTATGGAATAGCATTTGTAGCAGCTTGTAATAATTTGGCCTTATGTGACCCTATACACCACAAAAGTTACATATAGGCACGAGCTTTCTGCTTCTTTTAGTATTTCTCCTTGCTTGATTTTGCTTCCTTGACAAATTTAACTTCACTATTTTGCTCATTATTCAACTTAGAACATTCACCTTTATAACCAACACCTTGAAAGTCTCCTTTGTTTTTTACCAATTTCCAATAATTAATCTAGCTTCTTGGTACCATCATTCAACATTCTTATTCCTTTTTCCATATTGACCAACTTTATCTTTGTTTCATCAAGTTCATTTGTTGTTGATAACAACTTCCTCTCTAGATCTTGAAGGACATCCTTCATGGATGAATTCTCCTTTTTTAGCTTCTAGTTTTGTTTACACGTTTTCACCCATTTGGCATATGTTAATTCATAGACCTTGTAGATGTCTTCTTTTTTGCATTCTGAGTCGTTGTCACAATCTGAATTTGAGTTTAGAACTAAAACATCTGTATTTTCATTGTTAGTTTCTTCCCTGGTTGCTACTAAGAGAGCATATGGTGTTTTGTTGTTTAAAGCAACCAATGCAACACGATTACTCACAATTTCTTCTTCGCTGTCGTACTCACTTTTATATTCGTTTTCACTCCAAGTGCTAGTGTAAGACTTCCCTTTTCTCCTTTTTAGCATGTTAGCACATTCCCCTTATATATGTTTGAAACCTTGACACTCATGACATTGTATCTTCTTTGCTTTTGCTTGTTGTTTGAAGTTATTATTGGATGAACTCCAACCATTCTTCTAAACTCAAGTTTATCTTTACTCATCTTCTTTAGCCACTTGCTAAATTTCTTATTAGCGACGCCATATCATCATTTCATCGGAGTCATCTCTTGAATCATTCACGGATTTAGCAACTTCAGCTTGCAAAGCCAACCCTTTATTCTTCTCACGTTTATCTCTCAATAAGTTCATTTCAAAATTTGTGAGAATCTCAATTACCTTATCCAAAGATAACTCATTAATGTCATGGGCTTCTTCAATGGCTGCAATTTTTGGTATGAATCTAATAGATAATAATCTCAATGTTTCCTTAACAAGTTTCATATTTGAATACTTCTTCCTAAGTTGATTTGATTGATTAACAATATCATGTAGCCGCTCATGAAAGTCTCCGATAGTTTCACTTTCCTCCATCTTAAGCTCTTCAAATCTAGTAGTCAACATTTGAAGTTTTGAAGTTATCAACGATTTTAATCCCTCATGTATTATTTGTAATGCATCTTATGCTTCTTTTACTGATTCACAGGCTGATATCATATTGAAATGTCCACCATCAATAACACTGAAAATTGCATGTATTGCTAGAGAGTTATCAAGTGCTTCCTCTTTTTCAACGCCTATCCATTTAGATGGATTTTTAGGTACCGCTTCATTCTTTTCATCAATCTTCATTGGATGTGTCCACCCATTCAAAACCAAATTCCATACTTTGGTTCCTTATGCTTGAATAAATACTCTTATCCTTGATTTCCAAGCATGGTAATTTCAAACATCTAGTAATGGTGGCCTCGTGATTAATGCCCCTACTTTTGTAGCCATAATTGCAAAACACTGATCTATATGAACTTGACGTACCAAGTTTTGATTAAGTGAATAGGCTCTGATACCAACTGTAAGTCCCGAAAGATGTAGTTTCGTAATGTATAAGTTCTGTCTTAGTTGCTTTGAATTGTTTCTGTCAGTTGCTTAATACAAAGCAACTGTGTTAATAACTATCAATTTTCAGAAAAACACAAACATAAAAATTAAATGTAAAACGAACAAATCAATAACTGAATTTTGGTAACGCAGTTATAGCACACCTAATTTATATCTACAGGGCTCCCACCCAACCTAATCACTTTCACCGAAGTACAATAATTTTATACAAAACTTTATAGAGTCGACACCACTCATCCCTTGACAATATTCACTTGTCCTTATATCTCGTGAAAGTATTTTACTCCCAATAACATGACTACCTCGTGCTAACTTCAACAGAGGATATTTGCAACAATGATTGATAATAAAGATGATATTAAAACAACTCAAGTGATTGAATCTAAGTAACATAAATAAAGAAAATACTTGACATAAAAACATTCCCTTAAATTTGCAGCTTAATCAACACTTACCATAATGATATTACAAATATATCCAATTATAAATAATGCCCAAAATAATTAATAAAATATCTTAACAAATATCTTAACATTAGGGATATTGAACTTTTTTGCGAAAGGGAATGCAACTCTATTGAAGAGATAATTATCTTACATACTGACATATTTGGATGATTAAATATATGACATGGTTATTTATATAATTTCCACAACCACAATTTTAGGCTCAAAAATTCTTTCACAAAATAATTATTGACAAATTTTTAGAATTGAAAAAAAGAAGAAGTCAGGTTATACCATAACCGATCCTCATGGATTAAAAAGAATCGTTCTAAATCACTTTGAAAAAGAGTTTTATAACTGATCATCATTGTTTAAAAACATCTTTCTAAATCACTTTGAAAAAGAGCTTGGCGTCTGGAACGACGGGACAAGTAGAGCTTACCTCAAACATGTAATAGCTTAGTTATGCTTAGTAGGCCGATTTGGCTTCCTCTCTAGTCATATGAAAAATTTACAATGTACAAATTGACCAATTAATTAGTATGAAAATATTAGTTGCGTAATTTCTTTTTAAATAGAAGATCCCTCCTTATTCTGTTCCACAATTAAAACATCGTCGTTTTAATAAAACCCAACTACCCAAGGCCTCAGCTTCGCTCTCGCCTGAGCCAAGCCAATTTGTTGCCTTTCTTTGATTTTGTTTCCCACCTCAACTCTTTCCGTCCCCTTTTGGGTTAATTCATGGAACATCTCCATCCTAGATCAAGTTTCGGGGTTCTTAAAGGCTGAGGAATGTTCTTTTTGGACAAAGCTTTGTAATTTTGTTCTCCATCAAAAATTATCTCATACAGTGGATGTGAACCCACTTCCTTTCCTTTTCTCTCCCAGTCTCGTTAGCTATTCACATTCTTTTGCAATCATATCTCAGTTTATCTCTTTAATTGGAATGGTATTGTTTAATTGCCATTAGTTTGAATTTTGATGATTAGGTGAAAGACTCCTATCTGTTATAAAATTTTTTTGGGTGAGGGCAATTTTATAAATAGTTTACAGATCTTGAATTGGCCTTCAAATCGAAGTTTGATAGCAATCACTTACTTGGCATACTGTCACATTGCGAGGGGTTGTTGTGGAATTTATTTCTCTGCCTTTCTTGTTTTCTGCTTGTGGATGGTAGACAAATATCAACATTATGTCAATACTTTGACAGAGAGGATATAGACATGTGATGACATACTTCGTCAGGCATGTTGATATCGATTTTTCATTTGTGGTTCCTTTTAAATTTTTTAGTATTCCATCAAGAAATTTGTGTTATTGGCCTTTAATTTAAGTTCAATTGGTTTTTTGTTTTGATTTGTGATGGATGAGGTCATTTTGGATGCAGGTGGATGAAACACTGGACTTGTTTAATGAAATATAGCTTCAACATCAGGCAGTAGCTACAAAGACTTAAGACTCTTCGTGATATCGTCTAGTATTATTCCTTTCTCCTTTCTTTGTATTGTTGGTAATGTGTTAGAATGAGTTGCAATATCTTCACTCTAGATTAGTCAAATTTTTTGATGCCAAATACTGAAGACTTCAATTTAGGTTTTCTTGATATATTGGAAAAGGTCTGGCATTGAAAAGCTTAAAGGTTGTACTGATTTGCCTCGTATTTATATAGAAATTATTAACCGTATATATCTGGGGTATAAAAATGGTCGACAAGTCCACCTTGTGTCGAAGCATAAGTGGAAATATCCAAACTGGATCTCAAATACAATACAAATATAATCCAATCCCTTCATTTCTTTGTTTTTTCTTTCATATTTTTACTAGAATACTGTTGGCAAGTTAGGTGTAATTTTCTTTCCTATTCAGGACTCGCATTAAGTTATATGCTTTTACTTAATTATGATTGTCAATTTAAATTTTATCACAATATGTAACTTTATGCAATTTTGTAAAACAGATCATGTATTCTACAAAATCAACTTTATATAATTGTTCTGTAATATACCTAAAGAAGTTAATCCTCTGGCTTTTCTGATATTCTTTTCAATTTCAGTTGGTGGAAAAGCAAAGATTGATTGAATTTGTTGATGCACTTCGAAGCAAGCTCTGCTACTTTGACGAGTTGGAGATTGTAAGTTTGGATGCAAATACATTCTCAGTTTCAATTGCTTTGAAGGTACTTTTCTGTCTTTGGCTTTATTCTAGCGACAATGTTATCTGTGGTGATCTGACTTGGCATTCAGTTTCAGTTTTTCTTTTTCTTTTCATTTCTGCACCTTACTGATAAAAGGCAACTTGGTTCCCAAGCTTAACTAGTAATCCTCTATGTTCAGTTAGGGCATGAAATTCAAATTGAATTTGTAAAGATTCAGTTGGAAGATCATTATGTAGTTGAATGTCTCTACTTTGTGACGGTGAAGAAGATTGATTCAATAGTTGCCGAATTCTTTTAGTTTTTGTAGTAGCTTCAATAACAAACCTATGCATATGGATCTCCTTTTTTATAATAGACAGATTAACAATATAATAGATCTTCTTGTTAATAGTCATCTACATATGAATCCTAGAGCAATCATTTCTATTTTAGGAGTTCATTTCACTAATCATGAGGATGTCTTTGTTTGTTAAAATCTTGCTTATGATGGAGTTCAAACTTGTGTTGTTATATTGGATTATTTCTTTTGATGGATTTCAATTATGTGTAATGCACCTTGCAGATTTCTATAAATTTTATTCTTCAGGCATGAGTGTGCGAAACGAGAAATCCCTGCCACTATTGAAACAACTTGATGAGTGCATAATGCAAGTGAATATCTTTCTTAACCATTTGTGAGGCTACATGTCTGCAGCACATAGTGGTAGGTTTTCTCTTGTTCTAAGGATATGGCACTAGATTCTGATTTTTTTTATTACATTAGGTATATTGAGAACAACCCGTAATATACAGAAGCTAGTGTTTATTTACTCAAATTTTGACAACTCCAGGTATAGACATGGAATTAGTAATGTAGCATTTTATTAGGAATGTTTCAAAATTTTAAGGTTTATATCTAGTTCCATCATTTATTAAGCTTAAATGTATAACCATCTACAACCCTGGGTATGATCCGTTCTCATATGCATTCAGTTCTGAAGGGAGCTTCTTCTTAGGTGACCGTGGGTGGTAGAAAAGCTTCATTGAATGTGGATGTGATTTTTAACTTGCGCTTTTACTTGTTTCTTTCATCAGGTCCAGGCGGCAATCCGAAGCACTAATAGCAATAAAACATCTTTGTCAAAAGGGGTAGACGTGTCTGTAATCTACGTGCGATTCAAGTGTGTAATTTTTAAATGTTGTTAAGAGTTCTAACTGCTATAATTTCTTTTGTTCAGTGTATAGGTAAATATACAAGTAAAGTCAGTGTTCAAGACAAATGGTATGCTCACTTAGATATGGAAAAATGTCACAAATGGCTAGGCTTTTGGCTGAAGGAAGCTTATCACACACTTTTTGTCGGTAAAGAAAATTTTTTTAAGAATCATTTGTTATTTGCTAAGCGAATATAGATTTGGATGTTTCAATATTGTACTCATACAACGCTCGTCATTTGGCAGGGGATGTTAGTAAGCACTTGAGTTGTGCATTTGTGGGCATATAATTGTATTGGTGGCCAGTGCATATATGTGCTAGAATATTTGTAGACATTTGTATCTACTGATGTATTAGAATGTTTGAACTTGCAAACCTTGACAGAAAATATGTATCTGCTTGTGTATTAAGCTTAAAGTGAGGTATGGTGCTTATTATATATGTGACAACTCTTTTATTTATATATTCACGATTGCATCTACAATTGAAAATGTCTCAAATAGTGATTATTGTAAAAGTAGCAGAGGGAGTGTATCACTAATCCACTTTGTTATGCACTTCATTTACTATATAATTGTAAAAATGGCTCAGATAGTGATTATTGACTACTATACCAGAAGGGTAGGCTTGAGCATATAGCTGCAGATTTGTGATCCACCAAGGATATAGGTGTATTGTTCTCTTAATACCTGCATGACAAAACAAAACAAAAACACAAGTAGCTACCTGAATTTACTTCTAACTTGTTCTGGTCTTTATCTTTATTTCATTTCTTACATAAATTTAAGCCTGAAAACTATGGATCAACATACTGAGCACAGTGACATATATGATTTTGATGATGGCCGATTCATTTTTGAGTTTGGTGATGGCAGTGGTAACTCTTTGGAGGCAGTCCTTTGGAAAATTAAGAGAGTGCCCTCTTGGGTTCAAAAGCTTAAGAATCAACTTGACATGATAATGTCGAAAGAGGTTGCTAAATTTTCTTCCTTAGAGAATTTGAGCCTTCTTACAGCTTTGGATGCTAGACTAGCTCGGCTCCAAGTCCTAAATTTTCAACTGGCAATAGAGATGCAACTGGTACAACTTCTTGCTTCTCTTTGCTCTCCTTAGTGCATATTGAAGGAAAGCTAGAGTTAAAGTCAATACATGTATTAGAATTGTTTAGCCCATGAATCCAAAGATCCTTTGTGGCAATTATATTTGTAGATTGTGATTTATTCTCAAAACTTATTATTGTTGATTTGTTTTCAAGAATGCTACTTTCAAGATTATAACCTATAAAGACACATTTATATACAACCTATTTTTTTTTCCTATTCCACCATAAGTTTCTCACAAGTTCATTCACATTACGACTTTATTTACATTTTTGCTTTGGCTTTTTATTTTTCCCCATAATGTCATCCCGAAAAAAATAGAAGTTTGAAGTTCGCTTTTTTTTTTCATACCATTATTAGAAGTTTAATGACAATCTTAAGAATTAAACATTTTACACTTTAGCACAAAAATTTTTTTAACACAATGATTCGCCATTTATAGACGATACATAATAATGAGTATATAAAAATTACATAATAATGAGAGTATAAGAAAGAAATTGCCAATTTTCAGTAGGAAACAAAATATGCACCTCATTGATAAAGGTGCACAAATTAACTTAAACATTATACTTTCTTTTCACTTTGTATTTACAAAACATTCCTCATGCACATGGAACTAGACAATTACATGTCTCAACGAAACCACCTATATCCACACTACCGTAGTTAACATTATTGTTTCATCATGAGTTATTTATCATCACATTGCTCACACCATGTAGTTGTTGTGTCTATAAGAACCATAAAAAACAATTTCATTAGTAAATTATGAACAAGTCACTAAACAGAATGTCGTTATTAATAGTATTATGGCAAAAGATAAATATCAATTAGGATTTGGTCATGTCCATAGAAAATGGAACATCTTCAATATAATTTGTTTGAATTGAATTGGCAGAGACAACCGATCATCAAAAATGTTAAAGAGTATATAATCAAAATATTTGGACTTATTGTTAAAACATTGAATCCTTTTTATTAAAAAGTACACATGTGGAGAAATTGTTTAGAAAAATAGTACAGTTAGTGAATTTAAACCATATTTAAGTTATCGATACAAATCTCGATTCCTTGCATTTGATTTGCATACTGAAAAAGCAAAGAAAAATTAATGAGAAATTAAATAATACATTATTGGTGCAGTTTAAAAAGCTAGTCAAACCTCAGCTTGATTGTCTCTTTAATAGGAAATTGTTATTGAGTTGATGTAGTTTGAAAGTTTTCTTTCAGACCCTGTCTGACCCCCCAAAAAAAAGGGAAAAAAACAATAGCATTATATAAGGGACATAAATTTCAAGAATATAAACAAAAAATTAATCAAACCTTAAGATTATATGGTAATGGTGTTGAGGATGTGACATTTGTTGGAACAATTTGAACTTTTTCTTTTATACCTTGTCTCACTTATAAAATAGGAAAAAATTAATATCATTATATAAGGGACATGGAATTCAAGAATTAAAAAGTTTACAAATAAAACCTCAAGATAATGGTAATGTTGGTGCTGCAATTGTAAGATTTGCCAGAGGATGAATTTTTCTAGTTGATTTCCTTTTTTTCAAAGCTTTCTCTAAGCCACCCCTCAATTTTTTACCTGAAACAGTTTTCTTCTCGATTTTGATTCCTTTAATTCCAATATTGTTTTTTTCACGAATTTTAATCTCATTTTAGTTCAAGTGATTTGTTATAACACTTGAATATTGAATCATCTCTTCACCTTGTAATCCAACATTACAACTCTCATTCGAGTGTTAAACAGTTGATCCATTACTTTGTAGTCTAGCATCCAAGATTTCCAACATCTTCAAAATACAATCTTTAACAATTTTTTAAGTCTCTTCACTCTCAGATGCTTTTGTAACCAATTGAACATTTAGCCCATATAATTCTTTATACCGTATATTTTGACATATCTTAGGATCCAAATTACTTATGTTGATTCCTGAATTTTCAACTCCCACGAATCCAAGTTTTATTTTACGTGTCCACCTTTTTAATATGTACTGACTTGGGATCTCTATAACATTTTCATAGTAAAAACTTTCAAAACAAGTGAACATAAAATTTCAGCAAACTCAAATTTTCTACAACTATAATCAACTTTTCCATTTGATGAATCATAAGTAACTGTATGGTAATAACCCTTCTTATGAGGGATAATTTGATATTTTGTGATTGATCCAACCTCTCTAAAACTTTCAATACAATAATTATGAGACTTACACCACTTATTTTGAAAGCACTTGAACACCTTAAAAGTTTCAAATTTTCAACTGGATACAATAATGAGGGAATACTTGTACTTGATTTAAAATCAGCCTTTAACTCTTCATATCTATGATCTTCAAGGAGTCTTTCAAAGTGATTAAAAAACTCCAAGAATTTATGTTGATAACGGACATACCTCTTGACAACACTATTCATGCTCTCACTTCTTTGTGTTGTCGTCATATTTGCACAAAACATTTGTCTTTCATACACTAAAGCTCATTTTTTTCTTTATCTTAAATATGTGCCTCAACCAATCATTATCTTTAAGTCTGTATTTGCATAGCATCTCATTCCATGCATTTACAAAATCTTCCTCTTCTTCAAAATCATATATGTATGAGCTAAAATCTCTAGAAAAATCTTTGAATTAAGAGAAAACATCACTTAAATGGATGGCCACATTTTGATAAATGTATCAAAGACATAAACAATGATGAGTTTTAAGTCATCTTAGTACTAGATCCTTTGCCATTGCTGCATCCTGGTCTGTAAGAATAGTTTTAGGTCTTTTATTACACATAAATTTCGCAAAAGTATCAAATAACCAATCAAATGTGACGGATGTCTCATCATATAACAATGCAACACCAAAGATTGTAGTCTGCTTGTGGTGATTTACATTTACAAGCAATGTAAGGGGACGACCTTCATTATTCTTCCTGTAAGTTATGTCGAAACAAACCACATCACCGAAATTTGAGTAATTTACTCCCATCTTTGCATCTGACCAGAAAATGTTGGATATTAAATCATCTTTATCAACTTGGATAGCATAAAAAAATTCGGATCATCAAATTTCATTTTATGCAAATATTCCAGAACACCTTCTGTATCGCCTCTTTTCTCATCTCTTGTTCTTTTAGGCCTTAAGTAATTTATGTAGTCATCTAGTATGAAACCTAAATTTTCTTGACCACCTACTTGCCTAACGATGACATCATGAGATGCTTTTGGTGGGATTCCTAAATCATTTTCCATTTCAATTTGCATTGCTGCAGATAAACTTATCTTTCAGACAGCTACAAGCTCATCTTCAGCTTCACGCCCGCCAACTTCATTATCATCTTCAAATTTTAATTGACGACAAGACAAAGATACACCCACTATTGAATTATTAGCTTTGATCTTGAAGTAAAAACCCAAAAAACAAATAACAAATTGAAAATGGATACTTCACTTTTATGATATAGAGAAACACCAAGTGTAGAATTCACAATTTAATTAAGAAGCAAAAAATGAATCATTTAGCATTAGACTTAAACAAATATCTAACAACTGGTGCTAAATAAATTGTTTAAAAAATGTTTCATTTCTCTGTTTCGCGTTCCCGCGTATTGGTAAACTAGAAACAAAAAGAAAGGAAAAGGAAAAGGCATCAACCTCACTAAAGCTAGAATAGAGTCGATTGATACACAAAAAATTGGATTTTATTAAAACAACGTCATATTGTGGAGGAACAAGGTTGGAACAAATTTATTGAAACAGAGAATCTGAATTGTCACTAACGATCACTGAAACAACCTATTTCTTTTAAAGAATTAAAATAAAAAGTTACTTCCTTTTTTCATCACATTCAATTAAGTGTTATTGTATGGAAATCAAGTTTGAATGTGATATAGGAGAGACATCACTTAACACATATTACATGAAAAACTCAACCCATCTCATTAAAGTATTAGACTATACAACATAAGGTTTATTTATTACCGAAAAACATGTACTTTGGTTTGGTAGTTGAACTAAAATTAGATTAAAATGTATGGAATATAACTACGTTTATGAGCATTGGACAATGGTAGCAGTGTAGGCTTGGTTTGTAGCATCAATGTCTGTGCTCATGAGACAACATCTTATTCCTACCAAGCTCTATAGAGTTGGAACATACTAATTGATACAGAAGATCTAAACCCGTCATACGAACCTCCAACCTATTCATAAAAGAACACTTGTCCCTCTCTACCAAGAAAATCCATTATGTAGATGTGAATCGTACCTTGAAGACAATCTAATACCACCAAATGTCAAAGGCTTGATTCCTTTTGGCAATAAAACACACCAAAGATCGAACAAACGATCGAAGAAATGCCAACGCACACGACAATTATGAGTAATCTTCACATTTCTTTATCCTACAGTATGGGGACTAAAAACTGAATTGGGTACTCAAACCTATCAGTCATTAGAAAACAAAGCTAAATATAATTAGAAGAAGCTCTGAAGTGACCAAATTAATGATGTAGCTTATGTCACGAAAATGAAAAATGATTCAGATTAGCATGAAAGTAATTGTCGATTGAGAAGCATTGAAGTTTTGCAACTGTAATGTCAATTTTATTTTCCCTTGAATGCTATTGAGCAAAAGCAATTAGTTTGCTATTGAGCAAAAGCAATTAGTTCAAGCCTTTTACTTTTTCCAACTTGCTATAAACAAGGAACTTAACATTATATACTAATTTGTGTTCAACTACCCTCGAACAACTCTTTTTGAAAATAAAGAAAGGGCTAACATGAGTAGTTCAATAGATTTGCCATGTGCCTTGGAGAAAAGCAATAGATCATCCGTAAAACATAAGCTGATTAAGGCCTACCCTCTGCATTTAGTATGAAATTTAAAGAACTTGCTATTACCCACTTTTTGTTGGATTAGCTAACTTAGGACTTCCATGAAAATGATAAAGAGATATGGGGAGATAGGATCACCTTGTCTCAAACCTCTTGCACTCCTGAAAATGTCGATTGGGGTACCATTAACTAGAATGGAATAAGTAGGAGTGGTGATCCAAACCTTGACTCAACTAACAAACTCCTTTGGGAAACCTAAGAGTCGTAAAATCTAAAGGATGATGTCCCATTCAACATGATCAAAAGCTTTCTTAAAGTCCATTTTTATAATAAAATTCAGTGGTCTATTCTTCTTTTGATGCCTTTTCATCAGCTCTTGAACAATGGAAATATTATCTCCAATTCTTCTACCATGTAAAAAAGCACTTTGATTGTCAGAGATCAAAGAATCCACGACTAGCTTCAGCCTATTTGCTAAGATTTAGGAGATAATCTTGTATAGGAAGTTGGTGCATGTAATAAGCTAAAGTCATCCAATGTAGAGGAATAAGGGGATTTAGGAATCAAGCATATGTGAGTTTTGTTGATCTCCTTTAGTAGTACTCCCCTAAATAAAAATTCCAATATTGCTCTTTTAACCATAGGCCTAGTATCTTGCCATGTCTTTTGAAAAAAGTAACCATTGAAACCATTAGGACCAGGAGATTTATTAGGGTGCATTTGAAGTAGTACCTCTTCTATTTCTTTCTCTTCCACTGGTTTAATGAGAGTTGTAGCTTGTTCCTGAGAGATCTTTTGATGAATAAAGGATTCAAGAGTGATTGAAGTAGTTTGGTTCCATGAAGAGCCATAGAAGCTCTTCAAGAATCTCTATGCTTCCTTTAGAAGGTCTTATTGTTTAGAAATTTCCTCCCCATCTTGTAACTTTAGTGAGCATATTATGTTTGCATTTGTCCTGGTTAAGACAGAGTTGAAAAACAATTTTAAGCACCATTCACCATCTTTTAGCCAATTGACTTTGGCCCTTTGTTCTATCAGACTATTATGATCCCTAGCTTTAGAAAGATATGACATCAAAAGAGTCTTCTGAGTACTCAATGGGCTAGGATTGGGAAGATCCAAATCAAGGTTATACTGGACAATTTCTAGTTCCTCATTAGCTTTGACAACTGTTTGTTAAGTGGGGGAAGATCTTCTACTCGTTAAGATTTTCATCTCCCTTTTAATAGCTTTAAACTTCTGAATACAAACAAACTGTTGTGTACCTACAACTATAGCCTCCAAACCCTTTAATAAAGCCTCAGAGAACCCCTCATCATCGATTAATAGATTAGTAAACCTGAATGGCCCTCTTCTACCCTGGTTATGAAGAAGATTCTCAATTTACATGGGCATATGGTCTGAGAATAAGGAGTCTAGGAAAGAAGTTACACTATTAGGAAACTGAGTAACCCAAGCTTTGTTCGCCAATGTCCGATCTAGTTTTTTCCTCAAAGCCCATCTTCCTATCTGCTTATTACTCCAGGTATAGAAATGTCCCTGAGAATTTAGGTCAAAGATTTCTAGCTTACCCACACAGTCATTGAAGTTAGATGAAAAGTTTCTTAGACTATAATTTTCTTTAACTTCCATTCTATATAATGTAGAATTGAAATCTCCATATAAAAGCTATGGTCCATTGACCATCTTCTAGAACTTTAGTAAGCTTTCGCATAATAATTTCCTCTGGAAGACATGATTAGCACCATAGATAAAAGAGGAAAAAATGTCAACATTTACCTTAAGGAATTTACATTTCAGGTGAATGGCTTGCATCTTTGTGACAAAAACCTGAACATCCACCAAAGTAGGATCATATCCCTTAGAGCTAAAACCTTTTTAGGGCAATTGATCCCTGTCACATTCCATGCGATGATTTTTCATAATTCAAATGATTTTGATTTTGGAGCCTTTCCTTTTGCTCCTCTTGGATTTCTTTTTAGTGGCTGTCAAAAATTCTCCTAATAGGATCCTCCTCCTTATTATCCTCCGGAAGAGAACCTATAATTGCCTTATGATCAAACCCCTTGGGATTGTCGTCAAAGTTGATTGGCAATTCATCCACCAAGTTCTCCTCACCCATACTGGTGTCTTTGACATCTGCAGTACCCTCTCTAGCTTTTCCCCCACCATTGTCTTCAACAAAGGCTTCTTCCCTAACAACATATGCAACCAATAATTCCCCAGCATCATCTGCAACCAATAACCTTTCCCCATCATATGCTAATTCATTTTTCTCTTGTCGATCTTTAGGTGAAATCTCAAGTCTAGCTTCCTCGATCTACCCTACCTCTTTGTTTATGAGATCATCACACATCAATTCCTCATAATCCCCCCTAAGAAAAGTTTTACCCATAGGGATCCATTTTTGCTTAAATAAATGAGGAAAGGCTTCCATTGGTATTGGACAACATGTTATCCTCATAAAGAGATCCATCAAGCCCCAATCTCATAATAGGAATAGTTTCTGATAACCTGTTGGAAAGATCCATGTTAATGCAAATTCTAGCATACCCCAACCTCTTTTTATTTGCTATATTATCATCTAAACATAGAGGTTTACCAAGAAAACTAGCTATGATACTCAATCCTTTTATTGTCCAGTATTCAAAAGGAACATTGAAGATATTTACCCACATTGGCACTGGTCTCTTTGCCTTACAATCAATCTGAAATCCTCAAACAACTCTTACGAATGAATTTAATTCAGTTTTCTAGAAGCATATGACAATACAGAAGGTAGTAATAAAAGGATTAGTCTACATTTATCAGCTGTATATGGTAGCATTAAAGTCCTTGCAGATGTTGCAGAAGGAAATGAAAACAATTAACTAATGAAAGTGAATAAAAAATTTAGCATTTTCAAATGAGAGGAGAAACAGAACTGGATCCTAACCTTATCTTAGTTATTTGCTACCCTTTGTCAATAAGAGGATCTATGAGGAAGCTCTATAGGAAATCCAAAACTTAAACAAATCCACAATTTCAAAAAGGGATAAGAATAGTATAGAAAAAAAATATATCTGTCTCTACAGTGAACAAGTAGATTTTTTATCCTGAGGCAGAGACTTCAAGTTCAAACACAACCTTCGAAAAGGACCACATGCAGCTTTTTCACACTTGATACCATGTTTTTAAAATATATTTTTCATTCAAATGCAGTGGAAAACGTACAAATGTTTGAAACAATTTAGTGGTTGATATGCTAAATTAAGAAAAACTGGCTCTTTTCAAAACAATGCCATAATTTGGGGTAAGAATATGGTCTAGTTCGTAAGGAAACAAACTTTAAGAAGTGGGTTTCTCTAAATGTTGATCTTTCGTTGTTATCTGGAGAGAACTAGAGAGAATACATACAAATAGAGACTACCTGTGGAAGTCAAGCTGATATTTTCTTTAGTCTTACAGTTGCGTGAATAACGCTGCTCTCATTGTCAGTCTTTCAAGGAAAACCTTTTCTGGTCACAAAGATCAACGTCTTCAAATCCAAGGTAAAAATAATTATAACACTAATATAATTACCGACAATTATGTAGTTTCATACAAAGGATCATTCATATAGTGGATCATTCATAACCATGCAGTCTAAAACGTAGAAATATTTGAAACAATTAAATGTTCAATAGGAAGTCATTAACTTGCGAATCCACAATCCTCCTACAAATGATTTTCTTTAAATTATTCTTTTACTTTGTCTTTAAGTGAGATTGGACCTTATAAAATAGTACCAACAACTGGATTTTGTTTGTTCACAGTTTAATAATGCATGTGTCAAGACTCCTGGAGTTTTCATATAGTACTAAGAATATATCAAACTTATCAATAAAAAATCACAACCCAAAGTAAAAATCAGTTTAACTGGCAAAGTTTAGTGAAATTGAAAACCTTTCTCACAACATATATAAAGTGGAGTCATTCCCAATCTTATGGCCCAACCAATTGACCTCAAATGTAACGATATGCATCGATGTTGTAAATAGTTTTACTATCGCTAATGAATTACCTTAAATTTTAAAAAAATTCACAACCCATCACAATATGTCCACGCTAAGTTTATCCTTAATTCAAAAGCAATATGTCCAACCGGAGCAGAGGTGGATAGTATAGCATGGTTTCAAATTTCCTACGATAATTCTACAACAATGACTAAAACACTTCTACAAGTTATGATTTCAATCTAACTTATCAGTTACACTTTTACACAAACTGACCTGGTTATATCATAAATCAGAAGTGCTCCAGCTACTCCTTTGTAGTAAGATCTGTTGATAAATCTGAATGATTCTTGCCCAGCCTGAAATCAAAACATAGCCCTCCATCAGGAAACATATCTAGCATGTATAACTTAATGAATACCAGGATATACAGATTTCCTAATATAAATACATACATGGACATCTGGAAAATAATGTAAGTTAAAGTTTTTCTGCCTAAGAGTTCTATAAAAACAGTCGGACAATTTACAGAGCCTCTTATGTTTTAATGCATTTCTAGACCATGTCACAACTTCATCCACTCATCCTTACTCTAGAGCGGAGGTGAATGCCATATTACAATCAAACTCAAATGAATTTATAATTGTTTCTAAATTGCAAAGACTAGGTTAACTGAAGTATACTGAAAATAAAAGCAATTATAGCTTCACGGATAGTCAGCTCTATCACAACTCATAAATCTTCTCCCCACATCCATGGAAAATTACTCATTAACATACAAATTCCCAACTAAATACTGATTAATTAAACTAGTTCAAACCATTAAGAGGGAAAAAGAAGAGACTAAAGTAGCTCTTGATAAATTCCAGAACGGTACAAGAAATGACTAATGGAGATGTTGAAGAAAGTAATGAAATGAACGAAGTCATCATTGAAGTACTTGTCTTCATCTAATACAGAAACTACAAGTGCGTCACACAAATCACCAACCCTGAAACTAAATTCCTCACTCCAACTTGGATCAAGCATTTCTTCATTACTTTGGTCTTGAGCTTTTGCTTTCCCAGCTTCAATTTTACATACGGATCGCTTAGCCCGTTAGTGTTCATTAGTGGCAAATTCCTTGCCTCTATCACACGAACTACAAGATTCATTTCTTATACCCCTAACCAAACACCAAAAAGAAAATTGAAACCCTAAATTCCCTCCAAAATCAAATCAAACCCAGAAGAGTTTTCCATTAAAGAAACAAAATTTGACATTAAAAAAACGTCTTTTTTAATTCTCAAAAATTCCCATCAATGAAAAACACATGTGAGGCTTTAACAAAATTTGAGAAGCATAGCATGCGACCGCTAAAGAAATGAAAAACAAAAGATACCCATACGTATAAATTAAGACAGAATCATCCACACATAATTTGAAATTTTGCAGATCCCATCTAACAGAGAAAATGTAACGCCACATCCATAGAAAATTACTCGTTAACATAGAAGCTTCCCACTAAATACTAATTAATTAAACTAGTTCGAATCAACAAGATGGAAAAAGAAGAGACTAAAGCAACTCTTGATAAATTCCAGAACAACACAAAAAATAGTTAATGGAGATGTTGAAGAAATTATCGAAAAGAAGAACAGTTCCTTGTAAGAAAGAAGTAAAACAAATCTGGGAAGAGGGTCGTAAAGAGCATACCTAAATGCATGAAGGAGACATTCCATGAATTAAGACAAAAGGAGGATGGAAAAAGTTTCCTTAACCAGTCATCCATAATATCAAATAAATCATTTTCGTCTTTGGTAAATTAACAAAATGGAAGAAGTAAAGTGGGAAGCAAAATCAAAAGAACAAGGGGGCATTGGCTTGGCTTAGGCGAGCGTAAAGCCGAGATGTTTGGTTTTATTAAAATGCCAATGTTTTAATCTCTGAACAGAATAGAACCAGCGTTAGTGGCACAGGTGATCTGGTGCGCCACGGGTAGGATAATGCTGTGAGCACTAAGCAGCAACTTGGTGAATTTTGTAAATTACTGTTAATGAGTCAGTAGCAAATTAGAAATGGACTAAGATTTGGTTACTTCTAATAAAAGTCCAGTTGAAAATTATTGACATTTGTTGGGTAACGATAATACTGATAAAAGTGTAATTTCAATTTCAATATTTTTATTAAAATATAAATTCAATTTAAATATTTTGTAGTGTTTAACATTTATAAAATATTTTAAATATATTTTGAATAAAAATAAGGCAATGTCAAAATTTTATCTATTGTAATTTTTAGTATTTTTAATTAATATATAAACTCCATCATGACACTTGATAAAATAAAATTTATATAAATTATTTAACTTAAAATAATTTATTTTGGATAAAATATATTAGAATGAATTTTAATGAACTTAATTAATTTAGTTACAACTTGATTAATTAAAATTCTCATTAATGACAGGATCATGAGTCCTGCCTTTTCCATCTGTCTTTGCCTTTACCTCAACCTCTGTTAGATCATCATATCCACTTTATTCAATTATCTAATTCTTCTTTGAGTTGGGGATTATGCTGTTGTTCTTTGAGCCAGCTGGTTACTTTTATTTTAATTGAAGAATTAGTGCTGAAATTAGGGTATATTAGAGAATTTTATTTAATCTGGTTATAATCAAATTAATTAGATTAATTAGAATTTATTGTAATTAAATTAGATTAATAGGTTTTATTAAAATTAAATAAAAATATGTACATTTCATTTGGTCACGTGACAAGATAGGACTCATATACAAATTAAAAAATATTAAAAATTATAACCTATTAATATTAACATGACATATAGACATTTATTCAAATTTTACAACATTTTGTAAATGTTAAGGTTTATTTTGAATGTAAAGATGTTAAGATTTAATTGTATTTTGGTAAAAACATAAATTACATTTTTTAACTAATAATATTGTGTTTTCGCTATAAATCTTATTTTTAAGTCCTCTGCAATATAATTTTATATAACATAAATAATACATTTTTCTCTAAATAATAATTATAATTGAATGTTTTATTTTAAAATGAATTAAAATTATTCAAGTTAAAATTTATAAATTCCTTTATTTTTAAAAGTTATCCGTAACTTTTAATTGGCATTTTTTATGACAATTAATATAAAGCTATAATTAGTACACATCATCACACTCAATTCGAAGTCCTACGGTGAAGCGGAGTCTAGGGAGGTCTGATAGTACACAGCTTTACCCCTATATAGTAAAAAGGCTATTTTCGATAGACCCACATACAGATGTAACAAAAAAATAGTGATACAGAGTAAAAGAGTAAATAAGAAAATACCCATATCATACAAAATATAGGTAAATTTTATATATGATGCTATCTATATAGAGCTAGGGTTGCATTGAATGATATCAAGTACGTGTAAAAAGGCTCAAATAAGAAATTTTTAAGCAATGTTTTAAAAATCGGATTGATGATTGAACTGAAAAAGCAACTGATTCAATGATCAGTGGTTCAACCGTGATCGAACTGGTGACTAATAAATATATAAATTTTTATTATATATATATTATATATAAAAGATAATTTTTAAACATACTATTTAATTATTTAGCTAATTGTAAACTTAACTTAAATCTTCAAACTTCCAAATATATAAGTTTTTTTTTAAGTTTACCCACACAACACAAAATAAGATAATAAAACTCATTAGTCATATTTCATCAAAAAGATTAAAAAAAGATCACTAATCATAATATTTATTCAAGTTGAAATCATCAAAATCAAGGTATTTTAAATAAATCGGGTCTTTTCTTTCATTGATTTAGAGGTTTTTACCGATCCAACCGCAAAATGAACGGACCAATTACTCACAAAAAATAAGAGCTAGATCGGACCGTTTCATGCTCCAAGTCACCAATTCTTCGTCGGACTGGCCAGTTCAATCCGATTTTCAAAACTACTTTTAAGGAACGTAAATGAAATTAAAATTAGAGCAGGACTGGAGGTTTATTTAAATATCGATGATCGCAGAGCAAGGGACCCCTGACCTGCCAAAGTGCCCAAAATAGTATGTATTATATGTTCCTTGCATGTGCAATTAATTGAATATTCGATTGGCATGCAAAGTTATCCACACAATTTCTAGTTCTTTGCCTACTTGACATAAACAAATGTTTGTTAGCTAGACCAAATGTAATTCCGATGATAGCACCGGAAAACTTATTACATATCCCAGATCGAATAATTTTTAAAATATCGAGTATTGTTTTAAATAAATTTTAAAATTTATAAAATAGTTTTTAATTTTTTAAAATTACAAAATAGTCTATCAATATATTTTAGTATATAATTTAAAATTTTACATCAATCTTTTATCAAAAAGTTATAATAATAAATTTTGAAATAATAACGATATATTATTTTATATTAATATTTTGTTTTACATATTTGACATATGAAAGATAACCACAATTGTATGAAAAAAGATAATACAATTTAAAATAAAGGACAATACAAAGTATTTAAAATATTAAAATTTTATCATATAATAAATAATATTACATCAAAAAATCAAATAAAAAGAATAATAAATATTCATAACTCTCCAAGTATTACAATTAACAACATGAGTTCATACCGAAACAAAACATTACAATTATTTTTATATTACTTACGTAGAATTTAATATATACATCAAATATAAATGAAATTAAAAGAATGAAAGAAATGAATACCTAAAACTTCATTCTAATTCTAAAGAGAATATCGTTCAATTATTAAAACTCATTAATTTTTATAGAACTAGTAACGACAATTTTAAAGCTCTTGCAAGTTATAGGTAATTAATATATCACTAACACCCATAATTATTATCTAAAATTTTATTACATAACTATATTTAAACCTTTGCTTTGTACAAATTTGAAATAAATTAAAGAAATAGTTATTTTTCTTTATTTTTGCAATGAATGAATGCAAGTATTTTGATAAAAAAAAAAATAAAGATACACTAGTTCATCCACTAAATACATTATTTACAATTTAAAATTTATTATAAAATTTGTCTTAATTAAAATTTTATGTCAACTTAAATAAGATTGTCATACAAATATATCTTATACTAATCAATACAATATAAAATTTCAATTCATACACACACTCTCGTGCCCGTGCACGCACACACACACACATTCATTTGCTCATATTAATATTCAAAATTAATAAAAATGAGAAGATATTTTTATATAATATATATAATTGTAGATATAATTATGTATTAGACTTTTATTAAGTACGAAATTTTATTATTTTTATTTTTTATCAAGAAATCTCAAGTACAAAGAAATTTTATATTAATATGATTAAGACTATGAGCAAAGTACTAATTTCTTATTCTCTTTTTAGTATTCCCAAAAAAAATTAAATATAAATGTGATATTTGAAGAGATATTTATAAAAGTCATATTATTCCAAGCATAAGCAAACCAACAATATTTTTCTTTTCCTTTACTGTTATAAAAAAGTGCATTTTGACAATTTTTTTTAAAAGATAAATTGATATTAATAATTAAAGGAGTATAAAGAGTGTAAGGAAAAAAGAAAGAAAAGAATAGTGAAGATGTGTGCTGCTAAAGTGTCTATAGACTTAGGTTTTTTTTTTCAATTTAGTCCATTAACTTTTTAAAATTACAATTCAATCCCAATAAATCATGGTAGTTCAAGTAATGGCATATATTGGCTGGTACTAGCCAGTATTAGCCAATACAAATCAGTGTTTGTAACCAGTATAGTACTTATGTTTTGGGAATCATTATTTACCAACTGGTTGGTGCCCGATATAACACTTATGTTTTAAGTACTATTCTTCAGCCGATACTGAACGGTGCCCATAACTATGATGAGTAATGCTATTTTTAGTAACTTTTGCCCTGCGAATTGATGGTAAGGATGAGATATATTTTCGAGAAAGCAAGAGCTTAAAATTAGTAGTCATATAATTGCAATATACATAATTATAAAGCTAATAAGAATCACTCGTGTTGGTATACATGGTGGTAGAGGAATTGAAAGGGATATCTTGTTTAAGTAGTGCCTTAAGATCACTCATAATGATGGTAGTAAAACCCTCAATGGCAACTTCAGTGACAAATGAAGCTAGACTTTGAGGAATTAGAAGAAAGAACCTGTTTGAATACTATCTTAAGATCACTTATGGCAGTATAACCTTTAATGTTAGCAGTATTGATATAAAAACATCCAAACTTTGAGACATTCTTGGATTTAGAGCACCCACATTTTGATAATGGAGGTTCATTAGATAATGTTTAATAATATGACCAAACTCATGACAATATATGTATTATATGGTAAGACAATTTATAAAAGTGTGACCAATTTGATGACAATTCTTACAAAGATAATTTCCATATTTCTATAGTGAGGATTAAGTGGCTGCAACAATAAAGTTTGAATGTGGATTTTTGCCTAGATTGAGGTGAGCCTCTTAAAAAATAATCTCTTAAATAACAACATCCAATGTAGGTAGTAGATTTCAAAGAAGTAGAGAGGCTCGAATAGCTTTATACTCATATTGAAGAGCCATAAGAACTTGAATGAGACGAAGATGATCTTTGATAATTTTGACGTGAGATATTTGATTCCAAATTGGTTGAACGTAAACAAAAAAATCATTTATAGACTAACTAAGCTCCTATTTTAAATTATGAAGAGTAGTCTATAATTTGTAATATTGTGCAAATCCTTTAGTTTGATATTAATTAGCCAAAAAATCCTAAATATTTTTCAATTTCATGATTAACAATTAAATATGAATGGATGAAATAGAGTTATTACAAAACTATGTGATGATCTGATAATTTTTACGATATATAAATTTTGTATTAGTTTTAACCACCTCTTTAGCTAGTTGAGTGATGTCTCTTGTAACAATATAACAAAGCTTGTAACCTGTTAGAAAAATTTTCACTCTTTGCACCTAAAGATTATAGTTTGATCTAATCAGACGGTTGCAATAAGTTTTACAATATTAGATTTATTCATAATAGGATAAATATAAATGGGTATTAAATCAACTAGATTGGTTCAGTTGAACCAAAATATGCAATATGTGGTATATGAGAAAATGGCAAGAACAAATATGCCAAAATAATGCTCTAAATGAAACAAATGAGAAACAATCTATATGGACACAAAATTACTCAATATGGAACAGATGACATAATTAAGATAGGAACAAAAGGTTACAAGTTTAATAATGAGATATGAAATTTATAATAAAAATAGCTAGAACCATAATATGTATGGTATGTTACTGCTCCTTCCACTTGGAAGCCACTGATGGACTATATTGGCAACAAGTATAGAAAGCAAGTCCAGAAAAATAAATAGAGGTCACTAAAATTTAATCAATAACTAGATAAATGGCTTCCAGAGGCATGACCAAGAAAAGCAGACTATGGCGGATTGATGTTTAGAGATTGGTTGACGCTGGCTACAAGTTGGGACATACTTTGGAAGATGACTAATCAAACTGGTGGTGGAAAAATAAAATTAGGAGTTGATAAAGAAAACAAATGAGAAATATAAAAATAAATAGAGCACAAAGGCAAGGAAAAATTAACCAATAAATATGATACCATGAAAGTTAAAACAAAATAGGATAAAAGTGTCATTTGGATCCTAACATTATCATCATAATACTACTTGAACCTTAACATTTAAATGTTCAGTTTCAACCAAAACATTTTCAAAATGTTTAAAGAAGATCCTAATTAGATGAAAATTTTAACAGGATTAAACTTTCGTCAATTAAGTACTACATCAACACTTAGATAAAAGGATATATTTAAGTTGGCAAAAGCTAAGGAACGAAAAGTGAAATACTTAGAGTAAGTTTTTTGTATAAAAGATGAAGCAAAGAGGAGGGTGCTCGTGGCTGAAAATGACATCAAGAGAAAATGACATAGATACTTCTACAACTTTTTTAATGAAGTCGTTGAGGATAACATCTTTATAGGTCATCTTAATATGTTTAAGATGTATTATAACTTTACTTGTTACTAGCAAATCACAAGGTAAGAAATTAAAAGAGCTTTGAGGAAACTGAAGAATGGAACGACAATAAGGCTTGATGAGATACATATAAAGGTATGGAAGAGTCCTAAGCAAATAGGGTTTTATTTGACTGGCCAAGCTTTTCAATGTAATCCTTAAGTTCGCTAAAATGCCAGATGAGTAGAGGCTTAGAATGCTAATTCCTCTATACAAGAATGAAGGGGACATCCAAAGTTGTAATAACTATAGAAACATCAAACTACTAGTCATAACGTGAAGTTATGGGAGAAGGTGATTGAGAAAGGATGCACTTATCTCTAAGAACTGGTTTGGTTACATAGTAGGAAGGTCTATGACATGTGCTTTAGATCTCTTTAAAAAATTAATGAAATGTTATAGGGAAAGACAACATAACCTACACATGACTTTTATTAATTTAGAAAAGGTTTATAACAGGGTATCTAAGAAAATCGTGTGAAGGTGTATAGAAGTTAAGGGGGTTCTTATGACCTATATACAGGTTATTAAGGATATGTATGAAAGTGTAAAGACCAAAGTAAGGATGATAGGAGGGGATATAAAGCTTTTTTGTATCGATATTGGGCTACACTAAGGCTCACCAAGAATATCCAAAGGGATGTGCCTTGGTGTTTGTTATTTGCTAATGACATTGTTTTAGTAAATAAGATAAAAGAGGGTATCAATGTTAACTTAAAACTTCAGAGGGATATGATATAGTCGGAGGGCTTTAAATTGAGCAGGACTAAGACTGAATACTTAGAGTGTAACTTTTCAGGCCATTAAGGTGACTTCCGATGTGGAGGTAAAGATTGGTTCAAAAGGTATATCACACAAAGAGTGTTTTAAGTATTTAAGATTTATCATCCAAAACAATAGAGAGATCGATAAAGATATAGGATAGGTGAGAGAGAGGGAATGGAAACTGAAAGACTTAGATTAAGTTTGTTGTATAAAAGATGAAATAGGGTTAATGCTTATGGCTGAAAATGGCATCAAGAGAAGATGGCGAAGATACTTCTATAGCCTTTTTTTAATGAAGGAGTAAAGGACAACTTCTCTTTAGGTGATCTTAGTACGTTTAAGAGGTATCGTAACTTTATTTATCACTAACACATCACAAGGGAAGAAATTAAAAAAGCTTTAAGGGAGATGCATAATGGAAGGACAACAAGGACTGATGAGATACCTATAAAGGTGGGAATAATCCTAGGCAAAGAGGGTCTTACTTGGCTGTCTAAACTTTTTAATGTGATCCTTAAGTTTGCCAAAATGTCGAATGAGTGGAGACTTACTATGATAATTCCTTTATACAATAAAAGAGGGGACATATAAAGTTGTAGCAACTATAGAGGCATTAAACTATTTACTCACATTATGAAGTAAAAGGAGAAGGTGCTTGAGAAGCGAGTGAGAAAGGATGCACTTATCTCAGAGAACCAGTTTGGTTTTATGTTACGAAGATCCATTAAATAATCTTTATATTTCCTTAGAAGATTAATATAATATTACAGGGGAAAACATTATAACCTACATATGGTTTTTATTGACTTAGAGATTACAGAAAATAGGGTACTTAGGGAAATCATATGAAGGTATTTAGAAGTTAAGGGAGTTCCTATAACCTATTTATGGGTTATAAAGGATATGTAAAAAGGTGTAAAAACTAGAATAAGGATGATAGGAGGAGATACAAAGTGTTTTTTTTAATTGATATTGGGCTACACCAAGGCTTCTCATTGACTTATTTTTTTGTTTATAATGAACTCACCAAGAATATCCAAAAGGATGTGCCGTGATGTATGTTGTTTACTGATGATATTGTATTAATTAATGAGACAAAAGAGGGTGTTAATATCAAGCTAGAACTTTGGAGGGATACATCTAGATTGAAAAGGACTAGAGTTGAGTACTTAGAGTGTAACTTTTCCGGCCATAGGGTGACTTTCGATTTAGAGCTAAAGATTGGTTCAAAAGTTATACTATAAAAAGAGTGTTTTAAGTATCTAGGATCTATCATCCAAAACAATAGAGAGATCAATGTAGACATAGTTCACCGTATAAGATCAGGGTGGCTTAAATAGAGAAGTACATTAGAAGTTTTAAGTGACTTGTTGACAAAAAAAATGTTTAACAAATTGATGGTGCAAAGAAACACATACAGTTGAATAAGCATCTTTTCAATCACTTTTTCTTGTTTAAGTTTCATTTCTAGTCTTCACAATCAATTAACAGCCTGTCCATTCTCAATGCCTAAGCCATAAAATACACAAGCATACTTCTACAAGAGTTGCTAAAGACATTATCCTTAAATTCCCTGAATGAGTTGACGTAGTTAATGAGGCCTAGAACAATCTCTTCACAACAAATATCAAGTATTAAATTTCTTTTTATGTGAAGATATAATAAATGTGAAGGACCCTTTTCAACAAAATGAAATAGTTGCAAGCTAGAAATGTTTAAATTTACTAATCCTTAGAAATGTTTAGATGTAAATATAAATTTACTAATCCTTAAAAATGTTTACATGTAAACATAAATTTACTAATCCTTAGGCATATCGTACATCAACTATTACACTATCAATTATTATTAAATGTTTTCTTCTTCTTCTTTTGGTTTTATAAGTGTACTTTTCTAGATTAGCTACATTTGGCAATATGGTACTCTTGTTGATGCTACATTAGAATTACTTTAATTGTGATGGTTATTAACTAATATAGGTGTCACACATTATTTTGCCATTATGCTTCATTGTTATAATACAAGTGTTACACAAGTTTCTCGTAATGACGTTTTTCATAAATGGTTATGCAAGCAACGGCAAGAGGAGGTCCAACTTTTACAGATTTTGGGTTCTTTTTCCATGGAGCTATAGTGCGTTAAATTTGAAACACAAATTTGTTTGTCCTTTTCATATTAGGACAACTGTGTTCGTGTTAGTCGTTATTTTGATCATATGCCCAACACTTAAAGGAGAAAAAACTTCATCTATTTCCTAGTATTCATCCTATTGAACTATTGTAAGATATGCCTAACTTGACTCTTTTTATGTTGATGTTTTTGTAAATAGAACTACACTAAGTTGTTTGGGGAAGATGTTTCTAAATCTCCACTTTAAGGGGAAGTTTTTAGATATTTACGTCTAATGATTTGGAAAAATTCCTTTAATTCTCAATTCCTAATTCTATATGAGTAAGTATGTTGAAATAGTTAGAACCAATTGGAAGGAGCCATGCCTCATATTTGCTTCTCACCGAAGCTTTCTTTTCTGTCCTCTTGTCCATTTGCTTTTGTTAGTTTATGCTCTATAGCCAATCGATTGATTACAGTTTAGTGACAAAATAATTAATATAGGCACTCTTTATCTTTTTTTATTAATTACATTTGATGTTTTAGTACTAAAGGTAAAATCCTTGGAATAATTACTGTAATTAAAATTATGATATTCAATTTACATTCATGTATTATTCCTAAATGTTCCTAGTTATAGTTTCATTAAGACAAGATATTGCTGAAACTGTAAAACTAGCACACATTATATTTCTTTCTTATGAAGAAAAAATTGATCTGATAAATTAAAATATAGAGATAGTTAAACTAATGTGTAGGTACTTATTAGAGAATAAGCTCACCGAATTGACCCGACTACGAAAAATCCCAAATGGAATATTACCTATATGTCCGTGGATTTCCTCATAATGATGATTGTATAATTGATCCTCAGATTTTAGATTTCCGAGGTATCTCATGTGAGAATTACTATGTTTTGCTGCTACTTTTAAACTGTCTTAGGATAATTTAGTCATTAATACTTGAATTTAGTATGAATCATATAGTAATAATTAAGTCGATAAAAAATTCTTCACTCTAAAGTAATTAGAATGAATGTTTTACTGTTCTTGATTAGTAATGATTAATGGAATTCTCTGACCAAAATGAATTGACATTTAAAAAGTTATTTTCAAATATCAATTACTAATTAGTAAGAATGAGCATAATTGGATGGAAAGAGCATACACTACATCTATACTCTATTCAATTGGAACAATGGATGACAAAAGGATTAAATTATACATCATAACTATGCATGGATATGTTAAGACAAACCACTTTCACATTCTTAATATTTGGGTAGTCATGACATATTGCTAGATGTTAATCTTGATATATGATTATAAATTGTTTAATTGGAGAATTAAAGATAAATTAAAAGGAGTTTTAATTTATTTGATTCTAATTGTGAATTAGAATTAGAATTTATAATCATGATCAATATATTAGAAACATAATAGGTTACAAATTAAAGATTAGTTTGTCAAGAAAAAATAAATTTTAATTAACTTGGACTTAATTACAAAGTTTGAGAACTTTTAAGGATCAAATATGATATATTTAATTTTATTAAAATTAACTTAATTATAATTAGAGTATGACTTTAATTATAATTAAGGAATTTAATTTTAATAAAAATTAAAAACTAAATTCTTTACACCTGTGATTTGATCACAATTGGTTTCTATCAGCTCCTAACGTTGGTATGGTGACAAAAACTCTTTACTTCTTTCAGATGTGCTTAGTTGAGCTTCCTTATTAGAGACTCATAGATTTCTATATATTTAATTATGCCAAATGGTTAAGTTATCATTTAATAGATGTTAGTTTGAAGAATTTAAATGTGTAGATGCTGAGATGTCTCTCTTGCCTTTCAAGCCAATGGAGAGGAAGATCCTTAAGTACTCATTCCAATCTAGAAGATGGGAACACATGTATCTCTAAGTCTAAATGCCACTTAGAGACTCCTTCTGTGAAGATATGGGATGCCTACATGGCTTGCAATTAACTGCTAATTTGGTTTTGATCCATTCTTTACAGGCTTCGAAAGACTCTTCATTTATTGGAGATATTGCAGCCTAAAATTCTTCTGGTAATAGCATTATATTATATTTCTTTTGCTTTCCCTCTCCCAAGGGAAAAATGTTAGATAATTTCATTATGTGGCCCGTATATTTTGGTTTAATCATTTAAGTATATTAAATCCTATTAGTTATTGGAATAAAAGATATTAGGTTTAATTAAAATAAATAATGTAATGTATTTACGTTGATGGAATGTAAAAGTGAGAATAATGAAAAGAGGTGTCGTTTGAATTTTAAACCGATAACTACTTCCTCTCTCTCTCTCTACCTATTAAGTATGTTATGTATCTCTCCATCAGATAATATACAGAAAATAATGGAAAGAAACGCCAAGAGAGAGAAAACAAAATCTAAGAATATCTTGTAGAAGATTATTGGAGATTATCTGTTTAGAAAGTATTGAAAATATGATGGGTTAAGGTACACTTATATTATTGTGAAAAATTATTAGATTTTAAGATCCACAATTTACGTGTTTAAATTTATAAGATAAAGTTTTCATGTAAGAAAGATTACATGTGGTATCAGAGCATGGTTTTGAGAATCAATAATTTTTCATTTAAGATATTAGATCAAGAATTATTATGATATAATTATATACATGATATACATGATCAAGAAGATATTTTATAGTGATTTCCTTACCAATTATGACATGTTTTTTTGTTTTAAAAGGAAACAATCACATCTTCTCTCTTTCTTCTATACGAAAAATGATAAATATTTTGTTTCCACCAAACTCACGTTATCAAGATGATGAAGGAAAGGAAAGACAATATTAAGTGCTTCCCTGCCAAGTTAACACGTGATTTAAGTTTTATTATATACATATTATGTTATATTGTTAAACCATGATTAAGTTACATGGGCTAAGTGGGAGATAGTTAGATAATTTCATTATGTGGCCCATATATTTTGGTTTAATCATTTAAGTATATTAAATCCCATTAGTTATTTGAATAGGAGATATTAGGTTTAATTAAAATAAATAATATAATGTATTCACGTTGATGGAACGTAAAGATAAGGATAATGAAAAGAGGTGTCGTTTGAATTTTAAATGATAACTACTTCCTCTCTCTCTCTACCTATATAGTCTTTCATGTATCTCTCTCCATCAGATAATATACGGAAAATAACGAAACAAAGGCCAAGAGAGACAAAACACAATCTAAGAATATCTTGTAAAAGATTATTGAAGATTATCTATTCAGAAAGTATCAGAAATACGATGAATCAAGGTACGCTTTTGTTATTGTGAAAACTTATTAGATTCTAAGATCCTGTAATTTATCATGTAAGAAAGAATTAACACCTCAGCCTTATCAAACGTCCCCAACCAAAGCCTCAGCTTCTGTGATGAGTCCTTTATCTCTACAACCTATCTACCAGATGGCCTTTGTCTCACTCCAAGGTATTTTATTCAGCTTTCATTTTGTCTTCCCAAAACTTCCCTGGTCATGCTTCTTACATCTCTGCTCTCAAAAGCTATTTCTATTTTAGGAGGGTTTTGTTCAGATGGGACTTTTTAGATCTCAGTGTTTTCCATGATTGGATCCTCGAAGATAGAGGTTTGTGAGCTGAGAGCATAGACGAGGATCCATGGGAGAGCATCAGATAAATATAGTTTTGTGAGCTGAGAGCATAGACGAGGATCCATGGGAGAGCATCAGATAAATATAGTTTTCATATTATAATGTTAAAGGAATGATGATGAGGATAATGGCAGGATTCGTTGTCCAATTTAGGTTAATTATTTGTTCTTGAAAAGCTAGTTGATTTTATACAAAAGTTAAATAACTGAAGTAGGCAATGATTTGAATTAGGTTAAAGAAATGACTGTGGGAGATCGAGATGGAATTGGTACGGGAATGAAATCATTAGTTCCATTTCTAAGATTTGTCATTTTATTTCATCCACATTTTTATTTAATGAGATAGAACATAGCAGCAGGAACATAATAAATAATACTAATGATGTATTCCTATTGATATAGAATAAAATCACCTTTTACACTTACTTGCTCTTATTTTGTTATTATTTTGTATTATTCATTCTTATTCACACAATTTTTTAAATCTACATTCCATCTTATCCGCACATTTTATTGTGTGTAGCATTGAGACATGACCATAAGAGATAGACATCGATCAACTGATTGATGGCCGGAAGGAATAAACATGTGTCATCAGTCTTGGATTTTTTGGTTGAGAAACCAAGTTAAGATTCGAATCCGACCACAGCGGAATAATAACGAAATTTTTCCGTGACTTTTGATTTCCTAAAAACTAATATCTATTTAATCTATAAAATGATTAACATAAATTATAATAAAGCAAAAACTTAATTCGTACCTTATTCCGAAACTTGATCTTTATCTTGTTATATCCCTCGAACTATTTCCGAAACTGATCCGTCTCAACCATCGTGGCTGCATAAGCGTTCGACCTCTAACGGTATCCACAGAATAGGTTGAAAGAACTCTATAACTCTTACAGAGAAGGTTAAGCAAGAAGTAATATAAGCAAGAAGTACTACCTCCATAGAATTTAAGCCTATTTATAATAAGCTTCGGATGTTTTAGTAATTTAATTAAAATTAAATTTTAGTTTCAATTAAATTTTAATTTGAATTACAAATAATTCTAATTAAATACTAATTATGCCCATATAAGATTCAATATCTCATATTGATCCTTATTTATTAAATATCTCATATTTAATCATAAAGTTTCTCAAACTTTGCGATCAAGTGCAACTTAATTAAATTAATTTTGCTCTCTTCAATCCATTATATTCTCAAATATGTTAGCAATGATTATAAAATCTATAATTAAAATTAGATAAATTAAAACTCCTTTTAATTTACCTTTAATTTTCTAATTAAACAATTTATAATCATAGATCAAGATTGACGTCTAGCAACGGATCATGATCACTCAAATATTTAGGAATGTCAAAGTAGTTTTGACTAACCTTTTTGTACATAATTTTTCCGTATAATTCAATCATTTCATCATACAAAGTTCCAATTAGACATAGAACATGAAATTAATGTCTATTCTATTTTGAGTCTAATCATATTAGTTCTCCACCATTAGCTATCAATTCAATTAATGATATTTGTAAACTATTTACAAAATATCATTTCACCTTGGTCAAAGATTTCTTGAATTAATACTAATAGAGAGTAACGAAACAAAATCCCTAATTACTTTAGGGTGATGAATCCTATCTTGTTCACTCAACTATCTCCATATAGTTCATGCTACATCTAATGACTATCGATTAAACGAGCTATGATTAAATATATTATAAATACTATTAAAATATAGTAATCTCCATATAAGATAACTTTGATGACCTTAAGTCAAAGGATCACTTATACAATCATCACAATGAGCATTCCATAAACATATAAGTAATGTTTCAAATAGATTTCTCACATCGGGTTTGTTCAGTGAACTTGTTCTCTAGTAAGTACCCACACGTTTGTTTAAGTATCTCTATACTTTAGCCTATAAGATCGACCACTTCCTTTATAAGGAAAAATAAAACGTGTGCTAGTCTTTTTACGTTTTATTAATGTTCAATTTTAATAGAACAATAACTAGGAACATTTAGGAATAATACATAAATGTAATATGAATCTCATAATTATAATCTTATTATAATTTCATTTGCAATATACAATTATCTCATGGGCTTTATCATATACATCTAAAATTGTACAAGATAAAGAATGCTTTTAAATAATTTGTCATTAAATTACAACTAAAGCGATTAGCTGTAGGACATAAATCAATATTTTTATCCTCAGGAAATTTGTTTGCTAATACATAAACTAAGACAAAATTAGTCGTTGGAAGATACAAACTTAATTTATGCTTACCTTGATGAGAAAAACAAAATCATAATTTAGTTTTGCTGGACATGAACGTTGGCGAGCTCGAACGTATCACCAATCCCACACTTGTTGATATTGATAAGGAAAAAGGTAGGTATCTTTATGTTGGACTTGAAAGGGCATCCGTCACACTTTGTTCTTTCATAATATCTGAACATATTTAGTGTTTCTGCTAGCTATTGGGGCACTGGCATTTGACACTTAAGGCCCTGTAGTTGTTGTGAGGGCCTTTGACTTGTCGCTACTCCCGATACCGTTGTTACTGACTGCAGAGAAAACTGATTCTGTTGAAAATATCATATTTCATATTATTAATAATCTAATTCATATAAATTGAATTGATGATGTATACCTAACTTTTTCATTTTTTGTTGGTGTTCATGGAACAGCTGAAAGTAATAGGCTTGGCTCTTTGAAACGAGATTAGATTAATTAAGGGAAGCAAAAGTAGAGAAGTGCTGGCTTGGTGAGGTAACTGGGCCTATGCCGGAACAATGACAGATCCAGGAAGAAATTCTAGTCCCTTGGAGCTGAAGTGAATTATAGTTTATATATATAATTGTGGGGGATGCCACGTGTGTTGTAGTGAGTGGATCGCTGCAGTGAAACTCCATAGAATGGTGCCAGTGGATTTCAGATCACACAATTCTAACATGCACATCAGCCAGACGTTTAATGACCAAAACCTTTTATCCGACTCTGTCTGACATTGTCTGCGTGTGCAACACATAGGGCAGTCCTGGAAATGGCCCTACGATCGTCACTCACTGCAAGGCTCCCTCTTCCGTCTCCGTCGACGCCCAAAGCTACCATCTTCAAAAGACCCATCTCCCCCGCATCTCTGCCAACATCAACTTCTCTGTCTCTGTTGGCTCTCTCCGCTCCTCCATCTGAAGCTAAAGCATTTACTCTTTCCAAAGACCAGATTGTCTCTTCCCTCACTGATGTAAGAATTGCAGCTACAAGTCAATGTTTGTTTCTTTGGACAGCACTGGACAAGTTTGTTATTGTTTTGACAAATACTGAAATGTGCTATTGTTTAGCCAAATATCTGTTTGTGGGCTTTCTTTTCCTTCAAATTCAGTTGAAACCGGTTTCTTGAAATGCTGGTTTATTGAAATGCTGGTTTATATATCTTGTACTTGTGTACTTGTGTTTAGGGAGATAAAACATGCATCAAAACGGTTTCTTTGTGTCAATCAAACAAGGTTAACTTCATTTCTCCAGTTTAACTTGACATCCTTCCCATGAAATCGGCTTTTCTGTAGATTGAGAAGACATTGAATCAGGTCGAGGAAGTTGGTTCCAGTATTTTAGATACTGCACAAAGTGTCGTAGGATTTTTCAGTAATGCCTTGAAGCCTGGAATAGATGTGGCATTGCCAATTGTAAAGCAAGTTGGGGAAGAAGCACTCAAAATTGCTTCTCCTGCGATTTCCGAGGCCTCGAAAAAGGCCCAAGAAGCAATTGAAAGCTCTGGGATTGATACACAGCCTGTTCTGAGCGCTACTAAGGTTTGGAAGTTTAATAGCATAAATATATATTCCGAGCCCTTGAATTGTTAAGGTGATAATGGGTGTGTGAATTCTTGTTTTATTTTTGGTTTAACTGCAATGACTCTGGCATTATCTGATATGGAAGTTTAATAGAATGAATATATATTCCCAGCCTTGAATTGTTAATCCGATTACTGATGTGTGAATTCTCCTTTTATTCTTTTTTTGATGACTATTTGGTGTTCTATTATTCATTTGAGAAATCAAAACTTCATTTATGTGAGCATTTCTGCAATTAACTCTCTGTATATCATATATTATGCCTTGTATATAATTCAAGTGGGGGGAAACTGGGAAATATGTGTTAAGCAATTGCTTTACATTAGAGTTCATTGTACTCTATCGGAAGTATTAAGTAAATGTAATAGTTAATCCTGAAAGAATTAAAGAGCTAATAGATAAATGAGGTGGACTTAGTTCAATTGCAGATGCAAACATGAATTGGAAGGATTCTGAATGTTAAAGCCAATGAAACGAGTTTACATCAGTACAGTGATCTGCTGAACACGTGAGAAACTAAATGCAATTCGTTGAATTGTTAGCAAAACAGTTAGCCAGTTGTAATATCCACTGAACTGTATATAGTACTTTTGGAAGTGTTTAGTACTTCTTACCTTGCATTTGCTCTAATGAAGTTCTTTTCAAGTCACTGCATGTGACTTCAGTGGTTATGTTTTTGGGATCTCATCAAAGTCATTGTAAAGGTAAAATATTCTAACAATACTATGTTTAATAATAATTGATGACAGACAGTGGTTGATGCTGCGCAAAAATCCACTGTGGTAATTGAAAAGGCCAAGCCTATAGCCTCTTCGACTGTGGAAACCATCTCGTCAACAGACCCTATTTTGATTATAGGAACTGCTGGAGCAATTTACCTTGCATACCTGCTCTTTCCTTCCATATGGTCTGTTGTATCCTTTAGCCTTCGTGGCTACAAAGGTGAAGTAGTGTGTCATGTTGTAGAGTTCTTCTCTTCTTAATTGCACCTATGATTTATTATAGACAGAATGATCTCTCTGGGCTTTTTGTTGCTTTTAAATGGTACTTGGATAATGAAGTCAGGCATCTCTTGCATGACCTCTTTAATTTAGACATTTCAGTTTTAGTTATTGAAAGAAAATGTTTACTCAGGGGCTAAATCATGTTTGTTTTTGATCCTTTAGGAGAGCTTACTCCAGCTCAAGCCCTTGATGCTATATCTACAAAAAATCATGTTTTGATTGACATTCGATCAGAGAAGGATAAGGATAAAGCCGGTGTTCCCCGCCTTCCATCCAGTGCCAAGAACAAGATTATGGCCATTCCGTACGTAAATCTAGTGCTTCAGTCATGCCAGTCTAGATGTAATGCATGAAATCAGCACTCGAGGACTAAATGCGTTCTTATTGCTAACCAACAAAACATACCAATTACTTTGAATCAGCAATTGAACATAACATGATTACAATGCAAATCATGCATAAGATGGTCAAGATTGCTTGTTCTGTTTGTGCTGGATAGTCTCATTTAGGTGGGCATTTTCTTGGTAACTCATTGTTAAAGCTGAAATTTCAGTGTGGAAGAACTTCCCAGCAAATTGAGAGGCCTTGTCCGAAGTGTAAAGCAAGTAGAAGCTGAACTGGCTGCTTTGAAGATTTCCTTTCTTAAAAGACTTAACAAAGGCTCCAACATCATCATCATGGACTCGTGGGTTTTCCTCCATGCCTGCCTCATAATGAGTGACATATACCTTTAGATCTCTTCAGTATCTCCTTCCTGTTTTGGACTAACTTTAGTCTTGAATTCCTCAAAATGAACAGCTATTCAGATTCAGCAAAAATAGTTGCCAGAGCATTGACAAGCCTTGGGTTTAAGAATTGTTGGATTGTGGCTGATGGTTTTTCTGGAAGCAAAGGGTGGTTGCAGAGTCGTTTAGGAACAGATACATATAACGTGTCTTTTGCAGAGGTTCTCTCACCAACCCGGGTTATCCCTGCAGCAGCTAGGCGCCTAGGCACCACAAGCACAAAGTTGCTTCCTGGAGCTGATTAAAGTTGCTTCTTGAGGAGCCAAATACAGGTTTTTCATGGCATGCCCAAAAGCAAAGCTTGATTGTACATTCCGGATTTAGAATAGTGTCATGTAGTTCTTTTACAAACGGTTTTTAATTCATTTGTTCTTCATTTTGCTTTCATCTATCCTATTCCCTTTGGTAATCATATTAAAAGTTAAAAAGCAAAAAGCCGTAAATTAATGAATCAACGTTGGATTCAATTTTGTCAAATTGGAACAATTGCTTGGGATTCTAGGGCCCAATGACCCCAGGACTACCACTCCACACTCATCTACAAATTTCCAGGAATCCCAGAACAAATATCCATTTTGGGCTTTCACATAAATTAATTTATTTACTGCGTTTAAATTATATTAAAATATTACATTCTACAGCAATAATTAAAAGCTTCGTCATAACTTCTTTTTGTGATGGTTTAGCCTATGATGAATGTAGCCTATTACGATTATCATATAGAACCACATAAAAATTCAAAACAAAACTCATTATTATAGTATCGGTACACACCTGTAACTAGGTATGTAGTCACTCATGTTACACATAACAAAACAATTACAAAACTCATTTGTTATATCATTCTTTACTTTTTTAGTACCATTCTCATAGTTTTTTTTTTTTTTGCCCCCCAAACGATTCTGGTTTGAAGTTTTTCCCACAGCTCAAATCCCGACATGGACTTTTACTTCACACACACCTAACCTTGACCATCTTCGTATTTTTGGTTGTCTATGTTTTCGTTTTCTTAATTTAACCAAATCCAATAACCTCACTCTAAAATCTATCCTTTGTGCGTTCATTCGTTGGCTCCTAACTATCTTGATATTTCTAATAATAAAATCTATATTTCTCCTCAAGTTTGCTTTATTAAAACTCAATTCCCTACTATGTTACCCAAATTCTCTTCTCTTTCCTTGCTACTACCTTTTCACTTAACATCTCCTCCTCCAAATGATAATTCTCCACTACCACCTGTTTCCATAAATCCAAAGTTATTTTCGCATCGTCACTGCCAGTAACTTATGATCCATCATCGCTCTCCCATTCGATGATCACTCGATCACATGATTGTATTTGCAAACTCAAAACTTCCCTTAATCATATCACATACCACACCTTCACTCATTCCTCTCCTCATTCTGATCCTACTTCTTTTACTCATGCTAATAAATTTTCTTACAAGCCTCAAGCTAGGCTTAATAAGTTCAAAGCTCTTTATCATAACAACACTTAATTCCTTAACCATCCACTTTTAGGAGCAAATATTGTCAGTTACAAATGGGTCTTTCAAACCAAACTAAAACCTAATGGTTCATTTGATCGCTACAAAGCTCGTTTTGTTACTAAAGGGAACTATGAATCCCCAAGGACTGACTATACCAAACCTTAGTTCATTTGTCAAACTTAATATCATTTACCTTATTGTCACATTTTCTTTAGCCCGAAACTAGCCTATTCACCAATTAGATGTCAACAAGCCTTTTTATATGGAAATCTTTAAGGACCTGTCTTAATGCAATAACCTTTGGGTTTTACTAATCCTTACCATCATCATTTTCACAAAGTTCTTTATGGTCTCAAACAAGCTCCTAGGGTTTAGTTTCATATTCTAAGTCAAAAACTTTCAGACATTGGTTTTACTTCATCAAAAGATAACACCTCCCTCTTTATCCACTCTACCTCTAATCATAATACTTTCTTCTTGTTTATGTGGATGACATTTGGGTCACAAGTTCTTGACAATAATTTATTCAAATTATCTTTAATGATCTTCATATTACCTTCACCATCAATGACCTCGGTCCTCTCCACTATTTTCTCGGTATTGACACTACATTCACATCCACTAGCCTTCTTCTTACTCAATCTAAATACACTCATATTCTTCTTCACCGCACTCATCTTGATTCCTACAAACCTGTCTCTACTCCCATGATCTTGTTCCTACCTCTATATAAAAATAATGGTCTTCTTATCTCTAATCCCACTAAATATCATAGTATTGTTGAAGCTCTACAATATCTCTGTCTAATAAGGCCTAATATTCAATTTGTTGTCGACAAAGTCTCAGTTTCTTATGTTGCCCTATCGACATTCACTGGTCAGCTATTAAACGTAATTTTTTATTCCTTCGCTCCACTTTATCCCATGACCTTTATGATCGTGGTTTTCTGATGTGGGTAAGTTCTAATTAATAACCTCGATAATCCGCAAGCGTATCGGTTGTTCGCATAATACCTAAAGTGTTGATCCCACAAAGAGGGATAATCTAATCCTAAACTCTAAGGCCAAACAATTAACAGAAATTTAAATATAATGAAACTAAAATAATAATGCAATTCAATCAATCAAATCAATTCAACAATCAATCACAAAAATATTAGCAATTTGGCAAATTAGAAAATGCAACGAACACTCAAAAATCAACCTAAGGAACTACGAATTGAGAGAAAGGGAAATTTTACCTATCTTTAATGTTAACCTAGTCAATTATGAATTACTGGATTATTGGTTCTAGACGGTCCTAAGGTTGATTACTCTCTCTCGAGTTATAACCATTAACTCTAATCAGATTATGGGAATTGCAATATCTTGATTAATAATATATCCAAAAACCTAATTAGATCTGAAATTGTCCAAAAACTATCGGGAACTTATGCAAGATCTTTCTTCACACAATTTACTGATTTGATTTAATTCTCGTTCTATTAAATTATCTAACTCTCGTTAGCTCAATTTAATTATTTTTCAATCGATTCACCCTCTTAGTTTATCACCGAATTATGCAATTGTAGAAATTAAATCACAATAAATATAGTAAAAACACAAACAATCAAATTTCATTAAATCAAAGATAAAACTCCGAAGGTAAGTTTAGAAGCAACATCAACATCCAAGAATCCTATCATCAACTTTCTAATTCTATATAATTATAAAATTGAAAATAATAGGATATATGAATTTGAATGGACGACAAGAGGTAGCCACATTGGGAAACTTAACTGGCTACTAGCTTTATTCATAACCCAAAGGCCAGTGAAATAGTTATTTATTTTAAAATTAATAAACATGATTTTTTTATATTGCCTACCTTGTTGCTTTAGCTAGTCGAAAGGCCTCAAATTATGAATGAATGTGACAATTTAGAGGTTGACAAACTAATAGTAAATCCTAATTAAGATTATATTGAGCCAAAGACCCTAATTCACTAATTTTGTGTGCTAATGATTCTTCACAACCTAATAGATTATGTTCAAAATTAGATTAATTCCAATTCATCTAATCCATTGACACATTCACACAATTCACAACATGCATCCCAACAATTATTATACAATATGCAAAATCACATTCAAAGCAAAACACATAACCCTCCCCACACTTGAACATCACATTGTCCTCAATGTGAGAAGGGGACAGACAAACACATTAAGGAAAGAAGAAACATAAATTAAAGTAAAACAAAATAAAAAATAAAGACTAAATTTTAAAAGAAAGGGTTAGAACAAAGCCTCATGGTGATGGAGGCAGGGATGTTATTGGAGATGGCAGTTGACCGCCCTAAGCCTTGAAATAACGATAGATATGACATATGTCCTAGCTTTAACATCGTTAAGTTTGGGCCACCTCCTTTATCCTTCTGGAGTTCTCTATGAGTATATATGTAATTAACTTGGTATTTGCGGAGATTGTATCCAGTACTTTCTTACAGCCCGGTTCTTCTGTTTCTTCTTCCTCCTTGAACTCTTCACTAGTTTAGTCCTCTTCTGCCTGTTGAGACGGCACTATACTCAAACTCGCTTGACTAGCCCTGATCTTAACATGCATCTTTTGATTGATATCCTGGAGTTTCATGTTATAAGACTTAAGGATTTTAGCACGCCATATATGATGATGATTTAGGAGTTTGGGAGATGGACAGTTAAACCACTACAGTCCACACCATAATACTTAGCAATGGCCGAGACTAAGTACCCCATACCTAAATTGTTGCTCTTCTTGAGCAGAGTCGCAACAATAGCATTCAGCACATGTGTGGAGGTGCACACTGGAATGCTATGATCCATGCACCATATGAGTTCCTTTGTTGAACACTTGTTGGTTTTTAATTTATCAAAAACTAGCTGATACATGAATTTGTGCAATAATAAGTGCTCATAGGTCCTTATGATGTTGTTGTGGGCATTTTTGGCATCAAATTGCTATAAACCAGTGAGAAGCACGAAAATCATCATATTAATCGATAATGGAAGATTCGGGGAACCCACACATATCGCACATGATTTTGATGTTTAATTCATAAGCTCGTCCCTACAACCTAAACCACATTTCTTTAGGGTTCCTAGGTTTATAGGAAAGGGAAGTAAAGGATTCTGGAGTGAGCTCCTGGTAAATAGGAAATTAGAAGTGTATGAATTTTGCCCACTGAATTCTTTCTACTAAGTTATTTACCCTGTTGCGTAGTTCTAGCCTATCAAGCGTATCAAAATCAAAATATTTAGGCACTACAATTTGCTTAGCGTTGAGGGATTGAAAACAAATACCTTCCTCCTCTATGTAGATAAGGAAAGGTGCTCTGAAGTTTGCTGCTTTGTTCCTTCTGTAACATCCCGTTTTCTTATGTTAAGGGTTAGAACCCTAGAATACTGAATATGAGCGATAATATTGAGAAACTAGGACATGCATTTCATGCTCATGCATCATTTAGAATACATACTTTTTAATTTGATAATTGCACACATTACAATGAATGTATACGCACTCATTTGACATTGATCGGGTATAATTGATCTTGATTAATTTATAAGTGTGATATTATTGTGACTTGTGGATACTATATGTCTTGAATATTGATTTGGTGAGTAAAATTATTGATATAGAATTTTGGGTAAAATATAGAAAATTTTGAGGAATTTTGGACTAAAAAAAATATCAATTTACAAGCAATTGATAAATGGTAATAGAAATATTGACAAGTGGCATAGAAAATTAGGTGACAAATGGCTTGGAGATTTGGACAAAAATAAACTAGATGTTAAGAGAAATTAGCTAGCTTAAGAAAATGACTTATTAATTTGGTTATTTAAGTTTACCTTGCTTTTATACCCATCGCACGATATTTACATTTTGAAAGACCATCTTTATCTTTGTCTTTCACTTTTGCCATATGCTCTCTTCTTCATCTTTTTCATTTTCCTCACTCACGACCAACACACTCTCACCCTCGTCACATTGAGTTCTTGCTATCCTTCAATTTTCTTCTTCAAGACCCTTATTATCTTTTCATTTTGTAACTAAATACCTAACCTATTCCTCTTTGAAAGATTGATGATCGTATAAAGCTTGAAAAGCTAGGGTTTATGTGATTTTGAAGAAGCTTGGAGTTTTATCAATTAAGTTATACATTAATCTTCATGGGTTGTTTAATATAAACATATGTGATGATAGTTTAAAGGTGAAATAATCATGATAGTGGAGTTAAATATATGCTCTAATGTGGATGAGGAGATAATTAAGTGTATGTCATATTTTTGTGTATAGGATGAGTGCAGGAAAATGATGAATGAATGTGTATGTTGTGTTCTATTTTTGAGAGTATAAAAACCATGGATTATAAGTTGTGATGTAGATGACATAGATTGGCATTGAAGGTATAGTGAAGGTGAAGTTTATGCTTAAGAAAGGTGTTTGAGAAATGAGAAGAAATAAGATTTATGTATGATAGCAAATGATGAAGATTATGTTCTGTTTTTGTATGATTGATAAACAATGGTTCATGGATGTTATTGAGTTAAAAATTGATGTGAGAATGAAGAGTAAATGATGTAGAGTTGATGAACTATGCATAAGATGGTTTTAATGTAACATATAGGAGTTGAAAATTTGGAAAAATGAGAAGAATTATTGGAATATGTTAGCTGTAGTGTTTTCACGGAACATGCATCTATATTTTAGCCATATCTTGATCTGTAAATATCCAAATGAAATGATTTTAATTTTATATTAAACTAGAGACAAATACAATTTTCATGAAGGAATCGAATTAGAATTCTATCTCTAAGGGTTTCAAAATTTGGCTTGAAGTTGAGTACAGTGTGTTGTCGTGGTGTGAGAACAGTCTGTAGTATTTTGGATATAACTTGCAGAATACTCATCAAAACTGCATGAAATTGATGTGTTTAGAAACTTAATACATATAGGAACATTTGTTTAGAAGAACATATTGCTAAATACCTCATTTTCTTTGTCAAAATAGCCATGAAAAATTGACCCAAAAATCTATTTTGAGAAAAGCTAGAATTTGGAAGAACAAAGCTGGGATTTTTTCGGATGGAAGCATCTCATGATCATGCAAATAGGTTAAACATAAAATATGCTTCTTTTATATGTGGTTTGGGGCAGAAAATGGTTAGGTACTTTCATATGATGCATTTAGGCTTGAATGAAGATTGAATTAAACCTAGAATGATGTTTGAATAAGGGATTAATTATGTGATATGTTTAAGCTGATGAATGAGGATATAAATTCAAGAATGGATTTTTATTTACCAATTGTTCAGATATGAAATTTGGGAGATGATATAAGAGTAAAAATGATCCTATGAAGGATAATGTGACCTAAAGAAGGTGAATGATATGTTTTGTGATCTTTTAATTCTTGAATGATCTTAGTAAATGATTGAAGATGAACTTAGAATAATCTTGTACAAATGAAGTGTAAATCTAAGTTTAATTTAGACATATATGAGTTATGAAGTATGAATGATCATAAGATGTGAATTAAGGAAATATACCCAGGATTGTCATTGAGCATGCATTATACATATGTATATGATTGAGTATTCATGAAAATTTTCAAATCAATAATGTGTAAATGTGTATGTATTTCATAATATAGAAGAGCAATTAGAGTAACAACATTCAAACATTGCCAGGAAGTCGAGGCAATAGCTATATGGAGCATACTGTAAGTAACCTAGATGGTTAAGCATTAATTTATTGTTTTTTTAAATTATAAATTGGAGTATTATGTGATGTGAATTTGTTGATTGCGGACATTGAATGTCCGAGGCACTTGAGGTATGAATAATATATTGGAAATGCTTATTGAATGTGAATTTGACAACATATGTGACACTTAACTTAATTGTTGAATGCCAGACTAAGGTGTGATGGTGAATATGAATGCAAAAAAAAATGAGCAGAAGTGAATGATTGAATACATATGATGCCTTTCATTACATGAATGTATGATAACATAAAGGCAGTTATGATAAATAATAACCAGTGAAAAAGAGCTTCAAGTTCAAAATGTGGTAAGAGCCTCTAGCTCACTATATCCCTAATAGATAAGGGATAATTATTAATGAGCCCGATATCCACAACAGATATGGAACAGTGAAAAAGGAACTCAGTCACAACAAAGTAATAAATAAAAGTGATTCTCATGAACATTGCAAATATAATTTAATATGCATTATATGAATGATTGAATTGAATTGTATGAATCATTATGAATGTAAAAGGTGAATAAGTGAACCAAGTGTTATATGGTGTTTTTTGATAATTAGAGAAAGATGTGCATTATATGATGAAATAAATTGTTTGTGAACTTACAACATAAACTGTATGTGTTATGTGTTATGAGCGAGCCATCGATGATGGGTAGCTCACTGAGTTTGTAAAACTCATCAAAATTGCAATGTTGACTTTGCTGGTGCGAAAGAGTGGGCTTAATTTCTAAGACAACTTAGAAGAGATCTAGTACTGATTTTGGATAGAAGAAATAGCGCAAAGGTTGGTCAGCTGAGGCTAAAAGATTTAGATAGAATTTTGTATAGTTCCTCATTCATGTAGCATGTAGCATATTTTGTAATAGAGTTGTAGACTCTGTTTTTTTTTGATATTATATATAAGGATGAAGTATGTAATGCTACAATGTATATTCAGTTTTATGAAATAAAAATGAGGAACTGGGTTTTTAAATATTATGATATTTATGTTTTAGTGATGATGCCATGAGAAGTGAATGTGACTATTTTAGGGCACTATTTCCACTGAGCATGTGCTCGAATGTTTGAAGGATGTATGGGCACAAATGTCTGATGGGAGTGGGGTGCTACTTGAGTGCCAGTTAGGTTGATTTGCTCAGTGAGTGCTCTAAGACTAATTCAAAGTGGATTTGAGGCTTACTTAGCCTATGTGACTGATACCTGGAATGAATAGACAACTCAAAATATTCATATTGTTAGGGATTTTTTGGATGTGTTCCCTACTGAATTACTAGGTTTACCCCCAGATAGGGAGACATAGTTAACTATTGACTTAGTTACAAGTACTTCTCCTATATATATTCCTCCATATAGGATGGCATTAGTCGAACTTAAGGAACTTAAGGCCCAGTTGTAGGAGTTGTTAGATAAGGGTTTTATCAAAGCTAGTGTGTCACTTTGGGGAGCTCCAATTTTGTTTGTGAATAAGAAGGATGAGACTTTAAGATTGTGTATTGATTATAGGCAATTGAATAAGGTGACAGTGAAGAATAAGTATCCTTTATCGAGGATAGATGATTTACTTAATTAGTTACAAGGAGCTTAGGTGTTTACTAAATTGGATTTGAGATCAGGGTACTATCAGTTGAAGATAGTAGAAACTTATTACCAAAGAGTGCATTAAGGACCAGATATAGGCACTTGAATATTTGGTGATGCCTTTTGGGTTGGTAAATGCTCTGGTAGCTTTTATGGCGTTGATGAATAAAATGTTCCAACCTTACTTAGATCATTTTGTGATTGTATTCATAGATGATATTTTGGTGTATTCAAAGAGTAGAGAGGAACATTTTGAGCATTTGAGGCTATTCTTACAGATAATGAGGGAAAATATTTTATACCAAGTTTAGTGAGTTTGAATTTTAGCTTGATCAAGTGGTATTCTTAGGTTATATAGTATCCAGATCAAGCATACGGGTAGACCTAAAAAAAGTTGAGGCAGTGATGAAGTGGGAAGTCCCGAGAAATGTGTCTGAGATCTAGAGTTTTCTTGGATTTACAGTTTATTACAGAAGATTTTTCGAGGGGTTTTCTTTGATCTCATCCCCTTCAATAAAGCTTCTAAGGAAGAATGTACCATTCAGATTGAATGATGAATGCCAAAGAAGTTTTGAGGAATTAAAACATCGATTAACTGCAACATTAATGTTAGCTATTCCATCTAGATCTGGAGGATATGTAGTATATAGTGATGCTTCACACCAGGGGTTAGGATCTGTTTTGATGCAGTACGAAAGAGTGATTGCATATGCATTGAGATAGTTAAGGTCTTATAAGTTTAACTATCTGGTTCATGATTTAGAACTTGCTACAGTGGTATTTGGAGACATTATTTATATGGTGAAACATTTAAGATATTTACAAATCATAGAAGTTTGAAATATTTGTTAAGTCAGAAAGAACTAAATATGAGACAAAGGTGATGGATTAAATTGCTTAAGTATTATGATTACATGATTTAATACCATCTTAGTAAAGCTAATGTTATGGCTAATGCATTAGGCAAGAAATCTTATAGTAGTGTGGCATAAATTTAGACATCGAAGTTACCAAACCTAATACAACTGAGAGCATTGAATGTTGAGACAAATTTGGGGCAGAATAAAGCATTGTTGGCTACATTGAAGCTTAGACTAGTATTGCATGAAAGGATAAGAAAAGCTCAAAGCAAGGATCAAAGAGTAGTGAAGCTTATTAAGAAGTTGAAACATAATCTAAACTCTGAGTTTGAATTGAGGGATGATGCATTGTGGTTGAAGTAGAGATTATATGTGCCTGATGTAGATGATCCTAAAAAAGAGATTTTAGAGGAAGCATATAGCAGCCTATGCTATGCATCCTAGTACTAGCAAGATGTGCAGTACTTTGAAACAACATTTCTAGTGGCCAGAGATGAAGAAACAAGTGGCAGGGTATGTTGCCAAATATTTGACTTGTCAACAGATCAAGGCAGAGAATCAAGCTCTAATTGGGAAGTTACAGTCACTTCCTATTTCAGAGTGGAAATGAGAGAGGATCACAATGGATGTCATTATTAGTTTACTGAGGACTCTAAGGCAACATGTTGCCATATGGGTCAGTATTGATAGATTGACGAAATCGACTCATTTCTTACATATGAGATAGAATAATACACCAGTTAGCCTGAAAGTATGTTAATAAGGTAGTGAGATTACGTGGAGTTCCAGTGTCCATTGTATCAAATAGGGACAATAGATTTACTTCTAAATTTTGGGGTAGTTAAGAAACAACTTTGGTTATAAGGTTAAACTTTAGTACAACCTTTCATCCTCAAACAGGTGGATAGAGTGAGAGGACTATTAAGACAATTAAGGATATGCTCAGAGCTTGTATTTTGGAGTTCCAAGGAGCCTGGGATCAATATGTAGCTCTTATTGAATTTTCATACAATAATCATTATCATAGTTGTATCAGCATGGCACCATATGAGGCATTATACGGCAGAAAGTGTCGATCGCCTGTGTATTGGGATGAAAAGGGTCTAAGGATTATTGAAGGCCTAGATTTGATTCAACATAATGTTGATAAGGTTAAATTGATTCGTAGTAGAATTAAGGCAGCTCAAGAT
>JAOQMP010000002.1:12148508-12164558 GCA_027563575.1 Erythroxylum pedicellare
AAACATTATTATTAATAATTGTTATTTATATTTTAGTAACAATGAAAATTACATTTAAATACAAAATTTTGTTGAAAATATAATGAATTGTACATAATATTATGAAATAAATATGTATATATATTATTCCCTTTATAATTTTTATAGTTACTAAAAATTGCCCCTACAGCCCAACATTCTATCTCTGCGCCTACTTATAATTGCTTATGAAACTCTCAATGTCTTATTGGCTTATCAAAGTTGAAAGACAAAAAGGTCCAAAGCATTATCTTCTTCATTTTTTCTGTTAAGATTCAAATTTTGATTCTCTTTCAAAGAAAAGACTTCTCTATTTTCACTTACAAAGTTAGGTCATTTATGTAAATGGATCGATACTCACCAATGGATAAGTTGGATCATTTATGTTAATGAATCAATACTTACAAATAGCTAGTGTGAAAAGCTCCTACTTCTCTGTAGTCTACTAGTTAATCCTCTCTTCTTACTACTGCAACCTTTTCCCCTACTCATCCTCTAGCCTACTATTCCTTATTTAGTGTTCTTGGTTTGTCTCCTACTAGTTGAGTTTACAGACTTAGTTGGTTCCTCAATTAGTGTTATTGGTTTGTCTCCTCTTATCCTCAATCAGCTCCTTATCCTTAGTTCCTTCTTCCTATATTTTCTTCTTAGTCCATAGTTATGGTTCCTGCTTAACTTATTTAGACATTTCTCCATTCTACTTCTTCCCCTCAAGCCTTAGTTTCAAGATTCTCTTTCAAAGCTAAGACTTTTCTTCAACGTTTTCCTCTTTCTATTTAAGGAATGATTATTTAAACATTTATGTTAACATGTTGACTATTTTATTGTTTTAGCAATATATCTAACAAGTCATCCCTAACTAACCAGGCTATCAACCTAGATCCCCAAGCTCCCCTTCTTATCTCAGCCCCTCCCTTTTATTCACTTTTTCCTGATAAACTTATCTCTTCAGCTCTTACTCCTCAAACCATACCAACTCTTCTAAGCTCTCTTGATCATATGGATGCCTCTCCTTCTCATCTCAAGCACTTTACTCCCTTTGACCCCTTACCCTCAAAACTATCATAGTATTAGGTGTTAGTTAACTTATAAGCATTAAAAAATGAGCTTAAAAAGCTCAATTTAAGATGTAATAACAATACATAATAGGTATTATTTAAGACAAAAGCTAAGTTAATCTAAGCTTAACAAAACCTTTATCAAGCACCTACAAATAAAGCTAAATAAGAAGAAGAAAAGAAAGCTCTACAAAATTAAATTCATGTTGTGTAATTGAATTAATATTTACTTAAGAAGAGATCAAGAATTTAGTAGCTAACTATTGAAGATAGAAACTCCTCTTTCTTCTGTAAATCAGTTTTCTCAAGGGAAAACTTCAATAAGATTGCTTCTATTTAGAAAAATAATGGACATTAGGCTTATTCTTAAGTTGAAATATTGTTGGAAACACATGATTATTTACCAAACACCCTTGGAACTGACTTTAATAGCTACTCTTCTATATAGGATGCTCAAGTCTTTCATCTTAAAGCAAATCACTGAAATTAAAGCATAACTCTTGTCTAAGTCCTTTGAGGTTGGAGAAGTAGAGGAATATCTATGTGATCTTAATCCAAGTAGATCCTTTAGCCCTAATGGTCCCAAAACTTATTTTTTCTAAAAACTTAGAATCACGCTAAACATATAGTCACTGAAGTTACTTTAGAGTTCTTTAAAAAAGGTAAGATATTGAAGGAACTTAATGAGACTTTCATTAACCTTACCCCAAAGCTTCATAACCCTATTCTCTAAATGATTTAGGCATATCTGCTGCAGCAACATGATTTACAAAATTGTAGCAAAGCTATTAGCCTTAAGACTCAAGGTTGTTCTAGAGTCTCATATCAATCCAACACATAGATCATTCATCAAAGAGAGTCAAAGTAGGGATAAAATTCTCTTAGCTCAAGAAATTTTTAAAAATTATATTAAGAAACACTTTATCAAGAACTATGTAATAAAGATTGACTTTCATAAAGCCTTTAACTCTATTAATTAGAACTTTATATTGAAAACCTCAAATCTTTTGGTTTTCCATAAAAATTCATTGATTAGATTGAGCAATGAATCATTTCAATTTCTTACAACATCTTAATGAACAATGAGCCAAAAAAGGCTATTCTATCTCTCCATACTTATTTACACCAGGTATTGAAGTTCTTATTAGACTATTTGGTCATTTTATAAGTCAAGAAAGGAACTTTAAATATTATTTGAAAAAAATTAGAAATTGAGAATTTATAGATTTTCATTTACTTATGACTTGTTGCTTCTCTCAAGGGCTAATCTTAGCTTAGTTAGTTCACTAATGATAGATATATGAACATTTGAAGAACTGTTTGGTCTTTTTATAAACAAGGATAAGAATCATGTTTTTGTATCAACAGAAGTTAACCATCTTTTGAGTTAGATCTTTAACCTGGCATGTCTTAAGACTATAAAACTTCCCTTTGTGTGTTTAGGCATATACCTATCTCATATAAAAAAAAAAAGCATATAGAGGCTTTATACCTTTTATTGAAAGGATAAAAGCAAGAATTAGTAGCTAGTACAATAGAAGTATTTCCTTCACAAGTAAAATCTAACTCTTCAATTCAGTACTTATCTCTATGCATGTGCATTGGTCTTCACATCTAATGTTTATAGAAAGCTTAATTAAAATAATAGACATGATGTTGAGATGCTTCTTATAGTCAACAAATCTCATAAGAAAATATATTTCCAAAGTGAAAAGGAGTGGTATATGTATGCCTAAAAAGGAAGGGGTTTAGGAATTTTTCTAATGAATCTCACTAATAAGGTCTTGATGATTATGAGAAATAGATAATTTTGGCTACGAAAGATGTAACATCCTGTCTCCATATTAAGAGTTAGAACCCAAAAGTATGGTACAAGTGAGATCAAGAGAGATTTGAAAAATGCATTTCATGCTCATGCATATTATTAGTATACATGCACATAAATTTGAATTTTTGCACATATTAAAATGAATGTACATGCATGCATTGACAATTTCCGGGTATAATTGTTTATAAATGTGAGTATATTGAGAAATGTTCGCCCCTAAAATTTTCTTCTTGATGAATAAGTATGATTTACATTAATTATGAGGTCTTTATGAAATTTTATGGAAATTAATTATTATGTTGATGTTAGAAAGATTATATGGTGTAGGTTGATTGAATTAAAGTGTAAAGGTTATAAGAATATTCAAGGGGTTCTTTTGGCAAGACACTTAAGGTTAAAAAAACACAAGCCTATGAGGAAGGGTAAAAGGGGCTTTTTGGGCTCATTAAAGGTAGAAATGGAAGAAAGAAATGTAGTATTGCTTTTTAAGAAGGGGGGAATTGAGAATTGAAAAGAAAAAAAAAAGACAAAGTGTTATGAAGAAGAGAGAGAAATACGAAGAGAAGGAGAGAAGGAGAGAAAGAAGAGAAAAAAAAGGAAGAAGATGAGAAGAGCTTCTATTTGAGTCAAAGATCCCTTCATTTGGTGAAGAATCAAGGTAAGATCGTTTGGAATCTTTTCGATTTTGGAAGGGTTTTAGTTCATGGAGTTAGAAAATGCATGGGTTTAAGTATTCTAGAACCAATTTTAGTAATTGTGATTTATAGGATTTTCAATTGAAAACCCTATTAAGTTGAGATTTGAGAGTTAATGGAGTCAATTTGGTAGCTGAATGATTATGCTCAGGACATTCTAAGTTTGCATAGTGCAAATTTCAAGTCTTCTATAGGGGTAAATTTTATGTTTTGACTTCTGGAGAAAAACTATATTAATTTAGGCTAAATTAGACAAAGTTGTCTTCTATAAAGTTGTATTTTATCTTTCTAGCTTTCCAACAGTATATAGTATGAAATTTTTAGACATTGGAGTCGAAAGTTATGATCTTAATAAGTGGAGATGCTCTAGAGAGTGTAGTTAATGATTCAGAACTTTTGGTGATGTGAGGAAGACTCCGTAAACTAAACCATCTTCTTATGCACTATTCATAAACTTCTTCTATGTAATGTTCATAAACTTCTTATATGTAATGTTCATGAACTTCTTATATGTATTGTTCATGAACTTCTTCTATATACTGCTCATAAACTTCTTCTATGCACTGTTCATAAACTTCTTCTATGCACTGTTCATAAACTTCTTCTCAGTACTGTTCATCTTACATCTTCTAGTCTAATTTTGACCCTATAAATGACATAATAAATCTTTAAGGTCTTCATAAAAGTTGTAGATCTTGAAGTTCTCTTTGGAACCATATAAGTGTGACCTTGATCCGATATCTCTAGAGGATGTTATGCCAATTGTTCCAAAATAGGTCTTAGACTGAAACTTCTTTTGGGTACTGTTCATCTTACATCTTATGGTCCACTTTTGACCTTTTATATGACAGAATATATCTTCAAGGTATTCATGAAAGTTGTATATATTGAAGTCTTATTTTTAACCATCTAATAATGACCTTTATCCAATATCTCTAAAGGAAGTTATGCTAATTGTTCAAAAATACGTTGTAGACTAAAACTTCTTCTGGGTACTGTTTAGCTTACATCTGCTAGTCCAATTTTAACCCTCTATATGATAGAATATATCTGCAAAGTATTCATAAAAGTTGTAGATCTAGAATTAATATTCAAAACCGTCCTAAGATTACCTTACTTCGACATCTATGGAGAAACTTATGCCAATTGTCCCGAACAGGTTCAATATGATTGAGGACAAAACCTTATTTGATTCTTTCGATCATAACTTTGTTATCTGACCTCCAAATTAAGTGACTCTTGAACCACTAGATTCCTAACACATTTTATTACCTATCAATAAAATTTTTATATCTTTTTATTTTGATTTGAGAAGTATTGATTGAATCAAAGTAAGGGTATGGATTGGAAGAATATAAATCAGATATTTTAATGAACATGTTTCAGTATCTTGATCTATAGAGCTCCGAATGGGATGATTCTTATTTCAACATAAACTAGAGACATAGAGCCGTCATTGATATGAAGGAATAGAATTGTATTTCAATCCCTAACACTTACAATTTTTGGATGGAAGTTGGGTATAGTATACTGTTTCAATTTAATAATAGTCTGAAAATATTTAGGCCCTAGCTTTTGGAATTCTAAACCAAATTGAACGATTTTGGTGTCATTAGAAAGTTAAGAGATGGGAGATAAATTTTCTAGAAGAGAGTATGACCAAATTACATCATTTTTACTTTCTGATTGAATGTGAACAGTAGACCTGAAAGAGTGTCTTGGAAAAATCTGAAAGTAAGCCAACGAGAAATGAATTGTGATTTTAATGGTTCTAGTAGGGTATAAACTTGAGTATAAATTGTACTTAGATGAGTCTTGATGTGGGATCGATTTTGTGATGACACTAATGGATAAATACCGGGGATTGTCATTGAGCATGCATTGTACACAGTTTATATATACAATTGTGCATAAATAAATGCTTAAAATTATGCAATTATTAATATATGTGCAAAGTGTGTATTGCATAAATTGGATGCGCAGGATAAACGTCCGCATTCATACGTTTCCAAAATTTGGAAGCAAATACTAATCTTGAGTGTACTGTGAATCAACCTAGATGGTCTTACTTTATTGTTTGTTTTGTTTATATTATGAATTGAATGATTATGTATTGTGAATGTGAATTGAATTGTGTTGATTTCCAGACAGAAGGTCCGATGATTGTGAAATGTGAATGAGATATTGAAGTGCTGATTGAATGTGAAATGGACGGAATAACTGTTTTCCCAAATTAAATGCCGAATGCCGGAGTAAGGTCCGATGACAATGTGAATGAGAATATGATTGTGTGATATTGAGCACTTTCAATTGACTGAGTATATGTGATGCATTTCATTACATGAATGCATAAATGATAAAGGTGGTTGTGACCGGAGTAGCAACTGAAAAAGAGATTAATGCTCAGTATGTGAAAAAGAGCCTAGAGCTCAGAAAATATATATAAGAGCCAAAGGCTCACTATGGAAAATGAGCCCGGTATCCCCAATAGATACGGGAAAGTTATTAATGACCCCGATATGAGACAGTTATCAATGAGTCCGGTATCCACATTAGATATAGGACAGTTAGGAACTCGGTCACAACAAAGTTATAAATGAAAAGTGAGTCTCATATGCACTGCACATGCATGATGAGAATAATTGTACTATGTTGAATGTGAAATGTGAAATGAATGATCCAGTGATATATACTTAAGTGAGTGTGTAATGTATGTGACATGATATGATGAATTGATGAATTGTACATATGTGATTGAGTGAGCCATCGATGATGGTTATTTACTGAGTTCGCAAAAAATCACCTAAAATTTTGCAAAATTTTCAAGCTTAGAAGAGTACCCCGTTAGTCAAACGGGAGTATAGCCACTATATACAAGTAAAGGATAGAGGTCGGGATCAGTTCGCTTCTGCATTTGTATTTTCTTGTTTTCGTATTGAATTGAGTCTTCTACAATTGTTGTAACTTGTGTTTTTGAATATTTATGTTTATAATAACTTTCCAAGTTGGAAAGGTTTGTAAATGACTCTAAAATGTAATGAAATTATGACTACAAGTATTTTTGTAATTGTAACGGGCCCAAATGGCTATTGAAATTATGATGATTGTATTACTGTGATTGAAAATATTTATGAAATAAAAATGGGCCCGATTTGATAATTGATTTCCGCATATGATTGTGCTTTATAAAAAAAATCATTTTGTAAAGAAATTTTATTGACTGACTGTGTTCGAATGTCATCCTTGCGGGGCATGGACTTAGATATCACTCAAGATGTAGGGTACATATCTTGTGGGAGTGGGGTGCTACATTTAGTTGGTATCAAAGCCTAGAATTTCTATCTTATATGGGCATTTTCTGAAATATGTGTCAAGGTACATGCATTTTAGTCATGTCATAACAGATAATAGCAACTGATCCCTAGTCTAAGTTGCATGTGTTTGAGTCACACATATGAGCATTTGTTAAGTGTTTAGACTGATATGAATGGTGAGAAAATGATGATCTATCAGAATGTGAGTGGACGGAAGTTTGTGAATTTTCAAAAATAAGGAATAATATATTGTGAGATATGATAGATATAGATTTAACGCATTCATATTGGTGGATGTGTTATGGAATACGACATCGATATTGTATTGTGGTAATATATCCTCGAATGTGATATAAATGTCAATACATTGTTATGGATTGATTAAGGAAAGAAGTGATATCAATATGAATGATGAGACCTAAAGTGTACAGACCAAGTTGAAAGAAAATAAAATTTTCTATGGCTTGGAGAGGTTAAACTTGGAATTGAAATGAATGTCGGTTAAATGTGATAAAAGTTATGATTTAGCATAAGAATATGTCTATGAAATTGAGATCAGAATTTCAGGATGATTATGTATCTATGATTTCAAATTGATTGTGAACATATGTATGTATAATGATATATGGTAATTGGAAAGTGAGATGATGATAGCGACATATGAAAAAATTGCTAAGGTTTAAGTTGATTTGCCATTATGAGTGCACATCTGATAATGACCATTGTGAGTGCACATCTGATAATGGAATAGCCATGACAAGTGAGAATATTGAGCATATATGTATTATATGTGTGGAGATAATATAAGAAGCAATCTATGGCTTATTGAATATTGGTCGATCATAGTTCCTATAGTTCAAAGTCTAAGATGAGTTAGAGTACGACGTGAAAATGCTTATAGTGATCAATTGTGGATGAATTGAGATTGTTAATGATGTTACTATATATATGATGAATTCGAGGAAAAAGAAGAAGGACATGATCATGGCATATCCCCACGATCGAGGACAGGCACAAAAGGAGAAGTATTGTCTAGAATTAAATAAGATTAAGGTATCCTTAGCATAAGCTACTAATTGGTGAATTTTCATAAATACATCTCTAGATAAGATGTAATGATTCTTCTGATATATATACCAAGTTATTAGAGTAAATGAAATTGTTTAATGCCTCACTGAGCCTTATTATAAGGGATGTTCTGATAATGTAAGTTATGACATAAATTGATCTTATTGAGATATCATGAATAGTTGAAATTGATCTTCTTAAGGTACTAAGAATGACTGATAATTAATCATGGAAAATAGTTGATTGATAAGGGTCTCATGAACAGTATTGATAATTGTAGTAAGAAATGTTCTTTCAAAGAAGAAATTTCCTTGAATTAGATTGAGTTGATAAGATAATTCAAACTAAGAATGATCAATGAAGGACTAAATCAGAAATGAATATGTAATGAAACAAAAGTGAATATTAGAGGTAGAATATGCTATAGAGAGTGTATGCATTTTGTTTGATGTAAAGTATCCAACTATGTGAGTCGATTTTTGAATTTGAGGTGACACTATCGCTAATGTGAGGAGAACTTAGGTCCATGCTATAGTTTGTGTAAATATGTCTGGGTGATACAAATTATATCTACTGAATGTGTTACCAACATAGGAAGTGAAGGGTTCAAACAGATTGAAATGGGTGGAGAAACTAGTATGAATGAGTAGGCATTAGAATGAATCCATATGAAAACTAGGGAAAATCAAATGAATTAAGAAAATCATTCGAGAAAAGAAGTCAATTAGGAAACTGAAAATATTATAAGATAACACTATCTTATTGAGGAATTAGATACTTAAAGAATTACGAGAACAAGTCATGGGCACAAAGGGTTTTGGGTTATATTTGTTGGAGTTAAAAATGCCCCTGACAGTATTATAGTATTGAAGATTAAAGTTTTCTAAGCAAAATTATATCAATTAGTGATTAATGTAAAGAGAATTTTGAGAAATTATAACACCGATATTAATTATATCGTCTGGATTTGGAGATTTTGTAGTATACAATGATGCTTGTACAAGAGATTAGGATAAAATCCAATGCAGCTTAATAAAGTGATTTCATATGCGTGGAGACATTACATATATATATATATATATATATATATACATAAACATTTTGGAATTTATAGAGATCATTAAAGTTTGAGGTCATTATGGAGTTTGAAGGAATTGAAAGTAAGGCTGGGACAATGAATAGAGTTATTTAAAGATTTTGATTGTGTAAATGGGAAATTCCTAGTAAAGATGGTGTTGTAATTTGATGTATTGAACAGAAAACTCAATAATGAAATAATACAAATTTAGATATTGTGGTTACCAAACCAAGTGCAATAAAGAGCATAGAATGTTGAGTTAGATTTTGGGCAAATTAAATTATTATTAGCTATCGAATTTAAGATCAGTCCCACAGGAAAAGATTAACAGAGCCCAAATTGGGGATTCAGAAATTATGAATCTTAGCGAGGAATTGCAAACAAATCTTAATTTTGAGTTTAAATAGGAAAATTGTTACTTTATGATTGAAATGAGAAGGAGGTGTATCTAATAAGGATGAGTGAGTAAAGACGTTATTAGAAAAAGGGTAAGTAGCAACCTAAGCTATACATCCCAATAGGAATGCACTGAAATAGTACTTAATTGCTAAGGATGTAGAAACAAGTAACCGAATATTTGAATTGTCAACAGTCCTAACTGTTGGAGATATGTTTAAAGCTTATATTTTTGGAGTTTATAGGAATATAAGAACAAAGTATAGTTTTAATTGACTTTAAGCATATCAATCATATCACAGTAAGGTCATTAGAATACTGTATGAGACATTATACGACAAAAAAGGGCGTTCACCCTTACATTGAAATGAAGAGGGCCTAAAAATGATAAAAGACCAGAATTGATTCGAGATACTATTGATTAGTGAAATGAATATGTAATAGGAGTTAAGTGATTTTAGAAAGATAAATAAGTTAAATGGATCACCACCAGATTTATGGAACGCAGTGAGACAGAGATAAGAGTTAATGGTATTAACACCAAAGAGAAGTGAAAAGATGAATTTTCTCTGAGAGTATCACCTTTGCAAGGTGTGCTTACATTGAGTACAAGATGTGCTTAGATTAGGAAAAAGGATAAACTAAGCTCGAATTGTTGCTCTGCATGATGTTATTGAGAGCATAAGAACATTAACATATGAGTTTGTAACACCAACAAAGATGTTTTAGATTCATAATGTGTGATATGCGAGTATGCTAAGAAATATTAATATGATCTGAAAAAGATGTATTGTCAGCACTTGAAGTGAAAATTATGAGTAATCTGAGATATATATTGAGGAACTAGTTAAGAAAGTGAATAATAAATAAGGCATTGATAGACTGAATGGTACCATTGACTGTAGTTTAGTGAAGGAAAATATTCGATGTAATGAAGTTAAATAGGAAATGGACGAGTAGATGAGGGAAATATGCCCCTACCTCCTTGATCAGTCAGATAAGAATTTCAAGGACAATATTTATTAAGGGGGAGAAATATAACATCCTATCCCCATATTAAGAGTTAGAACCCAAAAGTATGTTACAAGTGAGATCAATGAGAGATTTGAAAATTGCATTTCAGGCTCATGCATATTATTAGCATACACGCACGTGAATTTGAATTTTTGCAGACATTAAAGTAATTGTACATGCATTCATTGACAATTGTCGGGTATAATTGTTTATAAATGTGAGTATATTGAGAAATGTTAGCCCCTAAAATTTTCTTCTTGATGAATAAGTATGATTTACACTAATTATGAGGCCTTTATGAAATTTTGTGGAAATTAATCATTATGTTGATGTTAGAAAGATTATATAATATAGGTTGATTGAATTAAAGTGTAATGGTTATAAGAATGTTTAAGGGGTGTTTTTGGCAAGACACTTAAGGTTAAAAGAATATAAGCCTACAAGGAAGGGTAAAAGTGGCTTTTTGGGCTCATTAAGGGTAGAAATGGAAGAAAGAAATATAGTCTTGCTTTTTAAGAAGGGGGAAAACGTGAATTGAAGGGAAAAAGAGAGAGTGTTATGAAGAAGAGAGAGAAATACGAAGAGAAGAAGAGAAGAAGAGAAGGAGAGAAAGAAGAGAAAACAACTTAGGGTTTCAATTTTCTTAGCCTTCAAGAGAGATTTTGAGGTTGTTCAAGAAGGAAAAAAAGGAAGAGGAAGATAAGAGCTTCTATTTTAGCGAAAGATCTCTTCATTTGGTGAAGAATCGAGGTAAGAGCGTTATGAATCTTTTGGATTTTTGGAAGGGTCTTAGTTTATAGAGTTAGAAAATGCATGAGTTTAAGTATTCTAGAACCAATTTTTAGTGATTGTGCTTCGTTGGATTTTCAATTGAAAACCTTATTGAGTTGATATTTGAGAGTTTAATGAAGTCAATTTGGTAGTTGAATGGTTATACTCAGGATATCCCAAGTTTGTATAGTGAAAATTTCAATTCTTCTATAAGGGTAGAATTCATGTTCTGACTTCAAGAGAAAAACTGTATTAATCTAGGCTAAATTATGCAAAGTTGCCTCCTAGAAATCATAGCTTATCTTTTTATCTTTCCAACGATATATAGTATAAAATTTTTGGACATTTTAGTCGAAAGTTATGATCTTTATAAGTGGAGATGCACTAGAGAGTGTAGTTAGTGATTCAGAATTTTTGGTGATGTGAGGAAGATCCTATAAAAACCTTCTTTCTTATACACTGTTGACCAAAACATTTTCTTATGTTGACCAAAATATCTTCTTATGTTGACCGAAACATCTTCTTAGGTTGACTTTCTGCTTCTTCTTAGGTTAACCTTCTGCTTCTTCTTATGTTGACCTTTTGAAACTTCTTCTGGGTATTATTCATCTCACATCTTCTAGTTCAATTTTGATCCTCTAGATGACAGAATCTATCTTCAAGGTCTTCATGAAAGTTGTAGATCTTGAAGTCCTTTTTCAAACCATATAAGAAGGACCTTGATCCTATGTCTCTGGAGAATGTTATGCTAATTGTTAAACATCTTCTGTGCATTGTTCGTAAACTTCTTCTAGGTACTGTTCATCTCACATATTTTGGTCCAATTTTGACCCTCTAGATGACAGAATCTATCTTCAAGGTCTTCATGAAAGTTGTATATCTTGAAGTATTCTTTCAATCCATATAAAAATGACCTTGATCCCATATATATAGAGAAAGTTATGCTAATTATTAAACATCTTCTGTGCATTGTTCATAAACTTCTTCTAGGTATTATTCATCTCACATTTTCTGGTCCAATTTTAACCCTATAGATGACAGAATCTCTCTTCAAGATCTTCATAAAAGTTGTAGATCTTGAAGTTCTCTTTCAAACCATATAATAATGACCTTTATCCAATGTCTCTAGATAAAGTTATGCTAATTATTAAACATCTTCTGTGCACTGTTCATAAATGTCTTCTAGGTACTGTTCATCTTACATCTTCTGGTCCAATTTTGACCCTTTAGTTGACAGAATCTATCTTCAAGATGTTAATAAAAGTTATATATCTTGAAGTCCTGTTTTAAACCATCTAAGAATGAACTTGATCCAATATCTCTAGAGAAAGTTATGCTAATTGTTAAACATCTTCTGTGCACTGTTCATAAACTTATTTAGGGTACTGTTCATCTCACATCTTCTAGTCCAATTTTGACCCTCTAGATGACAGAATATCTCTTCAAAGTCTTCATAAAAATTGTAGATCTTGAAGTCCTCTTTTAAACTATTAATAATGACCTTGATCCAATATATCTAGAGAAAGGTATGCTAATTGTTAAACATTTTCTGTGCATAGTTCATAAACTTCTTCTGGGTACTATTCATCTTACATCTTCTAGTCCAATTTTGACTCTTTAGTTCACAAAATCTATCTTCAAGGTCTTCATGAAAGTTGCATATCTTAAAGTCCTCTTTTAAGCCATCTAAGAATTACCTTTATCCAATATTTCTAGAGAAAGTTATGCTAATTGTTAAGTATCTTCTATGCACTGTTCATAAACTTCTTTAGGGTATTGTTCATCTCACATCTTCTGGTCCAATTTTGACCCTCTAGATGATAGAATATCTCTTTAAGTTCTTCATGAAAGTTGTATATCTTGAAGTCCCATTTCAAACCATTAATGAATTACCTTGATCCAATATGTCTAGAGAAAGGTATGCTAATTGTTAAACATCTTCTGTGCACTGTTCATAAACTTCTTATAGGTACTGTTCATCTTACATCTTTTGGTCCAGTTCTAACCCTTTAGATGATAAAATATTGCTCTGATGTCTTCACAAAAGGTGTAAATCTCGAATTCTTCTTTGAAACCATTTTAAGATGACCTTAATTGGACATATATGGAGAAAGTTATGCTAATTGTCTTGGAACAGGTTCAATATAATTGATGACAAAGCCTTGTTTAATTCTTTCGGCCATAACATTGCTATCTGACGTCCAAATGAAGTGATTCTTAAACCAATAGATTCCTAGAACATTTATTTCTACCAATTCATGAAACTTTATAGCTTTTGATACTGAATTGAAAAAGATTGATTGAATCAAATTAAAGGTATCGAATGGAAGAGTATGAATAGGAATATTTTACTGAACACACTTCAGTATTTTGGTTATATTTGAATCTGTAGGATTCCAAATGAGATGATTATTAATTTGGGATAAACTAGAGATATAGGCTTACAAATTATCTGAAGAAGTAGAATTGTGATTTAGTCTTTAAAATGTTCAATTTCTATATTGTTTTAGGAACAGAACAATCAAAAAATGGTTGAGGTGTATCTTTCAAATTATTGAACCGAATTGAATGCTTTTGGTGTCAATTGAAACATAAGACATAGAGGAACAACTTTATAGAACAGAATATGACCAACTTACATCATTTGCACTTTTTGATTGAACGTGAACAGTAGACTCGAAAGAGTGTCTCGGAAAAAAATTCTGAAAGTAAACCAATGAGATATGAATTGTGATTTTAATGGTTTTAGTGAAGTATAAACTTAAGTATGAATTATACTTAGATGAGTCTTGATGTGGGATTGATTTTGTGATAACACTAATAGATAAATGCCAAGGATTGTCATTGATCATGCATTATACATTACACATATGCATATATGTAAAACCTAATGTTTATGTGATTGTACAATTATTAATGTGTGTGCAACGTGCATATTACATAATTGTTATGTGCAGGTTAAACGTTCGCATTCAGACGTTTCTAGATCATGGAATCTAATGCTAAATTGGAGCGTACAGTGAGTAGACCGAGATGGTCTTACTTTATTATTTGTTTTGTTTAAGTCATGAATTGAATGATTATGCAATGTGAATGTTTTGGTTCCAGAAAATATATTTCCAAGGAGTTTAACAAATGTGAGAGCATTGAAGTGCTCTTTGTATGTGACTTGGATTGAAATAAGTGTACATAATTTGATCGTTAAATGTCGGGCCACGGTCTGATGATAAATGTGTTCTAGATATGCATTTGCATATGAATGAAAATATGATTCTCAACTTTCATGTTGAATGTTGGACTAAGGTCTGATGATATGCGAATGTGATTGAATGCGAATATGCAAATGTGATTGATGCATTCCATTTCATAAATGCATGAAAGATAAAGGCAGTTGTAATCGGAGTAACCACCGAAAGAGAGCTTAGAGCTCAGAATGTGAAAAAGAGCCTAGAGCTCAGAAAGTGATTAAGAGCCTTTACTATGTAAAATGAGCCCGGTATCCCCAACAAATACGAGACAATTATTAATAAGCCTGGTATCCATAATGGATATGGGATAGTTATCAATAAGTCTGGTATCCACAATGGATACGGGATAGTTATAGGCACTCAGTCACAATAAAGAAATAAATAAAAGTGAATCTCACGTGCATTGCATATAAAAATTGATATTTATGTTCCAAATGAACAAAATAAACTGCGTGACTGCTTTGAATGTGATTTGTTAAATAAGTGATCAAAATGATATGTGATGCTATTTGATTATGATTGAAATGATGTGAATTAAGTGATTACATGATATATATGTGTTTTGTGATTGAGTGAGTCATCGAGGATGGTAACTCACTGAGTTTGCAAAACTCACCCAAAATTTACAACTATGTTTTAGGGCTCAGAAGAGTTATCCCGTTGGAAAAACGAGAGTATAGCAACTGCATTCAAGTAAGAGGTAGAGATGGGGATTAGTTGGCATCTGCATTTATACCTTCTTATTTATGTAGTCTGCAACTTTTGTATAATGTGTATTTGAATACGTTTCCATATGTAATAACTTTCCATATTGAAAAGATTTGTAAATGATAATGAATTGGAGTGAAGTGTTAACAAACGTGATTTTTATATTATGAAAGAAAAGATTGGGTTGATTTTGATTACTGATATCCGCATATGCCCATATTGCTTTTCAAAAAAGATTTTGTATTAAGTTCTAAGTGTTTGACTGTTCTAGTATACCACCCTTGCAAGATTCGCACTTATACATCACTGGGGATGTCAGGTACGGGTCTTGAGAGGGTGGGGTGTTACACCTGCTTTGTCATGATCACTGTGACTAAATGCTAGTCACAAGGTGAATTTAATTAAATGCTAGTCGTGACTAGCCTAGTTATGCACGGTGGTGACTTGGTAACATTTAAAAGTTAGTCACACGACCTTTAAGGTGGTGACTTATCACTATCGTGAGGTGGTGAAGAAGAAAAAAATTAATATGAATGATAATTAATAAAAATAAAAATAATAAAATTATTATTAATAATAAATTTAATAATAATAATAAGAAGAAGAAAAATAATAATAGTAAGGAATTTAATAATTATTGATAATTAATAAAATTAACATTAATAAGAATAATAGTAAGTACAAAATTCATAGTAATAATAATAAGAATAATAAAATTAATAATAAGAAGAAGGAAATCAATAAAATAATAATAATAAATTTAATAATAATAATAAATTTAATAATAATAATAATAATAATAATAATAATAATAATAATAATAATAATAATAATAATAATAATAATAATAATAA
>JAOQMP010000002.1:12180579-12192293 GCA_027563575.1 Erythroxylum pedicellare
AGCTTGTTTTGATACCATGGGATGCTGCTGGAAATTTTATGAAGAGTGTCTAGATTTTCGGTTTTGACCCCTTTGAAACATCATTTGTAGTAACTGACATCATATTGACCTTATATGTCCAATGACTCCATAAAAATGACATGTGGGTATATATCTTCGATTCTTTCTCGATGTTTCTTCTTCTCAGATAGATTTAGATATGTCATCTTTCTTCTCATTCACTTTAGAGCACTCACTCTTATAGCCAATGCCTTGAAGATCCTCTTTAACTTTACCAATTCCCAACAACTTTTCTAGCTTTTCGGTACCTCCATTTAACATTCTCAATCTCTTTTCGGTACTTAATAATTTCATTCTAGCTTCACTAAGCTCATTTGATGTCAACATCAATTTCTTTTCTAACCCTTGGATGGTGTTCTTTATGGAGAGATTCTCTTCCTTCAATCTTTCATTCTTTCTACATATTTTTATCCATTTTTCGTACATTAATTCGTAAGCCTCATAAATGTTCTCCATTTTATCACGTGAACCACTTTCATCACTGTCATAATCTAAGATCGAGCTTTGAGTTAAATAGTTTGCATTTTTCTCGAAATTTCCAGATTTACTCACTTTTTCGCCTTCAGTTACTTCCTTCTCTGTTACTATTAAACAAGTAACTGGAATTTTGTTGTACAAAGTAACTAACGCATCATTATTCACAACTTCTTCTTCACTTCCGGATTCATTATCACTCTAAGTGCCCATATAGGATTTTCCTCTTCTCTTCTTCATGATATTAGCACACTCCGCTTGAACATGTCTGAAGCATTGACACTCATGGCATTGAATTCTATTTACCTTTCTTTCTCCTTTTTGAGTTTTGTCTTGTTTGAAGTTGTTGTTCGATGAGCTCCCACCTTTTTGCCTAAACTCGGGTCTGTCCTTTTTCACTCTCTTCAATCACTTACTGAACTCTCTTGTTAATAGCTCCACATCCTCATTCTCATCGGATTCGTCTTTTACATCATTCGCAATTTTTTCAGTTTCCACCTGTAGTGCCAATCCTTTGCTTCTTTCTTGCTTACCTCTCAAAAGATTCATTTCGAAGTTTGTAAGGATTCCAATAACTTTCTCCAATGATAGATTATCAATGTCGTGAGCTTCCTCTATTGCTGCAATTTTTGGAATAAATCTTAGAGGCAGTGATCTCAATGTTTTATTGAATAATTTCACGTTGTAGTATTTCTTCCCTAATTGATGTGCCTGATTCGCTATATCTCGTAGTTTTTCATGAAAGTCTCCAATAGTCTCATTCTCATCCATCTTTAGCTCTTCAAACCGTACAGCTAACATCTGTAGTTTCAACGCTATCACAGATTTTGACCCTTCATGAATAGTTTGCAAAGCATCCCACACTTCTTTAGCTGTTTCACAGGCTGATATCACTGAAGTATCCCTCATCAACAGCACTGAATATCGCATTCATTGCTTATGAATTTCCAAGTGCACTTTCTTCTTCGACTTTTATCCATTTAGATGGATCTTTTTGAACTGTCTCTCCTTTATTGTCAGTAATTGTCGGATGCATCCACCCATGTACTACCGAATGCCAAACTTTGTTATCCTGAGCTTGGATGAAGACTCTCATCCGCAATTTCTATGTAGGATAGTTAAAGCCGTCCAACAAGGGTGGCCTGATAATCAACGCTCCTTCTTTTATGGCCATTTTTACGAAACTAAGATCTGTACCAACTTGCTACTAAGTTTTGAATCGGTGACCTTCTCTAATACCAATAAAAAAACTGAAGGGGTTAATTATTTCGCAAACTTTACGCAAATTTCTTTGGCACCAATAAAATATAAAAACAAGCAAAACTGAAATAATAAAAACACTAAAAATTTGGTAACATAGTTCAGTATACCTTGCCTACATCTGCAAGGCCCTCATCCAGCTTGATAACTTTCATCGAAGTACAATAGTTTTACCCAAGGCTTTACTGAGCCGACACCACTCAACCCTTGATACTATCTCTCAATCTCACTTCCCGTGAAAGAATTTCACACCCAACAGTACGACCGCCTCGTACTAACCTCGACAGAGAATTTTCTCAATCAATCTTTTAACGAAAGAACAATGAACAAATAACTCAAGTGATTAAAATAATAAAGAACAAAATAATAATACACTTGAGATAAAAAGAACAACTTTCCGGTGAGTTCTGCTCCACTGAAATAGATCTGGAAGTCGTCACAACAAACAATCGAATTTTAGTGCGGACTTGCTGTAACCATAATCTCTGGATTTGACCGATCATTACTTGCTGACAATTGATCAATCAAACGAGTACAGCGTCCCTCTTTCTGCAGCCCAGTTGTATGGCGCATACGACTTCCAAGAGTGACTAGAGAAACTACCAGGAGATGAGAGGAGAGCACATACAGACTCTTGGGATTTTTTAAGTAAATCCACAATCTTTCTCAATTGGAGAAAGCACGCACACCACCAGTGAAAGCAATTTCCTTACTCACTCACACCACATGGTTCAACTCTATAACCACACTGTGTTAATTCACCAATCAATTTGCTCTACACACGTAACACCCATTCACACACTCCTGCGTTACTCCACTCACCACTGACGCATTATTTAACTCAAGTCTCTATATGCACAGCCAGCAGTCCTAAAAAATGACATACATACACCCACCAACAGGATTTTTTCCCCTTACGTAATCACCTAGACTTCATCCACCACAAGAAGATATTCACGTATCTTGATAAATTTCAAAGAATCTATTGAAAGGAGGATGCATATTTGAGATAGACTTCTTTAGTGATGAGGATATGAAGCAACACACACCTTTTTAATTACTACCGTAGGTACAATCTTCAATCTATATAATAATGTTAATTTTTTATATGTCCAATTAAAAATGCCAAAACCAAACAAAGAATATATAAAATATATTCTAACAGTAATGCATACCAAATGGGTAAACAGATAAGAGTGTCACACAAAAAGGTTAGATATGTTAAATCCTCTTGTGTATTGGAATTAATTCACATGGATTTAATTGGACCAACACCATATGCTAGTATTGGTGGAATGACGTACTTTTTGACTTTTGTAAATGAGAAATCAGATGCATTTAAGGCATTTAGAAGTCTATGTATGCAAGTTACAAATTTGAAAAGTTGACAGTGTTGAGAATATGATTAGATCAGCGAAGGTTCAACGACTTTTGTGAGAAATATAGTATCATGAAGGAACTTTCAGCACCTAAAACTCCTCAACAAAATGGAGTTGCCGAGAGGAAGAATAGAACTCTTTAAGAAATGGCTAGATCTATATTAAATGGAAGAAAAATATCATTGAGGTTTTGGGTTGAAGCGATAAACACAATATGATACATATGCAGCCGAGTGTATCTTAGAAACAACTTAAACAAGAGACCCTATGAACTTTTGAAGGGGAAGAAACCAGATACTAGTTACTTTCATGTATTTGGAAGCAAGTGTTATATTCTAATAGATCAAGAGCAACATGAATCGTTTGAGAGTAAAAGTGATGAAGGGATCTTTATTGGATATTCAACTCATAGCAAGGCATATCAGGTGTTTAATCAAATAATCAAGACAGTGATGGAATCCATAAATGTTATGGTGGATGATGTACATCAGATAATTGATAAAACAGTTGAAGAAAATCTCCAAAACCAGCCTCATAAACTAGCTCAAAGATGTAAAGAAACAAAATCCAAAAAGTGCCCAGATCTGTAGATAGTTATTACTAGTGAAGAAACTGTTCAAACAGAGGATAAGTCACTTACTTTAGAAGAATAAACCAACTATACACCTGATGTTGAAATCATTTTTTAAATAATGGAAACATAAGGGAAGATGATTTTAACAAGGATCCACCACCACGAATTAGAAGAAGTCATCCTATTGAGAATGTAATTAGAGGAGTCAGTGATAGAAGGAAGACAAGAGAGAGAAAAAGGATAGATTATCAGGAACTTGCGGGACTTTTATGTTACACTTCTTCATTTGAACTTAAAAATGTGAAAGAATCCTTACAAGATGATTTTTGGATAATAGCTATGTAAGAAGAATTAATGCAATTTGCTCATAGTGATGTTTGGGAATTGGTGCCAAGGCCATCAAATGTGAATGTGATCGGAAAAAAATGGGTATTTCTCAATAAAACCAATGACAAAGACAATATGACTAGAAATAAGGCAAGATTAGTGGCTCAAGGTTATTCTCACATTGATCGAACTAATTTTGACGATACTTTTACACCTATGGCAAAACTTGAGTCAATTAAACTACTTTTAGGTATAACATGTGTGAAAGGCTTCAAACTCTACTAAATGGACATGAAGAGTGTGTTCTTGAATGGGTTTATACAAGAAGAGGTATATGTTGAGCAGTTGAAAGGTTTTATTAATTTCGTTCATGTTGATGATATTTTCAAGCTAAAGAAGGCTCTTTATGGTCTCAAACAAGCATTGAAGGCTTGCTATGAAAGGCTCACTCAATATTTACTCAAGCAAGTCTATGAACAAGGTAGTGTTGACAAGACCTTATTTCTAAAAAAAATTCAAATCTAATTTGATGATTGCACAGATTTATGTTGATGATATCGTGTTTGGTTCCACTTATCTGAAGATGGTGAATGAATTTATGGAGTTGATGAAGCATGAATTTGAGATGAGCATGGTTAGTAAATTAGATTTCTTTTTGGGTTTACAAATTAAACAAGTGAGGGATGATATCTTCATATCACAAACTAAATATGCAAAGAATTTATTGAAGAAGTTTGGCCTTGAGAATGCATGACATACTAGAACTCCTATGAGTGTATCTACGAAGTAGAACAAAGATTGTAATGGCAAAAGTGTCGATGTAAGCTTATAGCGAAGCATTATCGGAATCCTACTTTATTTAACAGCAAGTAGACTAGATATTTGTTATAATATTGGAGTTGCGCTCATTATCAAGCCAACCTAAAAGAGTCACACTTGGTAGTGGTAAAGAGGATTATCAAGTATGTTAGTGTTCCTTTCGAGTTTGGGCTATGGTATTCATGTGATTCTACTTCTTATTTAGCTAGTAATTTAGATAACCGAAAAAGCACGTCAAGGGGCTGTTTCTTTTTGTGTAACAATATGATTTCGTGGTACAGTAAGAAGCAAAGTTCCATCTCCTTGTCAACCTTAGAAGCTGAATACATTGTTGTCAGTAGTTATTATTCACAACTTCTTTGGATGAAACAAACGTTAGAGGATTATGGAATGAATCAAGATGTGATAATAGTTTTGTTTGATAATAAGAGTGACATAGATATCTCAAAAAATCATGTTCAACATTCAAGAACTAAGCACATCGACTTGATTTATCATTTTTTAATATAGCTTATGGAGACAAAAGTTGTAGTTCTTTCTTATGTAGAAACTGAGAAGAAACTGGACAACATTTTGACGAAATCTCTTGATTGGATCAGGTTTGAATTTCTTCTAGGGGCTTTAGGATTCTATGCTCTACATTTTTATCGTAATGGAGTTTTAAAAAGAAAGGGGGGGAATTAGAAAGGGATTAAAAAAAAATTTCGTTTTATCTTTGCTCTCTCCCTCTTTCACGATAACTTAATGTCTCTCACAACATCATTTTCTCTGTCACTTGGGTCTCTCCACCGATGTCTACCTCTTTCATATTCATTGGGCATTGTTATTTTTGGAGCTACAATGGGAAAATAAAAACGTCAAGCTTCATCTTTCCATTTAGAGCCATCACTGACGACCTCACTTCTCTCCACCGTCTACACTTCTCGACGATCTAGCCATCTTCGACAAAACCCACCTCATGTGAGGTTATCAACTGGTGTTAGTTCATCCCCAGCAATGTCCATCGACATTCCTGACCCTTCCTCTATTTAGTAACAACTACCAGTCAATGTTAATATGTTGCAGGTGTTGTCTTCTATGGTAGAGGAGTCGGCCTTTGATTTGGAAGAGACTCCTGTTGAGACTGCTACTCCTGTCTCTACAGTTGGGTCTCTACTGACTACCTCTCCATCTGTTCCCCAAAGATTGGTCAAATAACTAGCTTAGAAATCAGTTCGACCCCCTCGCAGACAGTCTCCGGTAAGAATTTTAGTTGATCATGCTCTGTCATACAAGTTTTACTTTTCCACTGCAAAAAAGGGACTCTGTTGTAAATACTGGGTTTGTTTTTTATCATACCATTAATTTGGTTAAATATCAATAATATCGTTTGGATGTTTTGTTAACTAAAAGGAATTTATTAACTAATGCTTTATTGTCGAAACATTGTGATTCTGAATTGGTTAGGGAATTTTACTGTAATCTTGATAAGGATGTCTTGAATGAATCTATGTTGAGCCATAATGTGGTGTATGTGTCGAGTAATGTAGTTCGGTTTGATCTAGATCAATTGAATATATTTTGAGGATTTGACAACTTCATTGGTGATAGATCTTATGATGGTGATTTTATTGTGACCCATGATATGTTAGCTATTGTGTAACTAGGGGAAAATTAACTGCTTGGCCATCTTCCTCTATCCTCCATGCATCTCGATTGTCGCAGAAGTATTTTTTGCTCCATAGGATTATGTTAGCGAATTGGTTACCTAGTGCCCATACGGTTACAGTTTATCCAGCTCAGGCCAAATTGATTTATGCTATAGGCAATGGGGCATATTTTAATTTGGGAAGAATCATTATTGAGGCAATGATTGCTATTGGTAGCAAACCACAATCTTTTTTGTATTTTCCATGTTTGATTACACAGTAATTGTATGCCTACAATGTACTTCGGACATATTCGAGTGTTCTTGAGTCTGTATCTTTGCTTAATATTTTGCCTTGGATATTAAATATGAACAAGCAAGCTCAGGGGTTGAATTGCCTTACTCATCTTATGGGTCAACAGAGCCATCTGCTGCAACAAATGTTAATCCAAATGTTGCTTTATTTGCCAAGATTGATAGGATTAAAGGTGTCTTCCAAGTAGGGTTAGATGCATGTTATCGACTAAAGTAGCGGGTTCTTCATCACTTAACTGATTATTAGCTTTGCTTTTTTGGCATCTTTTTGTCCCAAGGAGAAAAATGATTATTTCCTTGAAGAACTTGGATGATTATTGGTTGTTTTGTTCAGTTGGGATTATTGTTGCTTTGGTTATATGAAAATGACTTATGTTAATTTAACGAACTATTGTTATGTGAACTTGAAGTCATTTGCAAGTTATTTGGAACTTGATGTTCGATTAAGGGGGAGTTCCTATATGTTGTATGCACTTCTTAATATGTGTTCAATTATCTTCTTAAAGGGGAGTTTTGATATGTGACAAATAATGCCAAAAAGGGGGAAATTGTTAAGATATATGTTGTGATATCTTTTTAGTTGATTTTAGGCAATATTTGAAATTGGACTTAGTTGGATATACCTAGAATTTTGTATTCTACCTTATGTGAGATTATTTGAAGATAAAGTAAATTTAGGATAAAATCCTAGCCAAGATAGGATTTAATTGAAATACAGTCACCATAGCTTGATTAAGATAAGGTGCAGATTTTTTGTGATGGTTAGACTCTTCTTGACAACCTAATTTGGTTGTCTTTATTTATCTAAGGTAGCTAATTTTTTTGGTCATATTATCCATATTAGATAGTTGTTTTTCTCTGCCTATTACGTGAATTTACTGGATTGAATTGTGTGAGAAAAATGACTACAACATGATGACTTGATAGCTGTAATTTCGGTGATCTTAAACTATTTTTTGTGGCTGATTTTGTTGTGATTCTGTCCAGATTGTGAGCTGCATCTTTCTTCAAGGATTGTGTGATTTTCTAGGCTGTCGATTATTTTGTTTTGCGTGAAAACCTCTAGGTGTTCTTGGTGTGGTTGCAACTCTTTATTTTATGATATTTTGACGATGAAACGTTTGTTGATTTGAGGCATTTTGTGGCTGCTATGCGTGAGATATTTCAGTGACATTATCAAAGGTTCATAGCAATGTTCTTGGTGGATAACTTCTCGTTCTTTCGTTGAAGAAGCTACATTGTTAGGGAGTTATTTTTCTTAATCTCAAGTGTCTTTGTTTATGTCTTCTATTGTTTCAATCACTTGAGTTGTTTTATTTTCTTTTTTAATTATCGAACAATTTTAAAAAATCTCTTTTGAGGTTAGCACGAAGTAGACATATTATTGGTTATGATTTATTTTCACGAGTTGTGAGGACGAGGGATAGTTTCAAAGGAGGGTGAGTCGACTATGTAATGTCTTGAGCAAAACTGTTGTTGTTTTTTTGTGAAAGTGATTAAGCTAAATAAGAGTCTCGCAAATGTAAGTAAGGTGTAGCGAACTGCGTTATAAAATCTCAGGTGTTGATTTGTTTATTAGCATTTAATTTTTCTATTTTTGTTATGTATAATAAACAGTTTATATATATATATATATAGCAAGCCACCTTAGATTACAAAATCTAGGGCAACAACCCTAAAGGATTTCCTTTTGAAATTAATTTTACAGCTACGTTTTGAATGAGAAAGAAAAAGCATAGTAGAATGAAAGAATAAGAGGTTTGGCAATGAAGAACTTATAAACTTTTATTTCAGTTATATGTAATTATGCCCTTTACAAAGTGACATCATTTAGAAACACGGTAAATCTTGTTTTCTTTGGATAGTAAAACCATAAATGATGATACATTTCATTGTTATTATAAAACACGAGAGAGATTTACTAAAAGAACAGAGAAAAGTATGAGAACTGCTAGAGCACTTATCTAAAGGTACTAGGGAGAGTTCATAGACTTCTTTTAACTGTTTTGAAAATACTCAATCTCTTATAACTTGTTCTTTTCTTAGTAAAATTCTATGTTCTTTAATTTTCTGCCACTCTTACCTTTTACAAAATCAAAGCGTTTTATAAATCTTTGTGGTTAACACAAATAGAAAGATACAAAGATCTTAACACATCTGAATGTTTGATGGTTGTCAACGTAATCAAAATCATTGAGATGCTATTTCTCTTAGCAGTGTGTGCTTTTCTTTTTCGTTTTTTTTTGTAATTTCAAATATGTAAATTTTTAAACTGTTTTTTACTATCAATACATAGAGCATCATTATTCATTGAATGTAGCCGTGTATAGAATTACTTCAGAAGATAAAATGGTCTTGAAGGATGATAGAGAAGTCAGCAGTTTTGGGCAGCTGTGCATGGACCCCAGAAGAAGACTAGGAAGACAATCCAATACCCCTGGAAACGCGTTTTGTTTCCGCGTGAAAAGGTTATGAGAAAATTCCCAAACGTGTTTTATTAGTAATTTCTTAGAGTTCTATCTGTCCAGACAATTGAGTTTTCTATTCCATGATATGGGTTTTAAGTATGTATTCCCGATATAATTGTCAAGAAACTTTTAAGACTGATGTACCAATTAGGCAGGCCTTTTTTTTTTATATATTAATGGTTACTTCAACTCATGCTTTGTTAGAAATACTTGCCTTTTAAGTTGTTGAAGTTTAGAAATTCGAATCAGAGATCAAGCTCGTGCCAATTGTTATACTTATAACAAAATCAAAATGGTCTTGCCATTTCTAACTCTAAACTTTATATTGCTGCTTATCTAATCTCTTAAGGCTAGTATTTGTCTAAGAGCCTATAAAGTGTTACATTTAGTCCCTTTGAGAAAGTAAGCGTTCATCCACTTTAAGGATTCTTTATTCACTAGTAGCTTCTATAGTCTCTTGGCTAGTAAAACTTTGTTGACAGCTCTAATAGATTTAATTCCCAGGCCTCCTTCAGACTTAAAGGTGCAAACATCTGACCAATTAATTTTGGCTCTACAGCCTTTATCTCCTTTACCAGTCCAAAGAAAGTTCTTTACCAATTTCTTAATAGTTTTGATTAGATCAATAGGTAAGTGTAGGTGCATGGACTAATACATATTATTTAGGACAGCCAGGATCAGTTGGAGTATGTTAACAAAATTTAAACACTTGTTCTACTAATTACCTAGCTTTTTGTAAAATATGTGTAATTGTGGTTGGACAAGTGTATATTTCTAACATCTTTATTGTGATATGTACGCCTAAATATTTAAAAGGTAGTTTGTTCTTGTTTAAATCCTATAAGAGAGGAAACTAGTTCACTTGACATCGAGGAGCTTAAAGAGATAAAGAAAATGTTTTTTCTTGGATTGATTATAAGGAATGAGAATCATTTGAATTTCTTCAAAGTCCCAGTTAAGATTGAGATTCACTTAGTAATAATAACGTAAACCATTAATAAGTCATCTGCAAAGGAAAGGTTAAAAATCGTTTATTTTTCAAGCTTATAATAGAACTTGAATTGACTACTTTTATCAATATTGATGGATATGGTTTTGATAACAGTTTTTTTTTAAATGTAAATTGTGAATAAGTAAGGGGATAATAGATGATATTGTCTCAGCCCTTTAGAGACTTTAAAAGTCTTAGTTTATTCTCTATTAATTAGAATACTATAACAGAAGGTAGTGATACATTGGTCAGTCCATCTCATGTATTAAGTAGGAAAGCTCTAACCTTCTATGATATTGAATATAAATTCCAAATAATTGAATAGAAGGATTTAGAAAAATCAATCTTTAAGATAGGCCTGAAATGAGATAAGCTTGAGGAATTAGAAATTATGGGAATCAAGCAAATGTAGGGCTTATTTATCTCATGAAGCATAATATCCTTGACGAAGAACTCCATAATTGCCTCTAAAGTTCTGTCATCTATGAGATTTTATGATTTTTGGAAATAATTCTCCCAATAAGTTTTAAGCATGGTCTTTAGTGATATATTAAGAAAGTAACATTTGGAACGAGGTATAAGTTTCATATGTTCTTGCGAAAGACTTGGAAATTTAATTTTTTGCGAAAGACTTGGAAATTTAATTTTTTGAGTTATGCAATTTTGGCGGCGTGGAGTAACGAAATGTGGTGTTGTGGAAACAGGAGGGACTTCCAACATTGTGGTAAATAAGTAAATGCCGTGTTGGGGAAAAGTCTGAAAGCACAGATTGAGGGGGACACCTGACGAGAGAAAACACGGTGAGAACATCAGACTTGGCACTGGAGACTGGCTGACCCGCCTAATCTGAAGTCAATAGAATAGTCCAAATTCACCGGATTTTAAGTTAAAGCTTGGGTTGTTTTTTCGGAAAAATTTGGAGTTTGAACTGTGTTCAAATTGGACTGTTGAGTCTAAATGGATCCAAGCCTAAAATTTTAAGCAAATAATAACACCATTTTTAAAATTTTTATTTTAAAAAATAATTAGATTAAATTTTGAACATGATCGAACTTTGGTCATCTAAATATAATCTAATTCGGGATCGAATCAGTAATTTAATTTTGATCAAATTTTAGGCTGAGCTCAAGCTCATATATTAATTTTCAGCCCAAACTTGAGCTCGTTACGATGTCAACATTCTTCTAGTTCATGAAAGTAATTTCAGAATTGATTTCAATCTAAAAAATAATTTTTAGTTTGTACTTAACAAGGCAAGAAGGTGAAAAAAAGGCCTATGTTTTTTTTTTCCGTATCTAATTATCAGTAATTACATTAAACAAATCTCCATTTTGTGTTTAAATTTATTGTTCTCTTATTTTAATCCCGAAGGTTTGATCATTTATAATTACTGAAATAGTTTGTTTTTTAAAATGTATTT
>JAOQMP010000002.1:12241359-12276077 GCA_027563575.1 Erythroxylum pedicellare
ATAATAATAGACATTGGTGTATTTTTTATTTCAATAAAATATTTTATTTTTACTTATTCTTATAAGTTTTACTTCTTTTTTATTATATACTGGTTTTATAGCGGCTCATTACCAGTTGAACCTTTAAACCTTAAATATTTCCTTTGACCGGTTCGATGTTCGATTCAATTTTTAAAACATTGTTTCTATCTCACAATGTGTATATTAAAAGGTCATATACCTTACAGATGAATATAACACTAAACATATAATCCCTTATATCAACCTACAGTATTGTTGAAGAACGTTACATAACCAGCAAAAACAATACCACAAAAGCCAATAGGAAATATCTAAAAACAAAAATGTTATAACACAATTGCCTACGTTATCATTCAACCAAATTACCAATTTTATAACCACACCACTGAATCTACAAATTATCTTGTATGGAAAAATCAAATTTAGGTCATTCTAATCACTTTCAATTTGATTGGCTATGTTGATAATATGGTACTACCACCAGCTGACACCTTAAGCCAATATCCCAAATGCATCAAATGGGAAAAACTTTATCAATTGGTTTATTGCTTTCTTACATCATCAGTTGCGAGATCCATTACATGCCTTGCACTCAATCACCAGGCTATTTGAGAAATTTGGGTAGGGCTTGAAGAGAACTTTATGCAACAAATAGCTTCTCATAAATCTCTCCTCCATTGAAACCATCATCAACTTTCTCCTATCGTCTTCATAACTGTAGATGAGTTTGTCGCCATTAGAGACAAGATTTTAGATGAAGACCTTGTTTTGTTTATTTTTAATGGATTACCAGTTGAATTCAAGTCTTTCAACACTACAATCAAACAACAAACAACGTCCATCACCTTTTCCATGTTAAAGGCTAAACTTCTCCTTCATAAATAGTGATTACTCTCCTATAACTCACCATCACCACCAGACACCAACTTCATCACCTCTTCTAATGGTGATCACTACATATATGGAGTGAATAATAGAGGGGAAGGGACAACTCAAAGAGGACAACATTCCCTTAGACAGTGGCAAAGTCCTAATCAATTTGGTAAAAAATTTTGGCAAGCTGACATCTTTAATGGATACTAAATTCCTCTGGGTCTATCCAATCTAACGACTCACCTGACCAGGCACCTTCATAATTCCCTCTTTAGCATCCTCATACTCACATTCAATTCTTAAAAGGAAATAAAATCATGGAATAATTTCTTTCTTTCTTGCAGGAACCTTCTTTATAAACTTACCTTTTTAAAAATGATTCCATGACATCCAAAAGGATCTTGCTAATTTAGCCTTAATATAACGTTCTTCTTAACGTCTAATATCGAAGATTAAACAACGACTAGTTTAAGAAAAATGTCTACTTAAGGAAGAACCACTATAGTTGTGATATACATAAACATACAGAAAAATAAAGGAAGCCAAATTTTTTATATACATTCACAACATCAGCACTTTTGGAAGTCATATCATTATCAAATCTCTTATGCTCTAGAAAATGAAAAATCTTTTGAGAGAGTGATCATTGAAGCTCATATTAAGCAAATTACTTTGTCATTCGTTGAGAGCTTGTAGAGGTTAGCAAAATACTACTACTATGAAGGTTGAAGAACCTTGAAAAATAAAAACTTGTGAGCTTGAAGAGGCTCATCAAATTACTACTTGAATTTTGTAGTGAAATACTCAAGTTGGATACTTAGGAACTAGATGTAGGCTTCGTTATTAGTTAAACCAATATAAATCTATTGTGTCATTTTCTCTCTCTTCCTTACTGTTAAATTTTCACATTATTAGTTTTCAAAAGACTCCTTTAGTTTTTCAATAGGCTCTTTCTGTTTTTATATCGCAAGAGGTTTCTTTTAAAAGTTAACAGGCTCATATTGATTAAACAAAATAATTTCTTTTTGAGTGCTAACATGCTCTTATTGATTAAAAAAAGCTTCTATTATTTTGAGCGTTGGCAGGCTCCTTTTGATTAATTGGCTCCTTTCAATTTGAGCATTAACAAGATCTTTTCAAAAGTTTATAGGACCCATCTATTTATAAATTTATTTTGTTTAGCAGGATCTTATCGATTTGAAAGTACTTTAAATTTTTTATTACACATAATTCACCCCCTCTTGCATGTATTTGCTTTATTAGTTGGTATCAGAGCCAGATTTCGCATTTATTGTATTTTACAGAACTTGATAGATCATGGCAAATAATTTGAGAGGCCTTAAAGGAAAATCTGTCTCAAAGCCTGCTTACTTCAATAGAAGCAACTACTCATACTAGAAAGAGAGAATGACAATTTATCTTCAATCTGTAGATATTTAAGTCTAGTAAGCCATCAAAGTTGGAGCTACACTTCCTGCTATAAAATATGTAGAAGTATGGTCTGATGCTGACAGAAGAAATGCACAGCTAAATGCTAAAGCAGAACATCTTCTGATTTGTGCACTGTCTCCAGAAGAATATGAGAAGATATCTTGCTACTCTACAGCAAAGAAAATGTGGGATAAACTACAAGTCACCTTTGAAGGAATGAATGAGGTAAAGAAACGTAGAATAAGCCTTTTAGTGCAACAATATGACTAATGTATAAAACAGGGAGAAACCATAGATGAATTCTTCAGACGGTTCAATAACATCATCACGTCCTTAAAGAACTTGGGAAAGATAGATCCCAATGATGAGCTCGTAACAAAGATTCTAAGATCACTACCAAAGGTATGGAGACCTAAGGTGAAAGTTCTAAAAATTGCAAAGGATCTAGACACTATTTCACTCGACTGGCTACGAGAAGATTGAATAATCCATGAAACTGAGCTTAGTCGAGATGCAGGATCTTCCTACAGAAAAGGAATGGCACTAAAAACACTTTTTGAATCAAACAGTGATGAAAGTGACACTGAGTTGCAAATAGATAGAGATGATGAGTTCAACTTTATGGTTTGGAAATATGCCTGCTTTTATAAAAAGAAGTTAATGGAGAAAAGAGAAGGAAACAAAAAATTTGGGAACAACAGGTTCCTATTAAAAGGCAGCAGTAGCAATAACAATATACAAAACAATCAAATCATATGTTATAACTGCAAGAAGCCTGGACACACAAAGAAGAAGAACCAGAAGAAGTCAGTAATGTTTGTTTCATGGCTGAATTAGGAGATAATGAGGTATATTATTCTGACTCTAATGTTAAAGTTGATGAATTGAAAAATACATATCATAAATTGTATGATCACTAAAAAAATTTGCTTGGAAAATACTTTGCTTGAGAATGACTCTGATAAAGTAAGATAGCTAGAAGAAAAAGTTCATTGAGAAAGAGAAATGTGTAAAGAAGATTGAGAAAGAGAAATGTGTAAGGAAGATATTATCTCTAGAAAAAAAATGTTGCAAAGTTTGTTGATGGAAGTGCACTAGTTAGTTGTGGTAAATGAGTTTTTGATAAGGCTAAAATAGGTTACAATGAAAACAATAATATTAGGCCATATAAGAATTTCTTTGTTAAATCCAACAGTAGCTATAATGAAAACAACAAGAATCTAATATATGGAAGAAATTATAGCAGCTCTCACTTATTTGTTTTATGTATCTACTATGGTAGATATAGTCACATTAGTCATTCTTGTAACTTTTGTAAAATGGAGAAATGATCTCAAATGTGTATTTGGAGATCAAAAAGTCAAGCAACTAACCTGAAAGGATCCAAGAAATTACCTAAAATGAGATACTATTTTTTCTGCAGACATACTTCAAAACAAAGACAAGAGAAACTCAATGGATAGTCGACAATGGTTATTCTAGACACATGATAGGTGAAATATCACATTTTAATTATATTGAAAGAAAAGACGGAGGTAATGTTTTCTTCGCTGACAAAAATAAATCAAAGGTCACTAAAATTAGTAAAATTGGTGATTCTGACTCCACTCCATTGATAATGTCTTTTACGTTGATGGTTTAAAACATAACCTATTAAGCGTAAGTCAGTTATATGACAAAGGTTATAGAGTCATTTTCTATGCATCTCATTGCGAAATAGTTGATAATCATAATGATAAATATTATATTCGTTGGTCCTAGAATTCAGAATATATACTGTGCTCAACTGGAAGACATGTCTTCATAAAGTGTTAAGTGTTTTGCTTCTCTAGAAAAGGATTCATTTATCTGGCACAGAAGATTTGAATATACTAGTATGAGCATTCTATCACAATTTTCCAAAAATGAGTTAGTAAGAGGACTACCTACCCTGAAGTTTGAAAGTAATTAGGTTTGTGAGGTTTGTTTAAAAGCTAAACAAGTTATAAGAAACTTTCCTCCTAAAAACATTGTATCTACTAAACAACTGCTTGAACTTGTGCATATGAATTTATTTGGTCCCACTAAGGCTCAAAGTTTTGGTGGTAAACATTATTGTTTTGTTTTATTAGATGATTATTCCAGATTTACATAGGTTTTCTCCCTGTCAAATAGAGATGATGCTTTTGAAGTTTTTAAGAAGTTTTGCAAAAAAATTAGATCGAAAAAGGATATTGCATTACATCAATTAGAAGCAATCATGAAGGAGAATTTGATAACAAAAAGTTTGAAGATTTATGTGATAATAATGATATTGCTTACAACTTTTCATACCGAAGGACTCCTCAGCAAAATGATGTCAATGAGAGAAAGAACAATACCCTAGTTGATATGGCTAGGCCACTACTGTATGAAAGTGGCCTACCCCTTGGTTACTGAGCAGAAGCGGTATCCACTGCTTGTTACATACTCAATAGGTGCTTTATAAGACTTATTATGAAAAAGATCCCTATGAGCTATGGAAAGTAAGAAAAATGAATGTTGTTTACTTTTGAGCATGTGGTTGTAAATGCTTCGTTCTAAATAATGGGAAAGATAACCTTAGGTTTCAGCTACAAAAGACGAATTAAATCAGTTTGACATAAATAAAGTGTAGAATGTAATACCTCGTTACTAAAATATATCAATCATTAGAACTTGTTAGGTATTTCGAAACAAACTCGACGAAAATGGTAAGGTGGTAAGAAACAAAGCTAGATTTGTAGCTTAAAGTTATAATCAACAGGAAGGTATTGATTTTGATAAAACTTTATGTGTTTGTTGCTAGACTAGAATCAATCAAAATTTTATTGCCTTCGCATGTTATAGAAACTTCAAATTATTCCAAATCGACGTCAAAAGTGCCTTCTTAAATGGATATATTAGCAAAGAAGTGTTTGTTAAGCAACCTTCAAGTTTTGAAGATGAAAACCATCCTCATTACGTGGTGAAATTGACTAAAGCCCTGTATGGTCTAAAATAGGCCCCTCAAGCATGGTATGAAAGGTTAAGTAATTTTCTGCTTAAGAATAACTTTGAAAGAGGAAAGGTAGATAAAACCTTATTCATTAAGAAAAAAGAAAATGATTTACTCATAGTACAAATATATGTTGATGATATAATATTTGGTGCTACTAATTAGTCCTTCTGTGAAGAATTCTCAGCATTGATGCAGGGGGAGTTTGAATTGAGCATGATGGGAGAACAATCCTTCTTTCTCGGATTACAAATCAGGAAAATAGAAAAAGGAATCTTCATTAGCCAAGACAAATACACAAAGGAATTCATCAAAAAATACCACTTTTAGAATGTCAAACGTATGGGTACTCCTATAAATACTAGAACTAAACTTTATAAGGATGAAGAATGCAAGGAGACAGATGAAACAAAGTATAGAGGAATGATTGGGTCACTACTGTATCTTACAATCTCAAGACCAAGCAATACGCTTAATGTGTGTCTTTGTGCATGCTTTCAATCAAATCCAAAAAAGCCAACTTCAAGCAATCAAAAGGATCTTTCGATATCTTCAAAGAACTATAGATTTTGGATTATGGCATCAAAATGTTGGTTCTTTTAACATAGTTGGCTATTGTAATGCAAATTATACATGTGATAAAGTTGATCGAAAAAGAAAAGTAGTCACTGTTAATTTCTTGGAGGATGTCTAATTTCTTGGTCTTGCAAGAAACAAAATTGCACAACGCTTTCAACAACTAAAGCGGAATATATAGCAGTTGCCAGCTGTTGTACTCAAATCTTATGGATGAAGCATTAACTCTAGGATCTTTCTCTAAACTTTAATCATATTCCTATATTATATGATAATACTAATGTAATAAATCTTTCGAAAAATCTTGTGCATCATTTTAAGACTAAGCATATAGAAATCAAACATCATTTTCTTAGAGATCATGTTTTAGAAGGTACCATTGATATTTTAGATGTTAATATTGAAAATCAAGTAGTTAAAATATTCACTAAGCCACTCTCTAAAGATAGATTTTGTATGTTAAGAAAAAAGCTTAGTATGTGCAAACAATCTGACATTATATCTATATGAATTTTCTATATTACTTCTCTCTATATACATTAACAGGATCCTTCTATTTTAGAAGGCTCCTCTCAATTTTGAGAACTCCTCGTAATAAGCTCCTTAGAAGGCTCCTCTCAGTTTAACAGAGCAGTATACACGTGTTCTAAAAAGCAAGTCATTCATGGCTTCATTTTAGCATTTAAATAAACGCATACACAATTCTGACAAGCAGTTGTACGGTACTAACAGAAGATATGCAGACAATCCACTTCCTTTTTTAGCATGTACGACTGTCCTTCTTCACTCTAAATCAACACTCAAAAATTGTTTAATACTCCTTAAGCAAGCTTTGTTCTTCTACTCTCCTTATTGTTCTTCAAAGCACCACTGTTTACTCACTGCATTCTAACTCTCTGTTTTCATCTCAAATCTACTAAATCTCGCCCATTGTCCTTACAATGGAACTATCTAAATCAAAAGGATAGAAGAAAACCAATGCTTCAACTTCCAGCTATGAACAAACTCTCGCTTCTGAGTCTTCTTCTCTATCTTTAATAGTAGGCCCTCTGAATACTCCTACTAAACCTATCTTTGTTTCCTCTAAACCCCATATTTTAGAAACACCCTTTCAGGAAAATTCAAAGGAAAGAAAAAGGAAAATTTTAGTTATGCTTTCCATTGAATCAAACTTGAACTCCTCCTCTAAAAATAATGAACCTTCAACCAGATAGCAATTTGTCTTTGACTCCAGTAGAGAAGGAGAAGAAGAAGAAGAAGAGAAAGAAGATGAAAAAGAGAAAGAATAAAAAGAAGAGAGAGAAAAAAGAACAAAAAGAGCAAGAAAAAGAAAACAAAAAAGAAGAAAAAGAAGTAGAAGAATCCTCGAGTGAGGGGGAGCAAACAAGAAAAGTAAGATTTCATATACCCATTCTTACTCTAACCACTCCTACTCCTTCCACTACTCCTCCATCTACTGCCCCTAAAACTAATCCTAAGGTTAAGAAAGTACCTAAAATGCACTAGGTTGTAAATGATGACGGATCTAATAAAGAACCGACTTTGTTAATATAGAGACCATGGACTAGAGAAAATATCACAAAACAAGCTCTACAAAAAAGAAACTGCTAAGACAGAAAAGGAAGACTAAGAAGAATCAAGGAAAAGAAAAGGAGAAGAAATAAGAAAAGGCAAAGCACCTTTAGTCGAAAAAAAGACCGAGGAATAAATTGTTAGGGATTAAGCAGTATTTAAAGAAACTTCTTTTAAAGAAATCCATAAAGCCAAGAGATTGATGAGAAGCCGATAACCATCTCGTGGGTATGTGAGTGCAAGATTTTGGATACAGAGGAAATCTTAGGGAACATTCTAGTTGTAATTCTAGTTGGTAGGACTAACATTCCCTGTCACAAATGGGATATTACTGACATTGATTTGGGAGAGGCTATGGACTTTATATGTCTACATTCTAAAAGAGCACGTAAAGGGAGACCTTAGTGTAAACGCTTAGACCTACTGCCAAGATATCTTGCTTCCATTTCAGCTACTTCAATTTTTTGAAGGAGTAGCTCAATAGAAATATGCAACCTTCTGGGTACATTCTAAAACAGCACGTAAAGGGAGACCTTAGTGTAAACACTTGGACCTACTGCCAAGATGTCTTGTTTCCATTCCGACCACTTCAATTTTTTTGAAGGAGTAGCTCAGTAGAAATATGCAACCTTCTGGATAAGTATGTGGTCTATAACCTTTTGAAAGGTAATAAGATGAACCTCCCAACAATGATTATGAAGTTTATAATGGACAAGGGATGTCACAAGAATATCACTAGTGGCCTATCGTATGAGATGTTGTTGAATAAAATTTTTACTTATTTTGGAGTGCCTTTTGACAACCCGAATTGGCATGAGCCTGCAAAGTTCCATTCTTTAATTCCTTACCAATTCGATTACAAGCTAAAGGACAATGTGTTGGTAAACAAGAAGACAGAAAAGTAGCAAATCTTTAGTTCCTACCCCACAAAAGTTAGCTCTTGTTCCTCTTTAGAGCTCCAATGATGTGATCCTTTAACATCTGAAGGAAATTCTTTCCAATCAAGATCACATGAATAACCAAATAGACAACATGAAAAAAAAATTCATGACTAGCAAATGTTGCTTTGAAAAATGTCTAATTAATGTCTCTGATTTTTGCTTGGTCTGTTTTTACATACTTATGATCTTGTTTGTTGCCTTAGTCACTCTTCCTTAATGACAAATAGGGAGAGAATTAATGATATACTTTTCCTTGATGATTTATTTGCTATTGAATCAATATTGCTTTAATGATATATTTTCCATTGATAATATATTATGCTTAAATTTTTTTAAATATGTGATAAACTATCGATAAGCAACTTCTTTTAGAAGTCAAGCTCCTTTTAAATATAACTACAAGTAAATTTTACAGATATCTTTCGAAATCCTTTATTCTTTATTTAAATTTTGAAAATATATCTATCATTGTTCTTCATCATCAAAAAGGAGGAGATTCTTAGCTCAAGGTTTATAATTAATGATTTTGATGATAACTATATAATATTTCAAAATTCAAATTGGATTTATTTCCTTATATAGGCAACGGTATAATTCTTAAAAGGAAATAAAATCATAGAATAATTGATTTCTTTCTTGCAGAAACCTTCTTTATAAACTTGTCTTTTTAGAAATGGTTCCATGACATCCGAAAGGATCTTACTAATTTAGCCTTGATAGAACCTTCTTCTTAATGTCTAAATATCAAAGATTTCAGCAAAGATAATATAGAAGATTAAGCAACGACTAGTTGAAAATAGTCTACTTAAAAAAGAACCACTACATTTGCAAGATACATATACATGCAGAAAAATCAAGGAAGCCAAATTTTTTATATACATTCACAGTATCAACACTTTTGAAATTCATATCAATATCAAATCCCTTGTGTTCTACAAAGTGAAAATTTTTGAGAGAGTGATCATTGAAGCTCATATTAAGCAAATTACTGTGTCATTCGTTGAGAGCTTGTAAGCAAAATATTACTACTGTGAAAGGTTGAAGAACCTTGAAAAATATATACTTGTGAGCTTAAAGAGGCTTTTCAAATTGCTACTTGGTTTTTATAGTAAAATACTTAAGTTGAATACTTAGGAATTGGACATAGGCTTCGTTATAAGCTGAACTAGTATAAATATAATATGTCATTTTCTCTCTCTTACTTACTTTTAAATTTCTGCATTATCAAATTTTAAGAGGCTCCTTTAGTTTTTCAATAGGCTCCTTCTGTTTTTATATCATAAGAGGTTTCCTTTAAAATTTAGCAGGCTCCTATCGATTAAACAGGCTCGTTTCTTTTTTGGCGCCAATAGGCTCTTATCGATTAAAAAAAGGTTGCTATCATTTTAAGTGTTAGCAAGCTTCTTTTGATTAATTGACACATTTCTATTTGAGCATTAACAGGATCCTTTCAAAAATTTATAGGACCCTTCTATTTATAAATTTATTTTGTTTAACATGATCTTATCGATTTGAAAGTACTTTAAATTTTTTATTACACACAATTCACCCCCTCTTACATGTGTTTGCTTTATCAAGGCCCAATCTCCATATTAGACATAAATTCAAAACAACTTGTCTTTTAATAAGTCCAATAAAAATAAACTACCTACATAATGTCAATTATATTAAAAATGGGAACATATTGTTTCACATTGTTTCTTTTGATACTCTAAATCCCAAAATTGCCAATTTGGCTCTTCATATGCTACCAACATCCTTAATACAACATTCTATTCCATGAATATTCAACCAAATCTTTAAAGAAGTCAGCAAAGGCATTACTTCTTAGATTTCTGCAAAGTCTTACATGGTTGAGATGCAATAGCAGTTAGAATAGATACTAGCTTATCACCTCTTCCTGGTCCCCAAGCCAATCATTCCTCTCATCTAGAAATTTTTCTTTCCCTACCTTCATTGTTCTTAACCCTCTTAGCCTCAAACTAATAAGATAAAAAAAAATCTTGCTTTCTCAGCCTTTGATTTATGAATGGTTTCCATAAGGACATGCTTATTCTTAAAGACATTACCTTTCACTTTCCTGCATATATCATAGTATATATGTTTATCAATCTTCTTGGCCTCCTTGTACTTACAAAGCAAACACCTTAGGACACACATCCTTCTTAACTACTAATATTGTTTAGTGCTCTCTATCACAATAACATGTGAACTTTTATTCCTCCTCTGCCCAACACAAATATTGATAGTTGTAAATGGATTTTTTACATAAAATAAAATCTTGAAGGTTCTTTTGAGTGTTATAAGGCTTGTCTTTTTGCCAAAGGATATTATCAAACCCCAAAAGTTGATTACACTACCAACTTTAATTCAGTTATCAAAACCACTGTCATTTGTATCATTCTCACTTTGGCACTCTCTCATAATTGGTTTATTTATCAACTCGACATTAATAATGCATCTCTTTATGGTTACCTTTCAAAACCAGTTTATATCTCTCACCTCCTGGCTTTATAAATCATCACCATCATTAATGAAATAAAAAAACATAAAGCAAAAAATTGGAAAAGTAGAAGAACGGAGAAGAGAGGTGACCTAGTGCTAGAGAAATTGTAGAGCTTACTAATGCTAGAGAAGAAGACAACTTCATCTTTGGTGTTGCAAAAGTTCACAAAGGAGGATGAAGAAAATAAAGGAAAAGGATCCTTAGGCGAAGCCAGACGTAGAGAGCCCAAAACTATTTGACTCGCAACAAGCCAACAAAGGGTAGATAAGGAGAAAGAAAATGAAAAGACTTATTTTAATCTGTTATTTCGATTATGGTGTTGAGTAATGTGTTGTAAATGCATTTTATAGATTATGCTCTATTTATGATATAATAGATTAATTTAAGCGTTTAAATGTATTATTGAGGTTATAACGTAGATCACGGATAGACTAAGAATGGTTCTAGACTTGACCGGAAATTTTTCGAAAAAAACTTTAAAAAGCTACGGAATGAGTCCGAAAGAGCTTTAAAAGCCCCAAAATGTGTTTTAAATATTTAGGTGACACTTTTGAATGAAATCTGGATGATTTCTCGTTGATTTCTAAATTCAATCCAAAAATTCTTCCGGGTAACCTAAAAGGTTACTAAACAATTTTGAAATACGATGAAAAGCTCAAAATTAGGATTGGAGTCCCCAGGAACTGAAACAAGTCAAAACAGAGGATGTTTTAATAGAATTCGGGTAATCTAAAATTATTGGACTAAAATGCCCTTTTTGGAAAATAATGGGTATTGATGATTTTAAACTCATTTGAAATTTTTAAAAATATCCAAATTTTTAAAAAACATCCTATTAATAAGTATTAACTCTAATTAGAGTCTTTCAAGATCAATTTGATGATAAGACGGTTGTGAAATATTTTCAGGATTTAATTCAGTTAGTTGGTGAATTAAATGCATTAAAGGGCAATTTGGTCTTTTTGTACTCACTAAGGACAATTTGGTATTTTTACATGATATTAGTGGATTGATGAGTCATTACAGATGATGAATGAGAAAATGACGTGTGAGATGAGTCATTAGTGATGACAAATAAAAAGGTGACATGTGTAATCCATTAAATGAGTATAAAATCAACATTTTGCTTCATTCTTTTAACATAGCCGTTAGAGTGAATGGAGAGCATCTTAAAGAGCCCAAAAACTAAAAGAAAATAAGAGACAAGCAAGGTGGGTTCGGCCATTGTTGGAAAAAGGAGGGAAAAGAGAGAAAAAAGAAAAGAAAGAGAAAGGGGAAGAGAGGATCGGTTATGGCCACGAAGAAGTGATCCAAAGTGTTTTCATGCTCTTCTACCTCCAATAAAGTTGCATAGTCATTCAAGTGAAGCAGAAGAAAATGGGTTGGTAAGCTTACTAATCTTGTTGAAAATTTTGATTTGTTGGGTTATAGGTTAGATTTGGTTTTGATGGTGTAAATTGCACCCTTTTGATGAGATATTAAGGTTTTATTACATTGGGAGCATTTAGGAGAAGAAAATCACGTGAATCTAGTTAATGGAACCCTGGTCAAACTTGGTCAAAGGTGAGATCTATTACCTAAAGTGTTTTATTTTGTCATTTGATGATTTAAGGTTAATGAATGACGTTGGAAAGTTAGTTTAATGATGAAAGAATGAAAGAAAAATCATGGAAATGATTAGATGAGTTTTTGGCCATGTCTAGGGTTGTTCATGTGATGATTCAAACTCCTATTTTGATGTTTTATGATGTTTATAGCATGATTTTGATGCTAATGAAGTAAAGAAAAGATAAGGAATTGGTTTTAGTTGAAATTCAGCTTAGAGTGTATATGGAAAGTAATGAAGTTGACATGGTTTATGGTGTATTTGATTGAAAATGTGTTAAGGAGTTGAATGTATTCGTATTAGGTTTCATATTGAAAAATGAAACCAATTGAAGGATTTCTAACTTATGCAAAGGAAACTAGTAAGTTGTGAATGTATTTTAATTATTTTATATTACTAAATTCTTTGTAAAATAATTGATGGCATGTGAATGTATTTTAATTGTTTTATATTACTAAATTATGTGTAAAAGAATTGATGACATGTGAGTGTATTTTAACTATTTTATATGACTAGATTCTTTGCAAAATAATTGGTGACTTGTGAGTGTACTTTAAAATGATTTAATGTAAATGGTTTTCATTTGATCATGAAATGAATATTTATGTTAAGTTTTATGCAAATGATATTTTACAAGTGAATATTACTAGCATAAGTGTATGCTTTAGCAATATATGAATTTTAATTTGAGAGCTAAATTGTATATGATTGGGAGTTATATTGAAACAATTCAATCATGAATCTTCCCATACTTGATTTAGAAAATAAGATGAGTCATAAATGTAATAGTTACTTTTGCTTATGGTACACCGCTAAGCTTTATACATGTTATTATACTAGTATATTTATAGTAGTTAACCTATTATGGGTAAGCGATATAGAACCAGCTCTGTAAATAGTGGTCAACCAATTACGGGTAAGCAATGTAGAACCAACTTCATGACTTGTCACGAGTAAGCGATGTAGAATCAGCTCCATAACTACCGGTTTATAGCGGTTAACCTATTACAGGTAAGCGATGCAGAAACAGGTCTACAAATAGTAGTTAACTAGTCGCAAGTAAGCAATGCAGAATCAGCTTCATGACCTTAGGCCTAGTGTACTGTATGGTAAAGAAACTAATTGTGGGCTATGTTGAGTAAGATAAGTCATATAATAATAATGCCGTCACTATTTATTTTTAAAAGTGATTTGGAAGGTATCATATAGTACCAATTCTAATGGTTGACTTATTTTCAATATAAAAGTTTTCAGAAAACTTATTGCCACCATTGTTTATTGTTTTAGAAAAAGGAAATTGGAAAATGGAACTTTTATATTATGAGTTTAATGTCGAGAAGCATTTTGGAATAGTATTTCAGAAATTTGAAATTATGTTTTACGAAATGTTATGTTATTATCAGATTTAATGATGCACGAATAAATTGTTATGGAAAATGCTTTACGATGAGCTTTATGATTATATGGGAATATTACAGTTATGTTATTATGAAAAGTTTAATTTTTTAATAAACTGATTACACTTATTGAGCTCGTTTAGCTCACCTTTATTTTTATGTTTTTAAAACAAATTACCCCAGACATACGTACAGAAGTTGTAGTAATTAGGACTCTGCCAAATGATTAGTTGTATCATCAAGTGCTACTATGCTAGCCTTATCTTTTCTATGTATGTGTTTGCTTGAAATCAGCTTAGTTGCTTATATATATGTTTTAAATTATTTTGTAAAGGGTTTAAAAATATGATTTTGTAAATAATTGTGGGATTGTAAATATCTTTTTCGTAATGAACTATGAGGGATTTGATCCTCAATGATGTTTTTAAAATGTTGATAATTGTATTTTTGAGAATATTTGTGAGTGAACTTGAAGTCCAAAATTTATAGTTGAGAAATTGGTGTGAATATAGAAGTGTTTTGAAATTTTGCAAGGCTTTTGAAAATTTTGGAAAAGTCAAAATGCAGTCGTCGCACTGTCATTATTTTTAATAAAATTTAAAAAAAAGTTTCCCACTATTTTCTGCCCTTTTAACTTTTAAAATACAAAAAGTTTTGCACTGTTGAACGACTTGGCTTTACGGAAACCCTTCAATGGAGTTAGTCATCAATTGAAAGGCTACAATGGGATCACTGGGAGAGCTCCACTTGGGCTCTAAAAAGGGAACTCTAGGATGGATCCTTTCACTTATAGTCATTTGTTCTTAATAAAACTTAGTGTAAAACGATGTCATTTTAATCTTTATAATAAAGAGTTAGGTTTCGAGTTAGTTTGGGCTTAGTTTACCAAACCACAATCTAACCTGAACTAGGCCTAGCCCAAAGTTCACTAAGTGGAGCCTGTTGAGTTAAGACCGAGTTAGTTCAAGCCAGACAAAGCTCGAGCCTTCATGCCAAGCCTAAGGGTCTTAAATAAGCTTCTAAGGCTTTGTTTCATTGTTTGAGTCAAAAGCTAAGTGGTCTCAAAATTACCTTCTCCAGATTTGATACCCCTTTTTTTATTTATACAATCTCATCTTGCAATGCCTTTCTTTTAGTTTATGTGGATGATATCTTGGTCAAAGTTTTTTCAGTCTCTTTCATTTCCACGCTTATACATGATCTCAACTTCACCTTATCTATAAAAGAATTAGGTCCACTTCATTATTTCCTTGGAATTGAAGCTTAAACCATTCCTTTTGGCTCTTTCTTACTTAATCACAATACACTTAAGATTTTCTTCTTCACATAGACTTTGACAAATCCAAACCTAACCATACCTTTATCACCTACACTCTTACTCTCTTTAAAATCCACAGTGTTTCACTATTTGATCTTATTGAGTACTGCAATACTATTGATATTTTCCAATATTTTTTCCTTACCTGATCTAACATCTAATTTGTTGTCAATAGAATCTCCCAATTTTTATAGTGTCCCACTGACATTCACTAGTCTATGGTACAATGGATTCTACACTACCTGTGGTTCACCCTTTCTCATAACATTCATTTAACTAAATCTACCTCCCTATCCTGAGAAGTCTATTATGATGTTAATTGGGTCAATTGTCTTAACAATCATCACTCTACATCTAATTACTCTCTAGGGATGTCAATAGGTCGGGTCAGGGTCAGGCCGCTCCTGGCCCAACTCGGCCCAACCCATCTTTACTTTTTATAAAAAATTATAAAACAACATCGTTTTTGTTGTTCTAATTAGGTCAGGAGCTAGGCCAGGCCGGCCTGTTCTCTACTGATCAATTTTAGTCCTTGGTCCAATCAACCTAGGTCAAAATTGACATCCCTATTATTGTCTCTTTCTTAGATATAACCCCATCTCTTAGAGTGTCAAGAAATAACCTTCTATTGCTCACCCAAGCACTGAAACTAAATACATAAGTATTGATCTTGCTTTTGTCGAGTTTCTTTGGATCACCACCCTACTAGGTGAGCTAGGTTTAAATCACCTCACACGTACCCTTTAGCGTGATAATCTTAGTGCTACATTCCTTATTTCAGATTCAATATCTTATGCTCATACTAAGCACATTAAGATTGATATTCATTTTGTTCGAGATCTGGATGCTGACATTCCCTCTTCTGATCAGATTGCTGACATTACAACTAAAGCTTTATCTTCTTCGAACTTTCATTAATTTCGAGACAAGCTCACGATCTCCTACCCCCTTGAGTTTGAGGGGTGATGATAGCACTTATTTGATCTCAGCTACTACTATTGTTCTGTTTCTCATCCAAATCTTTTCATTTGTTATACATACTTATCTTGTATATTATTTACGCTTATCTTCAACATTACAAAGTGTATATTAAAAGGCCATGTAACTTATCTATGAATACAACAAACGCATAATACGTTTCCTTCATCATACTTATTCTATCATTCTTAATTCTAAACATGATCACTGTGATCATTGTCGTTGTAGTTCGTTCAAGAACTGAAATGGGTGATAAACCCTCTCGTACGTGAAGTTTTGTGTTAATTTTTGTATGTCGATTGGTTCCCCACATGTTGGTCTTGATAATAACAGATGAAAAACGGCATATAATTAGCACCAAGTACTTGGTGTAATATCAACGAAATTGATGAAAGTGAATATCACTTTTTATCAACAAGGAAAGATGTCAAGTGATTAATATTACCGCTATAGGGTTAGTACTAGAATTAGGTGGTGGAAATGGTAGCAACTGGATATTCAAATTTGGACGAAATAGAAAAATACTATTATACCTTCTTTTTTCTTGAAACTGGATTACATAATTGTAATATTTATTATTATGATGGGGAATTAAGTATATGAATTCCAATTTTATTTAGAATTGAAATTCAAAACTCTTTTGAGCAATATCTTCAAGATTGTTCGGAAAATGAGATTTTCTTTTCTTGAAAGCAAAAATGCGTCTCCTACTAAGTCTATTTTTTCTGATAATGATCACAGGATTTACATTCGTTGAAGGATAATTAAAATTATTATTTATGATAATTTATATCTAAAAATTATCATTTTTACTTATTAATTAAGGACACTTAAGAAAAGTGTTTTTAAAAGTAATGGAAATTAATATTTTTCGAATAAATAAAATACATAATTGAATGTGAGAAAGAGTTCAAATTTGTAAATATGATATTTAGAACTCATCAAAGTGAGAACTTATAAACAAAAAAAGTATTATTAAAATTTAAATTTTGAAAAGATTTTCAACATAATATAAAAACATATAGAATAAAAATTGATATTTAAATTTTTTAAACATAATCATATTCATCATAACTAAATGATTATAGTTAGTTTAATTTCCATTAATCTAATAAATTAGGTAAATAAATATAGATATAATAACTCTCTTATAATTAATACATAGTAATGAGTAAAAATCTTAAATAAAATTGTATTAATTTTTATATAGTATTTGTTCAATTTAAAATAATTTATTCTTATACATTTATTATAAAAAAAAGACATAATATGTTTATATTTTGATATATGTAATTAAGTTAAGAGTTGCGCCACGTATTAAAACTTGGTGCAGCAGCTCTAGTTTAGTTATATTTAGGTGACTAATCCTATACCAACCACCTTGATCATCAATTCTCAGCTTTACAAATATGTTGGACATATTAAAGAGAGACCTTCTTAGTGCTAACATATTACAAGCCGCAAGAGGCGATCAACTTATTAATCTACAATTCTTTATCAGTCCTACTAGGTAATTTCATACCCTAAAGATAACTGAACGCTTTCCTCAATGAAACCTTGAAAGATCACAGTATTCAGAATCGGTAGTGTTGGGAGTAAGAAACTATATTCATGTTAATCGGTAATTTGAATTGTTAATAGTTAGTTAATTTTACTAATAAAACATGTATTGGTTATATAAAAAAAAAAGATAATTGAAAGAGCGCTTACTTGCATTGTAAATCAAATTTCCAAGAACATAAAATTAAGTAAACGACACATTTCCGCACCAAAAATTGGGAAGTTCTCAGGACAATAGGAAACCACGCAATCCAGAAAAAGCCATCTCCAAGAATCTTTAGCTAAAATATAACCCACCTAAGGATTATCGATTGAGACACGACAACCAAAAGGAAAGACCGAATTGATTAGGCATGCAACGTGACAATTTCTTAGTTATGGTGTTTTTTTGTTCAGTCTTTTTGGAAACCATTCAATCACTATGCACATTTCAGAATTCATCATTTAAACAAGTCAGATGCAGAGAATTTAATCAGCAGAGAAATAAGGGAATCAATTAAAGATCACTGCATTTACTCCTGAAATTCATAAACTGTGTATAGTTGAAAAATTAATCTACCTGTTTGGAACCATGAACGCTGGCACGACAAAGTGGGCATTGCCGGTTATTGGCAAGCCACTGGTCGATGCATGATTTGTGATACACGTGACTGCAAGCAGGAATTACCAGGCACTCATTACCTTCCTCAAATGCCTCCAGGCAAACTGCACACTCTGGCTCCGATATTCTCCTCACCGAGATCGCCGGTAGTACCCATGAAGCCGACACAGACGATGCTTGTTCTTGGCCTGCAACCCCCGTCCCACTTTCAACGTCACGATTTCCTGCTACGCCCTCTCTTCTGCGGCCACCCCACAACATGAAAATGCTGCATATTATTATCACCGTGACGAGTCCACAGATAGTTACCATCTCCCTCTGTTTCTCTCTGTCGTGGGAAGGTGGTGGCGTCATTAAAAGTGTCGTTGGGGGCGGAGGCGGTAGTGGCTGTGAGTGTGGCGAATAATAGAATTCATGAATAAAGCCGCCAGGCATGACTCTGGTTGTATATACCCTCAACAGGGGAGGTGGAGAAAGGTAGAAGCTGAAGCTAGAGAGCTTCTTGCTGCACAAACACAATACTCATGGCTGGGTTTGCTAATTCACATACTTGGAGAATGTGGATTCTGATCACTCTTTAGTCTCTTAAAGAACCTTGATCGGCTGTTAGGCTAATATATAGAGTTTGGTTATGTTTCCCTCTGAATAGATGTATGTGAATGAATCGGTTGTATATATATATATCTATAACAGTGAATTTTTTAATAAGAATTTAATATAATTATAAAATATTTGCAGCCAATACAACAAAAAGACGTCGTTTTCAGAGATCAAATTGCACAGAAATCCTAAATCCAAATGGAAGTATAATTCCGCAACAACCGTAAACCGTGTGATAAAGTAGTATGTAATACGTCAGCATACAATAGAGGGCGAGGAAGTCCATCTGTTCTGTGGAAAACCTTTTTTCTGTCGTATTACAAGTTTTGACAACAAAGGCGAAACAAACCGTTTGGTGCCCTCCTCAGTCCTCACCGATACAGTCTCTCTTAAAAGCTATTAAATAGTTGATAAGCCGATTACTTTTTTTAACTTTTGGCTGTTCCCTTCATTCTCTCTGCCGTTTTCTGCCTGTCGATCAACCGTCGTCGATTGCCGATTCTTAATACAAGCAGGTGAAGCATAGGTTTATAAACATCAATTTATACTGTTTCTTTGCTTTTCCCGTTGTTGGAAACCCCGTTTTGTCTTTGGTCTTCTGGATTTAACGTGGTGTTGATTTTTCATATCGTGTTTTTGGGTAATTACTTTCTGGTCTCTTTTGTACCTGTTACGTTTGATTTTGTTTCAATCTATTGCCGCTTGAATTGTACTGTTATTTTTCTCTCTTTCACCTACGACGCCGAAACCCTAGATTTTGGTTCCTGAATTGAAGTCTATTGACTTGCTCTTTAATTTGGCATCATCATCGAGATGGATTGAATTCTTTTAGAGGGGATCTGTTTGGATTTATTCCAAGCTTGATAAAACCCCGGTTCATGGTTATTGACCAGATTTGTTTGGGTGAATATAGAATGGTTTGGCCAAAAGAGTTTAATTCTTTTTGTTGTGAATGAAGTTTTAACCGTTTAGTTCGTTTTGGATAATTTCTTATCGGCATTGGATTTTGGGTTTCAGTTTGATTATTGTTGTTCAAGATGCCGGCTACAGCGGGAAGGGTTCGCATGCCTGCGAACAATAGGGTTCACAGTAGCGCTGCTCTCCAGACGCACGGAATATGGCAAAGCGCAATTGGGTATGATCCATATGCTCCCACCAAGGATGATTCCAAAAGTTCATCCCAACAGAAGTCATCCACTGCTGAACCTGACGCTGAGAATGCGTACCAGAGCTTCCAGGGCCTATTGGCCCTTGCCCGCATCACTGGCTCTGCTACTGATGAGGCTCGTGGTGCATGCAAGAAGTGTGGGCGTGTTGGCCACCTTTCTTTCCAATGTAGAAACTTTCTGAGTGTGAAGGATGATATTAAGAGCAAAGATGCAGAAGCTGTTCAGGCTGCAGTTTTGTCCGGCTTAGATAAAATAAAGAACAATGGGAAGAGTGCAGTTGGAAGTAAAGAGGAGAGTGAGGAGGAGGAGGAAGAGAGTGAAACTTCTGATTCTGAAGTTGATTCTGAGATTGAGAGGATTATTGCTGAAAGGTATGGTAAGAAGAATAGTAGTAAGTCTGGGTCATCTAAAAAGAACAGGGTGGGTTTGGACAATGATGATTCAGATTCAGATTCTGGTGAGAGAAAGAAGAGGGGAAGGTCGAAGAAAAGGGGGAGTAAGAAGAGGGGAAGTAGTGAATCAGAGGAGGAGGACGAAGGTAGGAGGAGGAGGAGGAGGAGGAGGAGGAGGAGGGAGAGGGATGAGTCCTCAGATGAAGATGAGGATCATCGACGTCATAAAAGGAAGAGTAGGAGGGAGAGGGACGATTCCTCAGATGAAGGGGAGAAGCATCAAAGTCATAAGAGGAAGAGTAGGAGGGAGAAGAGAAGGAGAAGAAGCAATCACTATTCCGATGAATCAGATTCAAGTTCGACTGAAGACTCTGACAGACAGCAGAAACGGAAGAGCAGGAAAGCAGGTTCAGCATCTGGTTCTGATGCCAATGAATCTGATGATTCAAGGGTTGGGAGAGGAGCAAAGCGTTTTGAAACCAGAAGCAAGAAACGTCATCATGGAAGGAATGAGTGATTGCTTACTAGTTGTAGTATGGATGATTTGATAACAGATTGAGTTATGCCTGTTGAATTGAATTTTTCCGTTCGCAAATGGGAACAATGTGCTTTCAGTATTGTTATTTGTGTGAGAGATATCAATGTTGTGTCAGAGCTTATATTCACTTAAGTTGGATCTTTATAATTATTGTGCTTCTGTAATAAAATTGAAATACTCTGTGCCTGTAGCTGTCATGCTTTTTAAGTGTTTGATGATGCATAATGCAACCAAAATTGCTACGCTGTCCTCTTTTCCTTATCCTTTTCGAGAGGACCATTTCTTTTACCGATATTCTTGTTGGTTTTGTATTCGGGGAGTGGGTGGGATGAATGGGAGCAAGGTTGGAAGTAATATCAGTGTGGTCATTACACACGAAGGTGGCTTTGTTTGAGTTCAAAGTGATACACCCATATGCAATGGTGATACACCAAGTATCATTGCATCGGTTGTAGTCTAAGAACAGCAAACTGAATAAGGGGAAAAGCAGTCTTGCAGTTTGTAATGACTTTTCAGGTGATTGTACATGCGTGTATTGATTGTTGCCAATTTTACCTATGGGGCATGGTATCGACATTTCACTTGTACTTTGGAGAAAGTAAAAATGTTAAGTTTGGTCATGGAAAGATGCACATATTCCGCATTGTCCATATACATATGCATCTAGCAAGGAATAAAAGTTTCTAAAGTATAGTGTTAAAACGTTGTAATTGGAGGAATCAAGCACTTGAAAGTCTTATCTGTGTGTGAATTTTGGTTTCATTTGTGCTTTCCCTCCTCCTCAGGGGCCACAAACAAAAAATTTATGTGGTGCCAGCTCGGGAGCATTTGTTTTAATGTCCAACCCTGAACAACGGTATTGAAATTAGAATACTTGGAACAGATTCTAGTGCGCCCATACCAAACAAAAAATAATATTAATATATTAAATATTTGTATTAAGTTATATCGGAAAAATAAAAGTTAACGTTGAAAATTGGAAATAAATTTTAAGATATTTTTCATAATAAAGAGTTAAATTTCAGTCACAAAAAAAATAAATAATCATTTTATAAATTTAAAAAAACTATATTCAAAAATAATATTCTCAATCGTGTATGTATACTTTTATATTTTATATATATATATATATAGAGAGAGAGAGAGAGAGAGAGAGAGAGAGAGAGAATTGGTAGCTGAAATTGAATCTTCTTTGACATGACAAACAATGCCTAGGCCAAGCACAGTTTTACTGGCGGCATGCTAGAAATCAAGAACGCATTTACCAGGATGTGGCACTTACTAGCTTCCTTTCCTTCAGTTTTACTTTTTACTGCCACCCACCAAATCGCCAATGCCATCCTTTTGCTTTTACTGACTGTTGGTCAATTCTATATCGAAGAATTTCAGCCTCAAACTCAAGTTTATTTGAATGACCAGATGAGAGTGGTGAATTGGAACAAGCTCATTTACGGGACAAAAGCAAAAGCTCCAACCACCACGCCACGTCTGTTTCTTTTTGGTTTTTGCATCTCATATTTCAACTCTAGAATGATCAATAGATTCAACAAATTGTATTCCCTGATCTATTCTTGGCCTTTAACTTTTGGAAAGTAAAAACAAAATCATGAGTTCAATAAATTACAAAACAGCCATTTATTTACAGTTGTATATTTCTTTTAAAGAACATCCGAAACGTAATATTTACAAATTATATGCAATGCATAAAGTAATTGACGAGTGAAAAACAATAATGCTCTTAATTAGATGTACGTTTGTGCTTAATAATGGCCTGTGCACATAAATCGTGGTGGTTTTATAATTCTTACAAAGAAATAACAAGACAGTACGAAGGCGGCATTCATATCCAAGCAACTACGAAGTAGAGATCTCATACATGCTCCCAACAGCCAGGAGCTAATCTTATTTAGCATACATAGGTGTAATCAATCACAAGTCATGTTACCCTTTGGTCCTGCAAAATCCACACCCTCCAACTACCTTCCTCAGTTTGTTTTATTCCAGACTAAAACACATAACACAGACAACAACATAGCCATTGAAGGAATATAAAACATGTCACACACACACTGAGTCTTGCAGAAACTTCAACAACATCAGAGGCCCCGGCTCTCTGCTCTTTCTCAGTTATCTGCAGTGTTATTGTAGAAACAAGAATTAGATAAAAGATCTACACTCAAAAATGATGATCAGGATTTAGAATACTCACCCTGTAGAGATCTTGAACTTGGTGTGGAGAAGTCGGATGAAGTCATGGGAATGGATATGGAGAGCTGGGTTGTTGAGAATGAGGCTTGATTGGACCTGTCATCTTCAAGACTCAACCACGAGTCCCGAGTTTTTGGCCACTCATCAAAGAAGGGTCGAAGAGGCTGACCATCTTGCCTCACAGTCACAGGCTCCCCAGTTGCAAATTCAGCACCCAAAAATGAACGCTGGCTATAACCACCTCGCACTTCCGGCGTTGAGTTGTCAGTTGATTTCGACACTGGCAAAGATGAAACCCTGGACTGCATCAGAGGCCATGCTTTTTGTAGCTGCGACTCCATATGGAGACCTTTGTTGCTTCCTGAACCTCCCGAGAAGAAGCTATGTTCACCAACCCCATGCTTAAGACCTTGAACGTACCTGTTCTCCAGTAATTGCGACCATATTGTTTCAATACCAAGCCTCAATCACATAACAGAGTAGTAGAGTGGAAGCTACAGAAGTAAAATTCTAAACAGATTTCTCAACAAAATCAAGGAGAAGATGAGAACTGCCACCAAATAAGATTATGACAAATTTTGATAAATTGAATCACTTTTGTTTTCTTCATATTTGATATTATGAAACTGCAACACTTTTATACTCCCACACATCTTCCAATGACTGTCTGATGTATCTACATCAGACTTCCAACCTTTTCAATCCACATTCAGAGTATACGCAGAGGAGTTATTATTGTCAGAATACATTCAATACACCTCAGGATTGCGCCTCCAGAGAAATAAATAAATCCCTAAACCATCTCCAGATGCTGCAACTCTCTCTTCAAATCAAAGAAATGTTATATTTCTCCAGATAAAACATGGAAACATATGTTTTTATCAGCTAAACTGGTAAAAGGATAAGTAACTAGGCATTTTGATGCCTAATAGGATAATAACTTGGAAATTTATTATTTATAAGGTACAGGATTGTGAAAGAAACATGTAGGCAATTGGAAGTCTATTTTCCTCCAACCATTTAAGAGTTGGATTACCAGAGACTTAGCCAAGGAGCTAGTGTTATGGTATGTAGTGAACACACAGTAAAGCGTAGAAGTCATACACTTAACAACATTGTTGGACGTAGTTTTTCTTTCCTGGGGCTTGTCTACTGCATAAATATCTAAGAGACATGTGATCAAAAGGAAGCACAGAGGATATTATAACCTTTTGAAGACAGTTCAAAGCACCAAAAATAATGCCACTAGTTGACATATAATAAACACTTTAGAAAGCTTGTCAGGAAAGGAATTTTATCAGCAAAACCAAAGGAAACAAGCAGGGCCCGGAAAAGACTGTAAAAGGCTCTGTGAACACAATGCATTCTGATGACAACTAACATAGACATCAGGGCCCAGAAACCTGAACCAAGGAGAAAACTAAAAGCAACATCCCCGTACCTGTATTGCAGATAACCGATGGACCAATCAACAAACAGATTTGGAAACAATCAAAAAGGTGAAATGGGGCCTCTACAATGTTATTTCACCAAGCAACTTCAGGCAAAAAGGATAGGATAGAAATGGAATGCGTTAAGTTAGAGTATGGTTACACATGCGTCCATATCTTAGGTTTCTGTACAAAGGAATCCATTTTTATAGTAGCCTTTCAGACATAGCCTGAGATGTGATATAATTATTTTAATAGTATTTACTAGAAACTGACAGTTTACTTTCTATCAACAGTCCCCACAGTTAAGGAACTAAAATATCTGCAACCTCCACGCTAAACTTTTTGATAATATTGCACCCATTGACAAGCTGGAGTTAAATTCTAATGGCAGTCAGACGGTTGTTTGTAAGGAGAAAAGCTTATGCATAGTACCAGACTAAAAGACATCGACTGACAAACAAATAAACATGGCTTTTGACAGGTTTTGTATATCTCTCAACTCCTGGAGACAGAAGGGCCCAGGATCAGAGCTTAACAGAAATTTGAGAGCTTTTTACAATATTTCACAATCAAATTTTAGTTCGTGGAAGAGAAATTTGCCCACCATAGGAAGAACCCAAATATGTTCTAATTAATACAATAAAAAGATATTTCAAATAGCAAATATACCAGGTTTTTGTACTAGTAGTATGAAATGAAGTTGCAGGACAGCATTTGCCCGCAATTAACAGCAAAATAAGCTATACCTGCTTGGTATTGCATAAGGGATGGAGTCCATCTGATAATGGGATTGGTTAGTTCCAGCAACGGTACCCTGAGGATTACCAAAGTCATGTGATGGAAGGTTCTGAAAGTTTCTGGTTCCACTGCTGCTATCAGTGATAGTCAGTGATGACGATTGCGTCACGGTGTGTGATTCCACAGGCTTTCTTGAACGGTTGCGGCCACGGTGCATGTGGCGCTCACAATACTTTGAGTCTGGATAGGCATCTTTTGAACACCTCCATTTTTTGCCATCAGTTCTCCTGCATCTCCCTGGTTCTGGATCCACTTTCTTTCCATACAAGGAGTAATAACCCACTGAAACATTAGGCTCAAAATGAGACACACAAACGTAAAAGATCTCTGTTTGATTATCAAGAGCATGGCAGGCATAGAATAGATTTTATTTAATATACAGATCAGGGACAGTGAGAACATGAGAGTTCACTATTCTATGAAAGATCCTAACCTTAACCATCAGTAGTTCTATTAACGTTTAGAATCCACAATGTCAGTGTGGCATAGACAAAGTACAGCAGAAGTCACAAAGGCACTTCATCACCAAGTTTTTAAACAAGATCATGTGGGTCACCAAAGAAATACTAAATAAAAAGAAATCAAATCCCCTGAACAAACAAATCTTCTCATATAAACAATCATAAAATCCAAAAAGGAAAAGATTGAAAAAAACAATGGTGATGTGCTTGTATCAAAATACAAAAGTAGGCGAAAATGTTCAAATTCAAAGATTTTTCCAGAATTTTTAAAAACTAACATGAGACCTCGTTTAATTGATGCAGCAAGGCCTAACCCACCAACAAAAACGGAATCTTGTATTCGAAGCCGACCAAATTTGTGACATAGAAGACCATTTCCAGACTATTTCTTTCAGATTGAAAAGGCATTAAAAACTTAAAACTGTATCCCTTAAATTGAAAACTTTTGGAAGAAAAGTTCAAAAAGTATGCAAAACCTAATAAGAAACAAAAGCCAAGGGAGGAGAAAATAATGAAATCACACAAAATAGCCATATAGCTAAAGAAAGGAAAAGTAATCAATAATCATAGAACATAAACGCAGATTTGTTGGAAAATACGGAGATACGGTGGAGTTAAACAAGATTCACAAATCTAAACAGCGCAAATGATGAAAAAAGGAAAAAAAAATCAACCAACACCACAGAGCACATGCCCATGAAAATGAAATGTGCACACTATATATACACTATACCAGTGGGATGGTTGAAGAATCTATTAGAAATGGACTCAAAACTCTTCTGAACGGGGAGAAGAAGTTCAGGTGGCACAGGGAGACCCGCAATCATGTACTTAAAGATCAAAGCTTGGTGTTCCAGTTCTTGCCACTGCGATACTGTAAATGGAGACCTCATTGCCATTACCCCTATGCCATCAGCCATTTCAGTTCCTTGCCACAAGTCCCCCAGTATCAGCGCTTTTCATCTCATCCGCCGTCACCCACCCCAACTTTGGACTAAGACTTAAAAACCGCCGAGCAGTACTGCTTCTTCTTCAGACCCAGAAGCTTAAACGTGAGCCTGGGCAGAGAAAAGGCACATGGGACACAGATCAGGTTATGCCTCAACCATAAGTATGCGTATTATATATGTATGAGTGTGTGTCACCGTCTCAGTGCCTGTGTGGATTATGTTGTGTTGAGAAAAGGGGGCACTATCTGTGAGGGGGATCCTCAAGGCAAAGATTGGTCTGGTTTGAATGAGAGAGAGAATGCAGTAATCAAGTCACTTTAAAAGTCGTGTTTTTGGTGAGCTTAGTACTAACATCAAGCTTTGTTTGAGTTGTGTGTTAAGTATATGGCATAAGCACAAGATGTGTGTTTCAGTTGTTAGGACCAAGACAGCAAAAGAAAACAGTGCAAAGTTACATGTGTTTCAGCTTTTGCCTTAGAAGTGTACTGCTGTTGGAGAATGGGAAATAATTAAAAGAAAAAAAAGAAAATTGATACTACTGTATTGCACTGGGACAAGTGCATGTATGGGGCGATGGATTCTTGGGCTGCTAAGCTGTGCCTGCCTGCCTTGTAGAATGTGGGTTTTTTATGGCTCTGGTCCCACTCCACGTTCAAGTGGTTGGCGTTGGCAGGAGCTGTATCTACTTATTGCATCTTCCACTTCAATTCCTCTCTATTTCTTTTCAAATAATAATAATGAAGGATATATTCCATTAAGAGAAAAAGTATATCTATCTAAAAGCTTTTCCATGGAAGAATATGAAAAAGTAGTAGGATGGAAGAGTGAAGCATGAGAAAAGAAAATACCAAAATCCCTTTTCATATCAACTTGCCTGTCTGTCCCCTCATCCTCCAGCTGCAACCCTTCTAGGAAGCATTTTCCCAACTTTTTTTAACGGGGATTGGCCTTTGAGGGGTTATTTTACTACTAATAATAATGTGCTGTTTAATTAAGATTTGATTAATAACAGTTTGTTATTTTTTATTTTTTATCTTTGTAAGGCCACAGATTGGTTGCTGGAATTTCAAGTGACATTTCGGACGGTGGGGGCTTCCCGGAATCATATTCATATGGTCCACTAGCTTTTCCTACTTTTGGGGTTTTGTATCATACTATTGTGGCTTTATTGGGCTCAATACAAAACAACCTATTCATAAATCCACTGACATGGACCACATATGTCTTGAATTGAGCATCATCATCAAAGTATGGATGAGAGGGAAATAACAGATTCCTCATCTTTTGGTAATAGTAACACTGATGCACTTTTTTTTCCCTAAACTAAATTAAATTAGGCCTCATCATGTTCCCAATTCACAAGCCTGCATTTTCCTTTGTTTCATATATATATTGGTATATCAGGGAAATTTATTTGCTCCAGCTCAGCTTGCTGTTACATCAGCTAAAAATGGAGATAGGGTTAAACAGTGTTAAACTGAGCAAAGAGTTGTATTAACTTGGGAGTTAGTCCGCCTATTTCAAATAAAACTTGATTACTTATGTAAAAACGAAACCTTGCGTCATTAAACCATAGCAGTGATTTGAGTCCATATAATTCTCAGTTTCAACCCTTGTGATAAGTTGATTTATCTGGAGGAAACCTACAGAAAGATCAAAACTTAACTTGCCCTAAATCTTGTCAGAATATTTCATCTCATTTGCAGCTGGGTTTGATAAAAAACTCTTACAAGTAATAACTAACACAGAGTATGAGATGTTACAGTATTACTGTTTTTCTTTTCTTCCCTTTCAAGTTTACCAGGGGGCTTGACCCTGTGGGAGGGGATTAGATTTCTTGCATCATTGAAGCAAAGCTGGGGAGAATCATGCTACGTAAGGTTTCTTTTGTCTACAACAAGGAGACCAAGTGCGTTCTTTGGGGGAAAAGGCCACGACGTAACGGGTGGAATGCATTAGTTCATAGATGCCCTGTGCATTGATGCTTGAGCCTTAAAAGAGAACGAATTCCAAAAAGTGCAGCTAGAACCATAGCAGCAACAGTCTTGGAGATCTTGCAGGCCACACAGACAACAAACTTCAGCTCTCATTTTCAAACTTTCACGTTGTATTTTTTGCCAACACATTTTCTTATTCGAAATGGAATGCATCATTTGTGAACAACATCATCTATGCATTTATCATCTAAGTTCGCATTTAGTAAGCAGAAGGTTAAAGGTTCAACAAATAACGAGGCTAACAAGACTTCATAGACAAACAAGAAAATTTCTAGTTAACCTTCTACGCCATGTAACTCGGTTGTACAGAACAAAGACCTAAATACCTTGTATACATCCTCAGTCAAAGAAGCCATAAAACAATATCAACATCACCGCCCAGCGTAACGATTTCATAGACAATAACCATAATGATGGTATGAGGACAATAATTACTTCCGCTTCTTCTTTACCGCTACAGACGGTGGAGCAAAAGGACCAGCTCTCTTCTTCACAAATACACTAGTTCTGCTCTCTAAATCATCGTCACTACAATTGTCATCACTATTGTTTATGTCTCCTGCCGATGGATTGGACTCAGTATTTTGAGCAGCTTTTCTTTTTTCAGCTTCTAATTTGGCACGTAGCTTCCATTCAACTGGATCATTTGAAGGAATTTGCATTTGGCGCATAACTTTTGCACCGAGCCCGAGTCTATAAAGGCACAAGAAAGATTCTGGTAAAAGCAGATCAAAATGACACAGGGAGGATGCAGAGATAGCATACTGACCTAGAGTGTCGACCTTCGGGTTCTAATTTTGTATCTTCATCTTCTACACAATGACTCATGTTCTTAACCCATTGTTCCGCCTGCATGTCAGAAATTTCGAGCGTTAAAAAAGGGCAACATATATTATCAGAGAGGGCAAATTGACAACTTATAAACAAGTAGGGCTCAAAAACGAGGGGAATTTCATCTCTTTTAGTAGCTTCAAGATTCATAGTTACCATATACATACAAAACCAATCTTCCAAAATACAACTGATGCAGACAATCTTAGTACTTGTATTCTACTCGAATTACCGTAAGCTTAGGATTAGTCAGCTGGAAAGTTAACAGACTGTCATAAATTGTTGCGTTTATCTGTATCCATTAAAAATTAATACTTAAAAGTATACACTAACAAAATAGCTTGTACCCAAAGCCTAGGTTTTGTTACTTCTCACTCAAAAACTTGATAGTCGGCGCGGCACGTAAACATTGTGCAGGATGGACGATAATCGCTGGAAGGTAACAGATCTCTTCAATTTTATTCAACCAAGTCCAACCCAACAAGCAATTTCGAAGAACTAAAATTTCAAAGAAAAAAAGCAACGAAAATCACATTAAAGCACAACAGCAAGCAGCACACAAAGTTGAGAAAGATAAGAGACGAAGGCAAGTAAACACGTAGGAGAGGAGAAGAAGTAAATTACCACTTTGAAGGCCTTATTCAGTTGAAAAATTTGAGGAGTTGCACTCTTTTTCTGCTTTTCCGTGCTCATTATTCCCCACTACTTTATTCCTCTTGTAGGGTGAAAACGCAATAATGGTTTTCAGAGTTCCGATCAATATAGATGCAACGGTCTCCGTGTCTGAGCTGCTCTTAAGACTCGAACCGAATTAACACGTTACGAACCACTCCAGATTCGCTTCAAGTAGAGATTGTTATCTTCTGGTCGGAGATGTAGTCCTTAGTTGGCGAATCTCTCGCTTTCTTGCCGAAGTCAGAGAAGAGTCCAGGAAACAGGCCTGGATCTACAGGTGCTTAAAGTGGAAGCGAGAGCAGGGAATGTTTAAGACGACAAGGAAGATCCTGTAGGGAGAGAGAGAAGGAAAGGATCAGCGGCCGATCCGTGATTTAACGTCCCGTTCTTGGAAACAAAAAGGAAAGTACAAAATTGGCCGCCGAAGGGCGTCGTAGGATCGAGCTTGTAAATTCTCCACATGAACACTACTCTAAAATAGAAAGGATCTCTTTGGGTCGGTCTGTACAATTAATTGGATCGAGTCCATACTGGAGCAATTGATGGCCCAAAACCACCGCAAACAAATTGAATTAACTTTTGATATACAAAAAAAAAAACAAACAATAATAACGTGGAGCCTAACATGCTCGAATTTATACAATAACAATTTGATTGAATTCAAACTCCACCAAAACTGGAAACAATTTTGGTGCTGTTACTGATACTGGTATGATACAGTGTTCATATCGAATAAAATTTTAAATTAAATTTTAAAATTACAAATTAAGAGTCAAATTACTTTCTAATTATTATCAAAACTCTTTTTATTTGCACAATCACAAATTCTAATTACAGTGATATGTTTACATCATCAGTTCTGCAATTGATCACTGGAACCCATTATTTAAAACCTCAAATGAAGACATGTATATATATAAATACAGTTAAAAAATGAAACTCAAATTTTGGAATTGTGAATGATGTATTGATGTTGAAGGGCAAGTGATCGCGTTATGCATAGAGAAGACGGGCAGATTCAGCATGACAATATGGAGGGAGTTTCAAACTTCAATAGAACTCCAGGAAAGAGAAATAAAACTCCTTCCATAGATGCAAACTAAAACTCAAACTTGAAGAGAACTCCAGGAAAGACACATAAAACTCCCTTCATCGACGCAAACTAAAACTCAAAACTTCAATAGAACTCAACATAATCAGAAACTAAGACAGACGATTTGCACTTTGAAAATAGTTAGTTAATGAACAAAATTGCAGACAATTAGCAGTGGCGAGCAATTTCATTGAAAAAGCAAATTTGATCAGGGAAAAATTGCATATAATGATACAATAAGCATTTGAATCACGTTTTTTGCGCTTCTAAAAACTCATCTTTGTATAAACTCATCTCTGAATCATCTTTGGTTAAGAACCAATGTAGAAGAAAACTTATTTAGTATACCGTGAATCACGTGTAATTTGCAGCGGAGGAGGAGGGGCGACTGGCTATGCATCGTGGCGGTGGCAGCCCGACGCGGATCAGATGGATTGACGGCGGTGACAGGCCAAAAAACAATGGGAGAAACAACGAGGGCGACTGGCGAGGCTTGACGGCGGTATCTTCGACGATGGGGGACTCACAGCTTCGTGGCGGTGATGGCGGGCGGTGACAGCTATGATTGACTCGTGAGGGGTTTAAACCGTGCGGAGGAGGGAGAACGATATATTTTTGCTTTCAATTCAATCTCTTAATTTTTAAAATTTATATTTTTACCTAATAATCTAATATAGATTTTGGTATCTGCCGTTAATCTCTTGTTATCGTATCAATTTTGATATCAACAACACCAATATTATGAATACTATTCCGAACCTGATATCAAATTTGGTTCTGTTATTATATAATATTGGCACAGTCATTTTGGTAATTTTTTAAAATTATAAATAATTCTTAAATTTTGTAAAATTATAAAAATCTCTTAATATATTAAGTTATATACTTTTTAATTTATTTCAATCATGTGCTCAAAAATTTTATAATAATATAATTTTGATACAACAATTATTTATTTATTCTTATTAATGTAATTTTTCACATATTTCTTGAATAAACAATAAGCACAATTAATAATACATAGTATTTAAAATGTAATAATTGATTACACCAAAACATAATAGGGTAAAAACAATAAAAGTTCATAAGCATAAAAACAAGTGTTCGTACAGAAGAAACGATAAAGTAAAAGTGAAACTTAAAATAAATACGACTACAGCTAAATTTTATATAGCATGTTTATAATTTAACATATATATCAAAATTACATATAAGTGAAATTAAAAGAAAAAAATATATGAAAATTTTAATTCGATATATATCCACTCAAATTACATTGATCCTAATTTTTATTTGGTGCGAATTCTTTGTTATTAAAATGAGTCTCTTCATTATCATCATTTAAACAACAATAATAACAACAACGCAGTAAAAGTTTCGATGATATGTTGAAAAGGACAATTAATATGCAACCTTATCCTTAATTAGTAGAGAAACTATTTCTAAAAAACCCTAATAAAAAATATAATAAATACTTAATAATAACAACAACAACAACAACAATAATAATAATAATATTAGTCGTAGCGGTAGTAGTCGTAGTAGTAAAAGGAGGAGGAAGAATAGTAGTAAGAGTAGTAATAATAGTAGTAGTAATATTCAAAGGTAATCTAGTTAAACTAATTCTTTTCCTTAGAGTCATTGTTTCATCCATACATACAGGCTTGCTTACGTAACTTGTCAAGAGACTCAAACTTATTTTTAGTCAATACTAGGCATATTATAGAATATGCCTATGTTTAATTTTGTCCAAACATATACCTAGTATACAAAATTGTAAGAAGATAGACAAAGTGTTGAGATGCAAGGACCTACTTTATCTCATTTTCTGTAGCTTCAATCAAAAATTTGAATAAAATGAGGTTGTCTTCAGATTGCAACACTTATTTAGTTATTTATCTTTCCAAAAGTTTTGTTGCCTAGTTGTTGATAGTAAGGAAAGGGGGATACTTCTCCAAGAAAAAGCCAACTGATATAAAGGCCCAGATTGACAAGTTTTAGCTCCCTCTCAATGATCAAGAGTGGGAGATGTTAGGGAAAATAGGAATAATAATTAAATTGAAACAACTTATTAAAAAATGCAAGGAGTTGTAAAAAAATCAATGCCTTAAGTCAAAAATTTTCCCTTTATGGTGTAGCAGGATAACGAAATCTGACCCTAAGGTTAATGCCTCCTTCAACAATTTCGGTGCACTTCAAAGGGCAGAGTAGGAACTGTCTCCAAGGAAATTAAAAAAAAGAACCGAACAATATGAGAACAAAAGAACCAAAAGACCAGATGAGAGATAAGAAGTAGAAGCTACTGGTTTTTCTGCCAAACGAGATACGTGTAATGCTATATATCTGTCTAAAAACTTCGAACATCTGAAGAGAGTGGGCATATATATATATGTATGTATATACCAATGTGAGGAGCGGATCTATTTGTGATTGAATTTTTGATTGAATTATAATGGTTTCTTTGTGGAATTCGTTTATTAAATGTATAATTTGATTTTGATTTTGTATTATCTTAATTAATTGATTTTCTAACTGTTGATTTTGATCTTTAATTTCTTTTAAATATTGGGTCATACTAGTTGTCATAATGTATTTTTTAAATAATGAGTTAATTCAGTAATTTGATTTTTTAAATCATCAATTTTTATAGATGTTTCTATAGTCGAAGGGGGCTGAAATAATTGAATTTGTGATTTTAACATTGGTTTGTTCAGTAGCATTATTTTCAGGTTTAAAAAATTGAATAGGTCTTTCTATTTTTAATGATTGGGTTCTTTGTAATAGGTTTGAAGAAGATGGTGTATTTGAAAAAGAATGTCTTCGATTTATAGAAGGGTTTGATGGAAAAGGATGTTGTATAGCTGGTAAAGGTCGTAGATTTGTTCTAAAATTTGTTCCTACTTTTGCAACTTCTCTAAATAATTGATCTAGAACAATCGTTTCTGAATGTTTAAAATCAATACTATGATGAGAATTTGTTAAAGCATCACTAATTCGATAAGTAATAGAAAAAGGAAATTGTTCAGAAATCATTAGATTTTCATTATAAAATTTATAAGCAAGTGTAATTGTTTGATCTAAATTTTGTGAGATTAAAGGTATTCCTAATTTAATTCGAGTGTTGAATTTTATTTTTCCATAGGCTAAATTTCCATTCATAATTCCAATAATTTGATCATTTAAATTTGTCATTCGTTC
>JAOQMP010000002.1:12308482-12322719 GCA_027563575.1 Erythroxylum pedicellare
TTTCTGGAGGTTGATATCGTTAACAAGAGCTTTCTTCTTCTACGACACAATCCAATCTATAAGAAAGTCCCGGTACTTGTTCACACTGAAAAACCCATCGTTGAATCGTTGATCATCCTGGAGTACATCGAGGAGACTTGGAAAGACAACCCAATTATGCCTCATGACCCTTACGAGAAGGCCAGGGCTCACTTTTGGGCCAAGTTTATTGAAGAAAAGGTCACATCCAATCCTCTATCAATTTATTCAATTGATATTATTATCTGTTTTTAACTAAATTTATATATGTAAATCATCAGTAAACAGAAATAACACATAAAAATTTTCGTGCTCTTGTAGTTCACTGAAATAGAAAGGAATGTTTTACTTAGTGAAGGAGAGCTACAAGAGAAGATGGTGTTGCAAGCTAAAGAAGCCTTGCAAGTGCTGGAAGGAGAGCTTAAGGCCGAGGGTCAGCAGTATTTTGGAGGCCAAAGCGTTGGATACGTGGATATAGTACTGGGCTCTATCACTCTATGGCTGGGACCCGTTGAGGAGGTCTCTGGTGTGAAAATACATGACCCTGAAAGCTATCCCCTTATAGACAAATGGATGAAAGATTTTACAGAGTTACCATTTACGAAGAACAACAGCAGGGAAAGAGAAATGTTGGTGCACTATCTTGACAATATTCGCCAAGTTGCATTGGCTGCAGCTGGAAAATGAAGTCAATTTCAAGCTAAGCTAAGCTCTTTTGCCAACTCTTAATATCCTCGTAATGAATAATGTAATGTCGTCGCATTTGAATATGTCGTTTTGTTTCTCGACTCTCTCTTGTGCTTCTTCAACGAAACTTCTCTCTCCTCTTTCCGTTCTTTTTCAAGCGAACCTTTTGATTCTCTTTTTTCCTCTCTGGCTGCTTCTCAAACATATCTATTTAGGTCAGACTTTTTTTTATTTTGAACTTCTTTTTTATATGGATTCATATTTGGTGGATTATTGATGAGTTAATTATAAAAAAGTATTGAAATTTTTGCGAATTTTTAATTATAGTTTAAATTTTAAAAAATAATAATAAAATATTCAAATTTTTAATTTTTTCAATTTTAATCTGAATTTTAAAAATTAACAATAAAATATTCAAATTTTTAATTTTTTTTAATTATAACCCAACGTAACCTTTCTTCACATGTGACCTAATAGAACAAAAATGATTCTTCCCATGTGATCTTAGTATAACAAAACTGATTTGTTGGACATTAACCTTTCTTTTTTATCATACATTTCGTGTTGATCTTTCTCACAACTCTCTCTCAGTTTGCTCCTTCGTCTTTCTCTATCAAAGTCAATCATCTAGTTTACTACAAAACTCCATGTCCATTTTAGTTCAAATTACAATGTCAGAAGTGTCATAAGCGTATACAACAATGCTCCTCATTGTCATCATCGTTCTCAAGATGGTACCTTGTGGACAATGCTTACGTGACAAAGTTAACCTTGATGTGGTTAATGACAGTCAATGTTTTGATAATTTAATGTATTTTATGACTATTATTATTATTATTGAATGGTAGTTATGCCTTGCACACCTCGAAATTGCAATTTTCTATAATTAAGTACACATTAAAAAAAAGAAGGATGGCAATTATTATGACTTTATTAAGCTTATTATTATACCTACAAGGAGGCAGATATTAAGAATGATAAAAAGCCTAGTAGGCACGATCCATTGACTCCAATTAATGGCATGATTGTAGATAGTGATATTGCATGATCAATGCCACGGAATATTGGTGAATTAAAAAATACAAACAAGTATATATGTAAAGAAAATGATAGCAATTTTTTTACATTTGTTTGCCTTTAATGAGACAAATTATAAATTTTAACTTGATTAATTTCATTCATAGTGATTACATATCAAATACGCATAATTAGAAATTATATTGTTATTTTCATTCTACTTATTATTATTATTATTAATAATTACCAAACGAATGTAAAGAGTTAGAATGATCTATGTAGAATAATGATTTACTTAAATCAAAAGTTATTTATGGGAGTGTCCGTATTTTGAAAAATTTTAACTTTATACACTATTTTTTTGTTACAAAGGAAAAAAATAAGACAGACACCCTAACTAGCGCAGTGATCTGCGGTACAAAGCTCCTTGCTTATCTCAGTTTATGTATTCCATGATGATCGTCGGAGGCTCCTGAAGTATATATAGGCTTGGATTGGATAAAACTGCGAGAGAGGCCAGACTATCAGCACACTAGTTTCCTTCGCAATACACATGCTGAAATTTCACCTCCCAAGTTCGGTGGAGTAAATCACAGGTACCTGTCACTAAAAAATAATACTTAGCCGAAGCTGTAATGGAAGATGAATGAATATTTATCACCTATAAGGAATCCACTTCGACGATAACTCGTCTATAGCCAAGTGTCCAAGCCAGGGTAAGTCCCGATTGGACTCCCCAGAGTTCGGTAACTAAATGTGAGCCCCTTCCAATGTGTTGGAGAAATCCACCGCACCACTGACCGTGGCAATCTCAAAGCACTCCTCCAGCAGTAGCAATGTTAGTCCCTTGTTTAATCGTATCATTCGTATTTAACTTGACCCAACCCTCCATCGGTTTGGTCCAACCAATAAAATTACCTACTGGTAATCCTCGAGCCCTATACACACTACTTTACACAGCCTTTGCCTTGACTAACCAATTAACATATTCCATAATGGCTCTATTATAGTCGTCTGGCCATTCAAAATCAGCTTCAAAAATGCTTTTGTTTCGCCATTGCCATAAAAACCAGCAGGTTACTTCATAGATTATAACCCATTAAACGTGTTGTACTTATGAGTGCTTCATAAGGTTGGATTTTACCCACTGCTTCACATGTTGTTGAAAAAATTCCGTATTAACCACTTTCGAGGGAAATTTTCACCAAAATGCTTTCACTTGCAGACAATCCCAAATGGCATGCAAAGTTGACTCTTCATACCCACAAAAGTGACACCTGCTATCCATTGTGAGGTGGCGAGCTACTCGCTGTTGGTTGGTCAGTAGCTTTTATTTCAACAATAACCAAAAGAAAGTCCTAGTCCGTTGGGCCCCTGCCTATTTCTAGATTAATTCCCAATAATTTCTATTCGCAGCCGTGGTACTGCCTTTGATTAAATCATAGGCAGGCGTCACTGTGAACCTCCTATGATTTGTTTATCCCCAAATTATGGTATCTTCCGCTGCTTCTTCTACATTTGGATGGATCTCCGCAATATCCATACAAATTGTGGAAGGGAGATATTGTTGAAACAGATTCTACTGCCAGGTGTCGACTTCATTTATTAAATCCGCAACTGTAGTGTAAAGAGTGCTTTCGGGAATTAGAGATGTCACCACTGAAATTAGTGGTCCCCAATCATTCATCCAATTATCCAACCAAAAGAAAATACTCCTCCCGTTACCCATTTTCCATTTTAGGACTTGGAGAACAAACTGCCAAGTTGCGGAAATGCCTTTCCAAATAACCAAAGCCCCTCTCCTATCAAGTGTGGGAGGGATGGGCGAGGGATCTAGTCAATATTTAACCCTTAATATCCTGACCCATAAAGCTGTGGGTTGAGTAATCAAAGCCCAGCCTAACATAGTCAATAGAGCGTCATTGGGAGAACGAATATGTTTAATGCCTAGACCCCCTGCTTTTTTGGGATGGCACACTGTGTCCCATTTGACTAGATGCACTTTCCTATGCTCACCCATTGAACCCCATATAAAATCTCTCATGATGCACTTCAAATCATCGCAAAGTTGCCGCAAAAGTCTCACTATTTGCATTGTAAAAATGAGGAGGGACGAAATAACTGATTATGCTAATGTAACGCTCCCTGCTAAGGACAACACGCACACCAACCTGAAAGTTTTTTTTGTGCTTTATCTAAGATGTGCTGATAGGTATGTCTTGTGGTATGCTCATAAATTAACGAAACTGCTAAGTACTTCCCAAGATTGTTCGTACTCGTTATGTTCAAAGTTTGACTAAGGCGGCTCACGGATGTTAGAGAAACGTTCTTGGAGAAAAAAATCCTAGTTTTCTCAGTGTTTACTTTCTGTCATGAGGCTTTGCAAAACACCTCCAGTGTTGTTGCTATTATATGCGTCTGGCAGTTTGTAGCTTCAACAAACAGGATAAGGTCATCTGCAAAAAAGAGGTGGGATATGGGAGGCCCTGTAGGACTCAGTTTTATCGATTTCTAGAGTCCTTGTCCCACCGCTTTTGAAATGAGGTGACCTAGCCTTTCTATGCACAAAACAAACAGGTAAGGTGAGAGCGGATCGCCTTACCGAATACCTTGTGAAGGACTGAAGGGATTAGTAAAGTTGCCTTGCCAAGCGACTTGCAAAGAAACCGTCGTCACACACTTCTTAAAGACACTGATTAGATTATCTGGTAATCCAATGTTCGTTAAAGTGTTTTGTATAAAATCCCAGCCAATTCTGTCATACGCTTTTTCCAAATCTACTTTAATTGCAAAATATTTGGTCTTCCCCTTTTTCTTGAGCATCAAGTGTATGACCTCCTCAGCGATGATAATATTATCCGTTATTTGCCTGCTAGGAATAAAGCTGCATTGAGTCACCTCCCCTAGTTGCTCTATCTGATTTTTTAGACGATTCACAATAATTTTAGAAATGATCTTATAGAGCACAGTGTAGAGGCTAATCGGTCCAAAATGTGAGATACTATTCGAGGAGGGGATTTTGGGGATCAAAACCAGGATGGTTTGATTTAAATCCTTTTCCCAACGTTCCAAGCTGAAAACTTCTTGAATGTATTCTACCACTCTGGGCCCATCCTTCCTCCATTGTTTTTGAAAAAATAAAGCATTGAAACCATCGACCCCGGGTGCTTTATTAGATTCATATCAAAAATCGCATTTTTGGCTTCGATTTCATAGATTGGCAGATAGAGTTCATGAATCCTATCTTCTGAAAGCGAAGGAAAAACGCTAAAGATTAAAAAACAACGGAGAGTCCCTTCTTTGGCAGTATAAAGTTGGACAAAAAAATTCCTTACTAAAAGGACTGGATTTGATATCTATGGCCCATTTGAATCAATAAGGCGCTCTATCTTCATTTTCTTTCTTTTAGCAAGAGTGAGAGTGTGATAGTATTTAGTATTCCGATCTCCCTTCGAAATCCATTTATATCGGGCTCTCTGATGCCAAAAAATTTCTTCCTCACATAGGACCTGCGTCAGTTCCTCACCCAGTTTTCCTCCAAAGTTAAGAGAGAATCCAAGTTGCTGACCGCCATGACCCTTTGAATGCCCTCCAGCCTTGCTAACAGTCTTTTTTTCGATGGAAAATATTATCGAAATCTAACTTATTCCATCTCATGAGTTGGGTGGAGAAAGTGGCTAAAGATTTACTCATTGTCTCCTCGACTAGTAACCAATGCTTTGCTACCACATCACCAAAACCTGGATATGTTAGCCATGCATTCTGGAATCTAAACACTGGGGATCCTGGTGTTCTTGGTGGTGGTCTTTGCAAGTGAATCAACATGGGTCGATGGTCTGACCCCATAAAGGGTAAATGATGATTCACTGTTTGGGGAAATGCCTGTAGCCAAGTTGTCGAGCCAAAAACCCTATCCAGTCTAGCTTGAATCATTCCTCGACACCACGTAAATTTAAAGCCAACAAATCCCAGGTCATGAAGCTCACACCCGTGCACCTAATCTTGAAACTGTTTGTTCACCACCCTCACTGACCTAGCACTTCTGCGTTTATCCGAGAGTTTCATTTTAGCATTAAAATCCTTGCCTACAAGCTAGGATTTATGAGTAGAGCATCCTACCCAACTTAAAACTGGCCAGAGAAAGGTTTGAGAAGTGATTTGCGGGCTAGCATAAACTGTTGTAAAATTAAAAAAACAAGAAGCATACTTGATGGTGGTATGAATAAATTGGCGATCTGCTATGACTACTGAGATATCAAAATCAGCCTTCCATAAAAGTCATATCCCTCTAGAGAAACCTACGGCTTCTACTCTAAATGAGTAATCAAATCCCAAAGTATGGACTATTGGGTTCACTTTAGATCCACTAATTCCGGTTTCCAGAAAAACTAAGATATCAAGTTTATAAATACGCAAGTAGTTACGCAGGATGGCATAGAATCTAGTTCTCCCTGTCCCTTGATAGTTCCAGATGACAATCGACATAATTATAAAAATAAAGGGAAACAGTCTACTCTAAAAATGAGTGTGAGCCATACCTCCTGCGTGAGTTGTCTTGTTGCCATCGGCCTGTGGCGATGTTTGAAGCTCCTCGTCGGTTCACATTTGAGTCAGGTCGTCCGGTTCACTCGACCCAATTACTAGATTTGGAGGTTCGGTAGGAGAAAATGCAGTACCCTGCCTGATATTACAAATCACCTCCTGATCCTCGACTCCTTCCATCAGTTGGAATCTCTCCTCAAACACCGGAGCACTATCCTCGATAAGCTGACTATCATAAACCATTTTCATATGGGAGGTGATTTCAATCGCAAAATGTTTTTCCTATAGGGTGGGTTGAATTTGAAATCGAGGGATAATAGACTATCCTTTTTCCTGATGATCCCTGGCCCGGGAACTTTCTCCTCGGGCTTTCTAAATTAGGGCTATCATTTGTTCTCTTGAGCTCTTCCTTGAGTTATGTTTGGGCCCAGTAGTTGTAAACACCGGCCGCTGTTGAGGTTGTTTGCCTTTACCAATTACTTCTGCCACAGTGAACCATGGCCAAATCCAAAGGGGTTACTATTTTATAGGGCCTCCTTTTATGCCTTAGCCTCATTTTCCATGCCTTCCTGTTCTGTCAAGATGGAGTACCGCGAGCACCCTTACGCGTCACCTCCCTGGTGTTTCCAGACTGATCTTGACGTTGCATGGATTGGCATGGATGCTTCCTTTGTACCTGTATCCAAGGGCCATATTTGTTGGAGTTGCCGTCCGTTGCTATTGTTGGGTTAGGACGTTTCGGTGTAGTTTGTTGACGCTGAGGACAAGCTGATGCTTTGTGACCTACCATGTCACATGTAAAGCAGAGTTGGGGCAGACCTTCGTAAGCCACCAAGATTGTCTCGCCATCCAGCTCCATGTTGGTACGCAATGGGGAGTTCAAATCAATATCTATAGCACATCTTGCAAACTTTCCTTGGTGTGCTTATAGAGTAGCTTCGTCTATTCGCATCGTAGTCCCCACCAGATTACCTAAGGCTGTTAGTTTCCTAGGATGGTATCACGCGATGGAGAGGTCTGGGAACCTAATCCACACCACGGCTCGGTTGATATGGCCTTGCGAGGGTCGGAATGTTGGCACCCACCTTTGAATTGATAGCACTTGTCCAAAGATCACCCATGGGCTATGCGTCAATGCCTTTAGATAATCATCGTCTTCCTTGAACCTCATTAGGAAATAGTCATTCTCCAGATCCACAATTTTTATCGGACCTCTCAGGAATGTCGATTTCTTCGTCTTCTGGCTAGGCACTGTCATCAGGAGTTATGGCTGCCAACACTTCCCTTGTTACTATGGTGCTGTAAGACTGCTTAAGGCGTGATGCGGGTTCTTCCTCACGCTTGCGGGTGTGCACATGTTTGGAAAGGTGTCCCTCCTGGTCTAGGGACTCCATGTTAGTACCAGGGCAACGACCGAAGTAGCTAACTGGCGTAAGAAAACCGGAACAATCTGAAAAAAATTGTCTTTTTAAAGAGAGAATTTAGAGAGAGAAAAGGTGGTGCAAAGTTCTTATACACAATGTTTTATTAGCATGTTGTCATGATGTGCAGTAGTAGAAATATTTGATTGTTCATGTACTATTTACAATTTTCATGAAATTCTGTCACTAATTACTTTTTGTGTTTTACTCTAAGTTCTTAACAATATTATGAATTTAGTGACATTCAACAATGTCAAAACTATCGAGGCATCAAATTACTAAGTCGTACCATGAAGTTGTGGGAGAAGGTAATCGAAAAGAGAATATGGAGAGATGCCTTTGTTTCGGCTAACCAATTCGAATTTATTCCTGGTAGGTCCACAACAGAAGCAATACATTTACTTTGGAGACTAATGGAATGCTACAGGGAACGAAAACGGAATTTGTATATCGTTTTTGTAGATTTGGAGAAGGCATATGACAGGGTTCTTACAGAACTTATATGGGGGTATTTGGAGGCAAAAGACATTCCTAGGACGTATATTAGAGTGATTAGGGATATGTATGATGGAGCATTGACTAGCGTAAAGGCGATAAGAGGCGACACGGAAGCATTCTCAATTGGTGTGGGACTACACCAAGGCTCAGCTTTAAGTCCTTTTCTATTCACATTAGTGTTAGATGAAATTATCAAACATATTCAAAGAGAGGTACCTTGCTGTATGTTATTTGCTGATGATATTATCCTGGTGGATAAGACCAAAGAGGGGGTCAATGCCAAGTTAGAACGTTGGAGAGTAGCGTTAGAATTGAAAGGTTTTAAAATAAGCAGGTCAAAGAAGAAGTATTTAGAATACAACTTTTTGGGTAGCCAGATAGTACAAGAGGTGGCGGTAGCGATTGACATTGACATCATATCACAGAAATCGAGTTTTAAATACCTCGAATCCATCATTCAGAGAGATGGTAATATCGATGGCTATATATTACATCGTATTAGATCTGCGTGGTCCAAATGGTGGAGTGCATCAGGTGTCTTACGCAATAGAAAGATCCTTGTAAAACTCAAAGGGAAGTTCTATAGAATGGTGATTCGGCCAACTATGTTGTATAGGACAGAGTGTTGGCCTACTAAATGTAGGCATATGCGACAGTTGTTAATAGCAGAAATGCGTATGTTGAGATGGATGTATGACATTACCCTAAGAGATAGGGTATGGAATCAGATCGTGAGAGACAGACTACAAGTGGCTAGTATTGCCGACAAGTTGAGAGAGAAAAGGCTTAGGTGGTTTGGGCATGTGCGCAGGATGCCCTCTAATGCTCTAGTATGACGTTGTGAGTTAATAAACCTTAATGGATACGAGAGAAAGAAAGGAAGGACTTACAAGACCTGGAGGGAAGTTATCAAAAAAGATATGTCAGAGTTGGCACTCACTGAAGCAGTTGCTAGAATTAGGAAAGTCTGGCATGATAGGATAAGGGTAAACGACACCCACTAGAGTCCTCGTGGCTCATACTTATTGCATAGGCAGTACAATCGAATGTCCGTTATTCCTCTGCAAGTGGTAAATCTAGGGTCGAGGCGTCAGGTCAGGTATAGTTTTTCCCGTGATGAATGCCTAAAATTGTAGGATTGTTAGCGCGACTAGCGACAAATAGAGTTGGTCTTTACAATGTGTAAGGTACTAGAAAATCAGGTCAACCATCAGGTATGTCCTTATTTGTCTTATATCGTATTTTTTATTTACCTGCATCACTATTTTCCTGTCACATCTGAATGTGGGTTTATCGGAAAAAGTCTCTCTACTATGCAAGGGTAAGGCTGCATACTATCAAACCTCCCCAGACCCCTCTTCATTGTGGAACTTTGGACTAGATGTGATGACGATGATATTAAAAAATAGTACAAAATTACTTTGTTTCATATTGGATTATCTTATCAAGCTGTACATTGAAATACGAAAATATTGGATGAAATTTGTAAATTAAGAAAAATTGAAGGGTAAGTTTTAAAATGTTTTTACGTTTAAATATTAAATATTTTTAAAAATAATTATTACGTCTAAAGGTAAAATATTTTTATTCTAATTTTAATAAATAGAGTTACCAAATTTTATTCCAATTTCAATAAATAGAGTTACCAAATCAAAATTTAAATAGTTTGTCCATTTTAATCATAATTGGGGATCAAATTTTAATTATATAACTATTAAAGAATTATTTTAAAAATTTAAAAATAATTCAAAACGGCATTTGCTATTAACAGGTACTATTGTGTATCATTAATAAAACTTGTAAAAGTTGTGTTCGCAACTTTGTTTAAAACTTATTCCCTAGCTCATCGATTGCTTTCATCCTTCAAATATTGATTTTTATATCTTTTTAGATATTAATATTTGTTTTAACTTATTTTTACGCTTTTCTTATTTATTTATATATGTTGTGTTAAGTATATAACATAGACATGTAGATATAATTTATGTATAATAAATAAATATAATAAAATATAGGTAAAATTATTAATGGTGCTAGACCCTTATATTTAATTTTTTGTTTTCATTTTAAAATTTAATAAAAATTATTTTATTTTTAATGTATTCATATTTTTATAACATATGAAGTAATTTTAGCTTTCTATTTTTGTTTTTGTAATTTAATTTATTATCAAATAAATAAAACTATCCGAATATTCAGTATTTACTACTAAAAAATTAGAGTTAATATAATTCAATTACTCAAGGTATTATTGATGTTAAGGTTATTCGAAATGATATCTAATATTGATTAATCTGCACTATACCAATACCAAAATTGTATGAATTTTAATACAAAATCCATAACTTTGTTGGAGCTAAAAAAGTTAACAATCCCAATTTTCTTCCATTTGAAGGAGAAAAAAAAGCATTAGATTATTTGATGAGATAACAATTAAACAATGCTTAAGCTTCTAAGGTTTTTTTTTATAAATAAAATTTGGTATGAAACTTTGAAAGTTCTCGGTTTAGTAATTCGTCTTTTAAAACTAGTATAAATTATGTCAAAATATTATTTTTGCTAATGTGACGTATCCATCAAATATCACGTGGATGTCTATTCTATTACTAACATCAACAGAAACAACATGTTAACCTGATTTGTACTAAGTTTGAAAGAATAGTTTCTAAATTAAAGACTTTAAAAAGTTTGGCATTAAATTAAAAAATTTGTAATAGGTTAGATACTTTTGAATTTGTTACCTCTATTTGATTTGCATTAGAGCCAGTTACCTCTATACTTCCTGATGGCTAAGTGTCTTACACACTTGATTGCTATTTTTAGGGCTTTCTGAACTCCATCACTAAGACGATCTTGGTCTTGGCATGTTATTGAAAGTTTGAATGCTACAAGATTTAAGGATCGTTTGGTTTCACTTTCACTTTCTATTGTTGTTTTTGGTTATTGTTTCCCATTTGCTGTTTATATTTGTTAAAAAATAAAATATTTTTGATTAAAATTTGTAATAAAAAATAAAAATAAAAAATTTCCTCATCCTATTTTTATTTTATTTTGATATATGCTATTAGATGTTAAGAGAGCAAGTTTTAAAGTACCTAAGAAGGTTACTCCTTTGTGAATGAAAGATCACAGGTTCGAATCATAAAAACAGCCTTTTTGTAAAACACAAAAAGAAGATTTCGTACAATTAATAACCCTCCTCCAACTGTTTGATTTAATGTATTTAAATATATCAAATTATATTTTTAAATTAATTAATTCTCATAATTATTGAAAGTAAAACATAAGAATATTAACATAATATATATAAATAAATTTTTACATCAATTTTATGTAATAAGATTAGTCTAATATAAAATATAAAAACCTTATAGAGACATATTGTTTATATTTTTTTCAATAAAATTTTAAACTCGTTATGATTTATATTTTGGCTATTAAAGAAAGAGTTTGAGAAATGGTTTCAGACCTGAACTACCAAAAGCAAGAAGCTGAAGTCCTATAACTGAGTTGATATTTACGTGTGTTAAGAAGGATCATTGTTTCATCAGTAAAAACAAAAGTAATGCAATGAGAATTTGAAACCAGAAATTGAATGCAATAATCAGCAAGAGAAATAATTAATTGGTCCACTCAACTAAACACAGTAGCCATTCCCAAATATAATAAATAAATAATGTCATATAAATATAATAAATAACATATACCTCATCATGTAATTTGTTATCACAATCACCTACTGATGTGAAATAACAAAAATTAGTAAAAAGAAACTAATAAGAATGCTCACAAAACACATAAAGGTTTAATAAAATTAGGCGGATGAAATCTTCTATATTTCCTGAATTCCTAACCCCCACTCACCGCTTCACAACAATCCAATATTGTATACTAATATTAAGTCAAACGTTGAAATTACTAATACTTTATACTCTTTAACATTATCATAAAATTAAATATATACAATTTACCCTTAAACTAATGATTATGTTGCATATGCTTAATTTGTAATGTACAAAGATGCCACCGATGTTTTAGAAAATATATAATATACGGTAATCCAAATAACAATACAAATATAGATAAGCATAATAAATTAATCCAAAACATAAACTATACACTATGACTTACAATTTAAATTACCTTTTAAAATAGAAAATAATAATAATCTCAAAAGTCTCCATATATGTTGTAATCTTCTATGGATGTACGATTCCATTCCACTCTCACCCGCGCCAATTGCTGATTCAATCAAACAACTTGAACTAAGATGCTTGCTAGGAAATTATATATATGTTGGTCTTTTCTACAGTGGCATGGTTTCATGTACATCTTTCTGGCTTAAGTATATAAGCTTATAATTTTGACTAACATATGACAAACATTCGTTGTATCTTTTGCATCTTCCGGGATGGGACCTGTAAAGATAGACATATGATGTTAAACGGTATTGCTATTGGCATGTATACACTAGGCCTATCCGGCAGGTTGGATTTGTATCAGTACTGTGTTGTACCAACATTCTTGTAATCACAACCTTAGGTCATCGTCGTCAGCTCGGTACTGATGTATGATGATATACTAATATTGGACATGCAATTCTTTAGTGTCTGAACAATGTTATAAAAACATCGACATAATGATGCGCAATGTACCCAGAACGTGGACATAAATGTCAAAATCATACGTTTGCAGCCGTATGCAACAATGGAATATTAAAGTACATAACGGAGAATTGATGACATCTCCCACTGTGGATTGTGGAGTTTATTGTTTGTAAATTTCTGCTGATTGATTTCTCCAATGTCACGTTTAGCATGTTGGCTACAAACACTAACAGTTTCAAATAGTCACATCTCCGGACATGAACATGTTAATTATATAATTGTGCTCTGTGTAAAGAGAATATAATGCTTGAATTAATAAATATAATATGGCCAATCAGGTGTTAAAATTCTAATTTCATTTATACTTTTCAAGCACCGTGTCCGTGTCCCTCCGTTTGTATATAAATATGTGTGGTAGGTGTGCGTCTAGAGCAAATCTTGAAGTGAGAAACAGTAGGCTAAGAGATTGAGGGACATGGGGGAGCAACAAGTGAAGCTGTTGGGAGCCATGTACAGTCCTTTCGTTCACAGGGTGGAAATAGCACTGAAGCTGAAAGGAATTGAATATGAGTCTGTGGAGGTTGATATTGTCAACAAGAGCCCTCTTCTTCTGCAATACAATCCAATCTATAAGAAAGTCCCGGTACTTGTTCACGGTGAAAAACCCATCGTTGAATCGTTGATCATCCTGGAGTACATCGAGGAGACGTGGAAAGACAACCCAATTATGCCTCATGACCCTTACGAGAAGGCCACGGCTCGCTTTTGGGCCAAGTTCATTGAAGAAAAGGTCCAATCCAATACTCTTTATCAATTTATTCAATTGACATTAATATCTGCTTTTAACTAAATTTATGCAAATCATCTCTAAATAGTAATAACACATCAAAATTTTCATGGTCTTGTAGCTCACTGAAATTGTAAGGAATGTTTTAGCTACCGAAGGAGAGCTACAAGAGAAGATGGTGTTGCAAGCTAGAGAAGCCTTGCAAGTGCTGGAAGGAGAGCTTAAGGCCAAGGGTAAGCAGTTTTTTGGAGGGGAAAGCGTTGGATATGTGGATATAGTACTGGGCTATGTCACTCTCTGGCTGGGAACCGTTGAGGAGGTCTCTGGTGTAAAAATACATGACCCTGAAAGCTATCCCCTTATAGACAAATGGATGAAGGATTTCACAGACTCACCATTTACGAAGAACAACACCAGGGAAAGAGAAATGTTGGTGCACTATCTTGGCAAAATTCGCCAATTTGCATTGGCCGCTGCAGCTGGAAAATGAAGTCAATTCCAAGAGAAGCTCTTCTGCTAACTCGTAGTGAATAATGTAATGTCGTCACATTTCCTGAAATATGTCGTTTTGTTTCTCGATTCTCTCTTGTGCTTCTTCAGCCAAACTTTTCTCTCCTCTTTCTCTCTTTCCGCTCGTATCTTGGCTCAATTTTTAATTAA
>JAOQMP010000002.1:12450849-12468988 GCA_027563575.1 Erythroxylum pedicellare
GTCCTCAAAACATCTCCCCACAGGAACTCTGGTAAGGTTGAGTGACTAAGCATGTACCTTACCATCTCTATGAGAGTACGATTTCGTCTCTTTGCAATCCCATTTTGTTAAGGATTGCCAGGCATGGTATATTGCGCTTCAATTCCACAATCCTGCAAGTGTCTAGCAAAAGGGCCAGGGTTTCTACAAGTTTCATCATATCGACCATAATACTCACCACCTCTATCAGATTTTACACATTTGATATGCTTCCAAAATTACAATTCTATAACATTTTTCAGTGTTTTAAAAGCATCTAAGGATTCAGATTCCTCACACAACAATTCAATCTAACCATATTGAGAAAAATCATCAATGAAGGTGATGAAGTACCTATAGCCTCCCATGGCAATAGGAGTAATGGGTCCATAGATATCTGTGTGAATTATCTGTAATGGTTCTTCCTTCCTAGTCATTTTCTCCTTTCTTACTTTAGCTGTAAACTTCCCTTTTATACAATCAACACAAGTGTCAAAATCATAGAAGTCCAGATTATGAAAAATAGTTTCCTTTATCAACATTATCTCTTTAGAGATATATCCTAACCGTTTATGCTGCACATAGAAGATTTTTTAGTAACTCTCCCATGTTTCTTTCCAACAACAGTATTAACATCATCAAGTGGTTGGTCAAAACGAGAAGAATTAGCAATGAGCATAAACAACCCATCAGCATAATTGCAGAACCAACAAAAGTAGAATCATAGTACAAAACAATACCACTATTGATTATATGGAAAATGTATCCACAACTGTGTAAAACAAAAACTGAAATCAAATTCCTTCTTATAGAAGACACATAAATAATATCTTTCAAAAGCAAATCATGCCCACTACTCAACTTCAAAGAAACTACTCCTATGTGCTCAACATTAACATTAAATTCATCTCTTAGTTGCATCATCAACTCCCCTTTATTTGGTTTCTGTTAACTTTTGAACTCTTGCAATGAGTTCGTTACATGAATAGTTACACCAGTGCCTAACCACCATGAATTAGGAGAAGCATCAACCAGATTTGATTCAAAATAGACAAAGATTTGAGGTATACCTTTCTTCTTTGCTAACCAGTTCTTAAACTTCACACAGTCACGCTGCCTATGCTCATATTCTTGACAAAAGTTGCAGTTTCCATTAAAAATAGGCTTTGGCTTAGTACCAAAACGCTCACCAAGGCCAGAAGGTAATGCAGGTTTATTATTCCCCTTCTTCTTAAATTGAGGCTTACCCTTTATGTTTTTATAAAATTTCTTCTTGTCACCACTCTTGTGAGAAGTGTGATGAATACTGTGGGACTTTCCCTTTCTTCATAGTATGCTCCTCTTGGATAAGAATGGAAATCAATTCATCAATGCTCCATTCATCTTTTTGAGCATGATAAGTAGTCCTGAGAACATCAAATTCAAATGGAAGAGATTCAAACACTTGCCAAATCAAATAATCTTCTCCTAGCACAACTTTCAGGGCCTTCAACTTGTTATACCAGTTCACAAGCTTCATAACATGCTCACGAACACCATACACAACATCATACTTGGTCTTAGATAATAAAGAAAAGTAACTAGACTTTTCATTCTTATCAAACTTCTAGAATTTTTTACCAACAGCCTTGAGATAATTTTTGGCATTATCAGTTTCTGTTATGCTCTCTTTAATAGTCTTCTCCATTGTGTACTTGATGGTCATCAAACAAACCTTGTTAAAACGAATCCACTTTTTATATTTAGCTTTGTCTGCAGTGGAAGTCTTAGTAGTGGGTTGTGCAAGCTCATCCTCAAGGAGAGCAACATCAACATTAGAAACCGTAAAAAAAAGATTCAAGGATTCAAGTCAGTCCTCATAATTGGTCCCGTTCATCTTAATCAAATAATTCAAAGATGGAAATTGATACAAAGCAGGGAGATTTAGCAAATGTATCAACAACTAGAAAAATTGGGCAAACAACACGGTCGGGTTCTCATGCAATTGCAATCCTACCTAAGGGTCCCGAATTACAATGTGGATATTCCCAAACATTACATTATTCCCTAAAGCTAATATCGATAGGATACTGCAAACTTAAAGACATAATTCAATGAATTAAGCAAAGCATTAGAAACCATATTGATAAAGACAAACCGATAGTGTAAGTGCATCATTAACATAGCATCTAATGTATGCCCAATAACAACATCACAATAGCATTTTGTAATAATTGGTCTCACAATAGGCAAACTCACAATTACATAAAGTGAATGACAATAGTCTAATAATATTCCCAAGTTTGCTCTCATAGGTTCAAGTTAACACCACAATTACAAAATTAACCATATTAATCATATAATACAACATTATATGCATAAATTACATCCAAAATTAATTTTGGTACATAACTATATTACCACTAAGAGTACACAAGACCACACAAGCCAAAAAAACCAGAAACAAGTACAAAAATTTTCAAGATAAAATTTGGAGAGTACAGTATATTTATATTAAATTTAAAACTTAGGAAAAATTAAAATAAATATGTCTATTATCCAAAAATTCCAGAAACAGTATCATTAATTAGGACTAGGCAAATGGAGCAAACAGACAAAATTTGGGACAAAACGGCAAAGGCAGTAAGCCGCACGTGCCACCGTTGCGCATGGGGAAGAGCCAGCCGGGTCGAGCTGCATCTTCTCCACTGGATAACTAGTATTCGGGTCATTTGACCCAGTTCAGATAAACGTCCATAACTTGCTCAATATTGATCCTTTTTCAATGAAATTAGTGTCATTAGATTTAAAATTTAATGATCTATCAAAGCCTACGATCAATTTCACGAAAAAGGCTACTGAAATTTTTCAAAAAATTCGAAAGGAAAGTTAATTGTTTGCGTTTTCTTTTTAGTTCTGAGTTTTAAAAGCAGACAACAGAAAATTCTACAAATTTACCACACGATTTGACACCAAATCGAAACAAACTAACAACAACAAAACAAATTTCAAAGAAAACAATTAACAAAACCGAAAACCCAAATTCCATGAAAATAAACTTCTAAAAAATTACTCAAAATTAGCAGTCACAATTAGGGTTAATTATTGCTTTGATACCAATTAAAAAAAATCAACATGAAATTACAGATTAATTTCGTAATTAGTCAACACAATTAAACTAACCATATGATTGTAACATGCTAGATTCAAGAATTGATAAATACCTAGAAATTGAAGAGTAATTAAGTCTATTGTTGTTTTCTGTGAAGCGGAGCGATAGAGATACAGAGGATTGACTATTACTATTCCAAACCCTAATTAGAAAACCCATACAATTCTCAATAGGGTGACTGTATTTAAGGTTGGCTAGCAGTAGGGCCCTGTGCATTACAATACATTGGTCAAGCCTACCTACCATAGCAAACTCATGAACACAGGCCCAACGACACATTTGAGAGAAGTACCAAGCCCAATTAGAAAAGTAATCATCGTTTTGGGCTAAATACAACAAATGCTCTAATTATCTTGACATTTAATTAATTAGGATTTTTACAAAATTATATTTATTATGCTAGTCCACAAAATCAATGATAAAATTCTATCACCACATACACCATAGAAACGTTGAGAAGAGAACTATACCGCTCCTTCTTGAGAAGACAACTATACTTCTCCTTCTCACCTAAAACAAACAAAACCTTTCAAATCTTGGTTTTGTGTGTAATCAAGAAGTTCACGAAAACACTGTTCGAGACAACATATCCTTCAAACAGATATTAGTGACACACACTGGGGTACTGTAATATTTGAAGAAATCAATGACCAATGCCATTATTGTGGACATGCTAGTGGATCTTTCAGTCTATCTGAATGTCAATATCATATCTCTTATAAGGAGATTCTTACCGTCAAAAGAGGTATCGAAAAATTCACCATCCACCTCACTCTTGATCATTTTGTCACTGAAATGGACAACACCTTTTGAACCAACTGAATAGTGGAGAAAGCCTTTAAGGATTAATACTCCTCTATCATCTCCACCACCAGTACAACCTTCCACATCATCTTTTGGAGAGGATAAAGCTAAACAGGCGGAGTACATAGCTACTCTAACCTCAAAACCTATTCTGACTTTATGTTAGAATCAGAAAATAGTATCAATACCCAGAGTGGTACATCTAAAGTTTCTGCAACACCATCTAGTTGTTCAGATGAGCAATCACTCATCGCGTCAGAAGGATAACAAGCATCAAAGTCATCATATGAATCAGTCTCTTCACCATCGACTGATTCTTCAGCTAATCTTGTTGATCTTTCAAAATTATCTAATTTGATGACTATGCCTCAATATACTGAAGTTGAACCAGAAATCAGTTAAGCTGAATCCACAGGTACTGAACCCTTCAGACCTGAACTAGCACCTCAACCAACATTAGCTACGTCAGCTGCACAGACGACAACCAAGCCTACTTCAGGTCTTTGGTTTACATTCAATGATCTCCCACTAAAGAAATGGAGGGATCGAATACATGAATTCGGTGCATGGATTGATCTACAAATGAATAGACCTAATCGTCCTCTTCCGGATATTTTGTCTGAATTTACATCCAAATTTATTGGTACTTTGTGGGAATGGTGGCAAAGTATAAGTGAGTATCAACGACTTCAGTACATACAAGTATCAACTGTTGGAACATTACTTGGCATTATCCATAAAGAAATTGTGGTTAACTTCCAGTTGATTGATAAGTAAATTCATCAGGAATATTTCTAAATGAAATGTTGTTATCTTGATAACCGTGATATTCAAAATCATTACAAGCGCATGACGGATATGTATTATCTTCTGAATGGATGGAATGATGTCAATCTTCGATACACTTTTATCTCATCCCTTCTATATGAAATACAGCCGGAACTACATTGGACCATAGCTTCTCTACAAAGAGAAATGTTTACTATCTCTCTTAGAGAAATTTATCAGCTTGCTTTAGTGTCTCTTGACAAGTTATGTGATAAGCATACTTTGTTCAAGAATATCCTCAAAGGAGCTCCAGTTCTGAAAAAGGCTTACAAACAGCCTCATCTCTAGATTAAGTGCAAAGACAAACAGACTTTTCCGTGGCAAAGCAGCAAGAAAGCTCATCAAGCTTAAGTCTACTATAAAAGGAGAAAGTTCCACAAGAAGATTGGAAGGTAGAAGCCTTAGAAGCAAAACTTCAAGAGGAAGAACATAGGCAAAAAGCATAGACGTAGGTGGTTCTTCAAAAAGTCTTCACATTGAAATAAAACGCGATATTTTATTTGTGGAAATCTATATCATTATGCAAATAAGTTTCCTCAGGCAACCAGAAAAGATGCCAAGTTCCTGGATAAACTTGAAAAACTCATGCCTATTCAACCTCATAATAACATTGAAGATCTGATTGAGAAACAATCTTATGAGGACAGTGATACGTAGTTTGCTGTCTCTGTTTCGACAGATGAAAAAGAATCATCAATCTCATTTGCCTCTACTAATGATGATTCACTGAACATGTTACAACAGACCTGTATGAAGCTAGATCGTATATCTGTACAACGACCATATATCCAGATCCATTTGTTTCAATAAGACAGATATGATCGGCCTATTGAGGCTATTGGATTCATGGATACAGGATCTAGCGGAACAATTATGAAGCCTAATATCTTATCTTCGAAAGCATGGACTTCACATGAAGAGTATTGTACTGCCGCAGATGGTAACTCTTTCTAGATTGGGTTGATAACAAGAAGACGAATTGGCATTCGCTCCTTTCCTCATTGCAAAGTTTAGACTAAAGTACTTGGAAGTAATCTACCAGGCCTAGATATTCTCATTGGAATTGATATGTATAGTAAAGCCCAGCATTTACTAATCCTAGCCACAGGCCTCATGTATTGAAACCTTTTCAATCCATACACTGATATAAAAAATGTGTTTCACACAGGTTCCAGCACATTACACTGGACTTAGAGATAAACTGTTGAGCTACTGTCCAGAGTCTCATTCACAGTTTACTCATCCATATCCTTTGTAGAAAAATGCTGACTTCTTTATAAGTCTACCTTTAAAGAAGAATGAGGATATAACTCCAACAAAAGCCACACATCCAGGGATGAACCCTGATGATCTCAAGCTCACATAAAATGAGTGTGCAATCCTATTGCAGCAAGATTGATCGACCCACAAAGTTGGATTGAACTTGTCAAGCGTTCTATGTCAACAAGCGTTCAGAACAGAAACGTGGTAAAAAGAGATTAGTTATTGACTACAAGCCTCTAAATGCATTCCTGCAGGATGATAAGTTTCCTCTACCCAAAATCAGTACACAGGTACTATTTCTCAAGGAAGTTGTCATATATTCAAAGTTTGAGCTCAAAGTGGGATTTTGCCAATTGGGTATTCATCCTAAAGAACATTATAAAACTGCATTCTGCATTCCTTATGCTCAGTACCAATGAACTGTGATTCCATTTAGACTTAAAGTCACTCCATCACTGTTTCAGAAGTCCATTGTAAAAATCTATGAGCCTATCCTCGACAGTGCATTGATTTACATCAAGGATATCCTTTTGTTCTCAAAATATCATAAGGAACATCAAACCCTTTTGCAAAGATTTTTGCACCTTGCTTAACAGTATGGTATTATGCTTTCGGCTTCGGACAACACTATTAGTACAACCGAAGTTGAATTTCTAGGAATGCAATTCAAAGATGGATTCTATCAGCCAGGTCCACATATTGCTAAGGAATTATTGCAATTTTTAGATGAATATCTCACTGTAAAACAAATTCAACAGTTCCTTGGAATTGTTAACTACATTCGAGACTTCATTCCATATCTGGAAACCTACACGTCATGCTTATCTAAGCTCTTACGAAAGAATCCACCATTATGGAAACAGGAATAGAATACAACTGTCAAATATCTTAAAAAGATCTATCAGAACCTTTCACCTTTGAAACTTTCTGATCAGAGACTATCTCTATCTCAAACAGATGTGAGTCAAGCTAATGTAGATATCTTAGAGCTATCTACACTCATCTGACAACATCCACCCTAAATACTTTTTTGCACTATAAGTATCCTTCTTCTCTTAAAAAAAATAACAAAAAGAGTTTCAGTACTTTTTTAGTTTCTACTTATTTTTGTGGAATGGCTGACCAATACTTTGCCCTTACAAAGAAGTCCTTTCCTCCTTTGACTAGTCCTCCTACTAGTGTTTTTGAAGTTGCCTCACTTGCTCGTAGTAGTTTATTCTATTACTTGCATCTTTTCTTGCATGAACGTAACTCCATTGGAAATCCTGTTATGTTCAATTTTAGAGCACCTTACCTTAATGTGAATCTTCTTCAGATCCAATTTATTTATCGTCAAGTTTGTCTGTATCTAGTTTACCTAGAATTGTGAAGCATGTTTTATCAAACAAAATAGAAAACCTTGTAGAAATCACCCATGTAGAACATCGTGTGTGTGAAACTTCATTACCTTTGTTGAGTCCTTACAATATATATTCTCGTGACCGTTCTTAGATGAGAAGTATTACGAGTGTATTATCTACTAGTAGACCTAGTGTAAAAGAAATCAACCACAGTTCAAAAATGGAACAATGTGGTCTCAGATCTACAACTGCAAAACAATACGTAAAACTAGAGATTCCTAAGGAGCTGATCACCTTATGGAGAGAGCACAACCATACACATCTACACTTTAGAGCTATACGACTTGTTCTTACGTTACATGGAAGAAAAGCTATTCCTGCAATAGCCAGGATATCCCTTCTTAGCATAGCCTATACACAGTACCAAAATGCTCTGATTGGTACCTTGCTTACAACACTCAACAATGGAAGTGTCATCTTGACCATAGCACCTTATTTTAACATCAGGTTAGATGATCTTACTTTGTCTGAACGTGTACAAGTTCAGATCCAGATCATTGGAGCAGAACAAGATCCAGAAGCCATCATGGCTACCTTACATCACTAGATGATCTATAATTTATAGAACCATGCCTTGGACATAAACTTTCCAAATTCTACTTCGGATGCCCTTTACATGGTTGCTAATTGTGCCAACAATCAGACGACTATCATCTAAATCCCGAAGCAGTTACCTTCCCAGGAGCTTGAAAAGTTGATGCCTACATAATGGATTACCAACTACCAAAAGGTATTTCACGTGCCTCATCGACACTCTTTCCATACAACGACTCCTCCAATTCTGCAGATACTGAGAGATGGCTCAGTCAAAACCATCTACACACAGCCTAGCAACCACACGCCGGGTCCATCAACATCAAGGTCTATCCTGATGATCCAGCCCATAGAATCTCAAAATTTATCGGATCTATCATTTAAGGCAATAAGCCTTAAGATTCAGCCCGTATTTTCTCATACAGAAGGTAAAGACGATCCTCCTATTCATTATTTCAAATCTAATGGAGATCCAGTCTACATCAGTCATCATCATGAACACTTTGTATGGGATGTCAACCCATCCATGTACGAATAAGATTGTGAAGTCTGTCTCAATCCTGAGTCAGATAGTGATGATGATGATCTAAGATATCAAAGGAGAAGGAAGAAGAAATCCAAGCCCAAATATTGGTGCTTACCTTCTCGTAAGTATCATCAATAAGATGATCTAGATCTAGACGATCATAATGATCTATCCATGATAGAAAGATCCAAACCAAAGTCTCTTAGAGAGATGTTCCGATCGTCAGATCCTGCAGATCTACTGGTGGATCATGCAGATATAAGCCAGCAATTCCTGTTATGACTCCTACTCCTCAACTCTGTATGATGGCAGGTCCATACGAGGATGACTTTCCTCAACTTTGACGGAGTACTGATGAATCACAATGGGTTGTCTTTAACCCTTACATCAGAGCTTCAGGAATTACTTCACAAGGAAACCTTACATCAAATCTAACTGATGAAGTTCTTAACTGGCAGACGTCAAACACAGTGGCACAGAACAAAGTTCTGAGAAGGATTGATTTCAAGCTAGATGGAATTAGTTAACAAAACATTGCTACTCATGAGAAAGTCGATTATGTTTCTGAACAGATACAAACGATATATCAGTCTTGCAAAGCTCAGATTCAGCGCCTTAATGTTGAACTCAGACACTACATCTCTACCTATTACATGGGGCCAGACTTCGACTTAAAATTTTGTAAGATATAAGAGTTACAAGGGATTGTTCGACAAATGGAAGCTGATATGCATACAGCTCAATCTATACAGATATATGGCTCATCCTCTTCAGAGTTTTCAACTCTTCAGCCATTATATCCATCTCCCTCATACCAAAGGTATCCAGAAGAAGTTGACTATTCAAAGGTATTCAAATTTAATTACCCTTTGATTAGACGGTACATACATCCTCAGACAACTCATAAGAAACCTACTGAAAGGCCTCGATGATCAGCAAAGTCTACATCTGATCGTGTGCATAAGTCTTAAGTTCCTGAGCCTGTAAAGGTTCCAGGAGTGTCATCTTCATATACTTGAAAGTTTTCATCTATTGGAAAATGAAGAATCCTTTCTTCACAAATCTTCTATTCTAAATACTCCAAAAACCTTGAATCATATATGTTTCTTCAGTGCCTAAAATTGTAGGATAAGTACGCTCTACACTCGCCTCATTTAAGGATCTTGTGTATCAGAAAAGCTATGACAGTTTGGAACTGTAAACTTCTAAACATTATGCTGCCTTGAGTCAGAAGCATTAACGGGGAATGACGAGTAAGAGTGTGTGAATGAAGTCGGGTTCCTAAGAGGCATGAGCAGTAAGTCCCGTGTAAGCTGGTCAACAGATGTTGAGGGGTGTAAGACTCTGATAACTGGAACTCCTTACGTAGTGATACACACTTCCAATCTGACTTTCGAGGATACAATCGTCGTGGGTTGTTTAGAAAAGTTAACCGGTTAGGTTAACCAGAAGAGGTCATAGTTTCCCTGTATGCGCGAAAGGGTCCCTGAGTGGTTAACTTTTCTAAACAACCTATGACGGTTGTATCATTGACTAACCAAAGTTGGATTGGAAGTCTGTATCACTACGTAGGAAGTTCTAGTTATCAGAGTCTTACACCCCTCAACGCCTATCCATCGGCTTACACGGGACTTACTACTCACACCTCTTAGGAACCCTACTTTATTCACACACTCTTACTTGTCATTTCCCGTTAATGCTTCTGACTCAAGACAATGGAATGTTTAGAAGCTTATAGTTCCAGACTGTCATAGATTTTCTGATACACAGGATCCTCAACTGAGGATAGTGTAAAGCATACTTATCCTACAATCTTAGGCACTGAAGAAACATATATGATTCAAGGTTTTTAGAGTATTTAGAAGAGAAGGTTTGTGAAGAAAGGATTCTTCATTGTCCAATAGATGAAAACTTTCAAGTATATCCTACTACTGAAACTAAACCTTGCTTATATAAGCGAAGTCAAGGGTAGAAAGTACATCTACCTAGAGACATAATTATTACACTTTAACAAAAGTAAAGGACTATTTCACCTAACCTTATCAAAAGGAATCTACTTTAACCAAAAGTCCTAAAGCAAATAGTGCTTAGGTACAAAAGTCTAAAAGCAAATAGTATACAAGACTAAAGGTGAAAAAGAAGATGATAAGATGGAATCTGCAACAGTTGTTGACAGTGATATGAGAGCCATCTTTCATCATGTTAGTAGTTGTCTCAAAAGATGTGCTTACTTTACAGGTGTAAAGTAAGGTCTTCTTCATCATCAGTCAACTCTATGTCTCGATCAATCTGTTTAATAAGTTCATGGATGTTGGTTTGAGCCCAATCAGTAGGCCATGGGCCTATAAAAGAGATATCATCTGGACTAAGTTCTGGCTGCGGGCTAGATTCCACAGTAGGCCTGTAAGTAGGTAACGAAATAGAGCCTCCGCAAATATTGATGTAGTGATCATAATAAGAGGTCCATTCACTCACTGGTGGAGTTCTTAGAGGTTGTCTTAGAGCTGTTTCTCTGAAATAAGGTCCTTGTGAAGTACAAAGAGGAGAAATGTCAGACTGTGGATATTGATTATGTTGGTCCAAAAGAGTATAAAGTTCTTCAGTAGCAACTGCTTCTTTAGTAGACCAATCTACAAAGGTACGCCAATACTGAATATGGCTGATTATGCAGAGCATATTCGTATTAGTCATATAATAGGGACGATGCAACAGGTAGAATACATAAACATTTTTATTATCTAATATTGCATTCCAGAGACGATGTCTTAATAATTCTAGAGCCATATCAATACGCTGCTTAGCCAATGGTTGGAGCCATTCGAGGAAAGTCCATAGAAGGGATCCAGAATTTGTAGGATTTGTCAAATGGCGATATACATGGAGAGAAAGCGTGATTATACAAGTATAGAGTGCAGCTAAAGACTAGAGGTGCCAAAGTGTATCCTCATCAAGAGAATCATAGATATGGTACATAAATTTGTAAGGAGTTAGCATATTAAAATGGCTAGGTGTAGCAATAAGCTCATGTTTGAGGAGGATTCGATGCATGTAATAGAAAAGACTCTGGTAAAGAATAAGAGAAAGGCTTTCTACATTATTATGCCTATGAGAAAACTAAGGAGGGAAATTTTTTTTGTACCTGGCAAATCTAGGAAACTCCATGAGCCAGAAGAGAGGAATCGGGAGTTTCAGAGAAGAGGAAACAAAGAAGAGTGGCTTGTAAGGTCTTGAGAGATAATCAGCTAAGATGCTTTTATGACCTTTCAATTGTCGAACACTAAATTTATATGTAGAGAACTACTCTTGCCAACGTAAAAGTTGACTATTGGGAATCTTTTTCCCAATTTTTTCGAGAATCTTAGGAAAAGTAGTATTGTCTATTTCAATAACAAAATGATAAGGAGTGAGGTGGATGGTGAATTTTTCAATACCTCTTTCTACTATAAGAATCTCCTTATACGAAATATGATAGTGACATTCAGATTGACTGAAAGCTCCACTAGCATGTCCACAATAATGACGTTGGTTATTGATATCTTTAAGAGGGACAATACCCCAGTGGGTGCCACTAGCATCTGTTTGGAGGACACGTTGCCCTTGATCAGGAATCTTTAAAGGAGGAGGTTCTTGACAGATATGCTTGAGATGCTTAACAGCTGTAGTCTGTTCTTTTCCCTATAATGGTGGATTCTTCCGTAATAGCTTAGATAAGCATGATGTAAAGGTGGCCACATGTGGAATGAAGTCTCTAATGTAGTTAACAATTCCGAGGAACTGTTGGATTTACTTAATAGTGAGATGTTCATCCAAAAATTGTAATAACTCTTTAGAAATATATGGTCTTGGCTGATAGAATCCATCTTTGAATTGCTTCTCTTCAAATTCAACTTATGTTGTACCAATAGTACTTTTCGAGGCTGAAAACATAATACCATATTGTTAAGTAAGGTCCAAAAATCTTTGTAAAAGGGCCTGATGTTTCTTATGAGATTTTAAGAACAAAAGAATATCATCGATATAGATCAATGCACTATTAAGGATAGGCTCATAGATCTTTGTAATGGACTTCTGAAATAGCGATGGAGCGACTTTAAGTCCAAATGGCATAATAATCCATTGGTACTAAGCATTGGGAATGCAAAATGTAGTTTTGTAACGTTCTTTAGGGTAAATATCCAATTGCCAAAATCCCGTTTTGAGGTTAAACTTTAAAAATATGACAACTTCCTTAAGAAATAGTACCTGTGTACTGATTTTGGGTAGAGGAAACTTATCATCCTGCAGGAATGCATTCAGAGGTTTGTAGTCAATGACTAATCTGTTTTTACCATGTTTCTGCTCTGAACGCTTGTTGACATAGAATGCTTGACAAGCCCAATCCGATTTTGTGGGCTCGATCAATCCTTGTTGTAATAGGATTGCACACTCATCTTTTGCGAGCTTGAGATCATCAGGGTTCATCCTTGGATGTATGGCTTTTGTAAGATTTATATCCTCATTCTTTTTGAAAAGTAGAATTATGAAAAAGTCATCATTTTTTCACAGAGGATATGGATGAGTAAACTGTGAATGAGACTCTGGATAGTAGCTCAACAGCTTATCTCTAAGTCCAGTGTAATGTGCTGGAACTTGTGTAAGTTCAAACACATTTTTTATGTCAGTGTATAGACTAAAAAAATTTCAATACTTGAGGCTTGTGGGTAAGATTAGTAAATGTTAGGCTTTACTGTACGTATCCATTCAAATGAGAATATTTGGGCCTAGTAGATTGCTTCCAAGTACTTTAGTCCAAACTCTACACTGAGGAAAGAAGCAAATGCTAATTCGTCTTCTTGTTATCAACCCAATCTTGAAAGAGTTACCATCAGCAGTAGTTAAATACTCTTCATGTGAAGTCCATGCTTTCGATGATAAGATGTTGGGTTTCATGATTGTTTTGCTAGATCCTATATCCATGAATCTAATAGTCTTAATGGGCCGATCATATTTGTCTTGTTGAAACAACTGGATCTGGACATATGGGTGTTGTACAGCTGTACGATCTAGCTTCATATAGATCTGCTGTAACATATTCAGTGAATCATCATCAGTAGAGGTAGATGCGCTCGATGATTCATCTTCATCTGTTGAAACAGAGACAGAAAACTGTGTATCACTGTCCTCGCAAGACTGTTCCTCAATCAGATCTTCAATGTGATTCTGAGGATGAATATGCATGAGTTTTTCAAGTTTATCCAGGAACTTGGCATCTTTCCTAGTTGCCTAAGGACACTTATTTGCATAGTGATTTGGGTTTCCCCAAATAAAACATCGAGTTTTATTTCGATGTGAAGACTTTTTGAAGAATTGCATACGTCTGTGCTTTTTGCCTATGTTCTTCTTTTTGAAGTTTTGCTTCCAAGGCTTCTGGCTTCCTGTCTTCTTATGGAACTTTCTCCTTTCATAGTAGACTTGAGCTTGGTGAGCTTTCTTATTGCTATGGCACTTGCAAGTCTATTTATCTTTGCATTTGATCTGGAGATGAGGCTGTTTATAAGCCTTTTTTAGAGGACCTCCTTTGAGGATATTCTTGAAAAAGGTATGCTGATCACATAACTTGTCAAGAGACTCTAAATTAAGCTGATAGATTTCTCCAAGAAAGATAGTAGACATTTCTCTTTGAAGAGACGCTATGGTCCGTTGTAGTTCTGGTTATATTTCATCTAGAAGGGATGAAATAAAAATGTAACGAAGATTAACATCATTCCATCCATTCAGAAGATAATACCTATCTATCATGCGTTTGTAATGCTTTTGGATATCATGCTTATCAAGAGAACAACATTTCATCTTGAAATATTCCTGACGGATTTGCTTATCAATCAACTGGAAGTCACCCACAAATTCTTTATGGATAATGCCAAGTAATGCTCCAGCAATTGATACTTGTATGTATTGAAGTTGTTGATACTCACTTATACTTTGCCACCATTCCCACAAAGTACCAGTAAATCTGGATGTAAATTCAGAAAAAATATCCGGAGAGGATGATTAGGTCTAGTCATTTGTAAATCAATCCAAGCACCAAAGTCATGTATTCGCCCTCCATTTCTTTGGTGGGATATCATCGAATGTAAACCAAGGACCTGAAGTAGGCTTGGTTGCCGACAGTGCTGCTGTCATAGCTGATGTTGCTTAAGGTGCTGGTTTAGGTCTTTCAGCTTCACTGATTTCTAGTTCAACTTTAGTATATTGAGGCATGGTCATCAGAACATTGGATAGTTCAGATAGATCAATAAAGTTGGCTGATTCATCAATTGATGGTGAAGAAATTAGTTCATATGATGACTCTGATGCTTGTCGTCCTTCTGACGTGATAAGTGATTGCTCATCTGAACAACTAGATGGTGTTGTAAAAACTTCAGATGTACCACTCAGGGTATTAGTATTGTGTTCTGATTCTGGAGAAGAGTCAGAATGTTCTGCAAGAGGTTTAGCTGTGAGATTAGTGATGTACTTCGTCTGTTTAGCTTTATCCTTCCCAAGATATGAGGTGGAAGGTTGTACTCCTGGTGGAGATGATGGAGGAGTATGAATCCTTAATAGCTTTCTCCACTGTTCAGCTGGTTCAAAATGTGTTTATAAAGATGACGCTTCTGGAACCTTTACAGACTCAGGAACTCGAGACATATGCACACGATCAGATGTAGACTTTGCTTTTAATCGTCAAGGCTTTTCAATATTTTGCTCATGAGTTGTCTAAGGATGTATGTACCATCTAATCAAATGGTAATTGAATTTAAATACCTTTGAATAGTCAGCTTCTTCTGGATACCGTTGATACGAGGGAGATGGATATGATGGCTAATGAGTTGAGAACTCTGAAGAAGATGAGCCATATATCTGTTTAGATTGAGTTGTATGTATATCAACTTCCATTTGTTGAACAATCCCTTGTAACTCTTGTATCTTTCAAATTTTCAAGTCAAAATTTGGCCCCATATAATAGGTAGAGATGTAATGTCTGATTTTAGCATCAAGCACTGAGTTTGAGCTTTATAAGACAGATACATCATTTGGATTTGTTCTGAAATAGATTCGACTTTCTTGTGATTAGCAAAATTTTGTTGACTAATTCCATCCAGCTTGGAATTAATCCTTCTCAGAACTTTGTTATGTGCCACTGCGTTTGATGTCTGCCAGTTAAAAACTTCATCAGTTGGATTTGATGTAAGATTTCCTTGTGAAGTAATTCCTGATGCTTTGATATAAGGGTTAAAGACAACCTGCATTGATTCATTAGTACTCTATGAAAGTTGAGGAAAGTTATCCTTATATGGTCCTGCCATCATACAGGGTTGAGGAGTAGGAGTCATAATAGGAATTGCTAGCTTAGATCTGCAAGGATCTGACTTAAACATAGATGATCGGAGCATCTCTCTAAAAGACTTTGGCCTGGATTTCTCTATCATGGATAGACCATTATGATCATCTAGATCTGGATCATCTTGGTAATGATACTCACGAGAAGGTAAGCACCGAGATTTGGGCTTTGATTTCTTCTTCCTTCTTCGTTGATATCTTGGATCATCATCATCACTATCTGACTCAGGATTAAGACAGACTTCACAATTTGGTTTTTCACATGGATGGGTCAACATCCCATACAAAGTGTCCACGATGATGACTAATGTAGACTGGATCTCTATTAGATTTGAAATAATGGATAAGAGGACCGTCTTTACCTTCTGTATGAGAAAATATGGGCTGGATCTTAAGGCTTATCGCCCTAGATGATAGATCTGGTAGATCTTGAGGTTCTATGGGTTGGATCATCAGAATAGACCCTGATGTTAAAGGACTAGGCGTGTCATCGCTGGGCCGTGTGTAGATGGATTTGACTGAGCCATCTCTCAGTGTTTGCAGAATTGGAGGAGTTGTTGTATGAAAAGAGTATCGATGAGGCACGTGGAATACCTTCTGGTAGTTAGTAATCCATTCTGTTGGCATCAACTTTTCAAACTCCTTCAAAGGTAACTGCTTCGGGATTTGGATAATAGTTGTCTAATTGTTAGCACGATCAATAACCATATAAAGGGCATCCGAAGTAGAATTTGGAAAGTTTATGTCCAAAGCATGATTCTGTAGACGATAGATCATCTGGTGATGTAAGGTAGCCATGATGGCTTCCAGATCTTGATCTGCTCCAATGATCTGAATCTGAACTTGTAGATGTTCAGACAAAGTAGGATCATCCAACCTGATGATGAAATCAGGTGCTATGGTCAAGATGAAACTTCCGTTGTTGAGCATTGTCAGCAAGGTACCAATAAGAGCATTTTGGTACTGCGTATAGGCTGTGTCGAGAAGGGATATCTTGGCTATTGCAGGAATACCTTTTCTTCCATGTAAAGTAAGAACAAGTCGTATAGCCCCAAAGTGTAGATGTGTATGGTTGTGCTCTCTCCATAAGGCGATCAACTCCTTAGGAATTTCAAGTTTTACGCACTGTTCTGCTATTGTAGATCTGAGACCATGTTGTTCCATTTTGGAACTTTGGATGATTTCTTTTACACTAGGTCGACTAGTAGATAACACAATCCTAATACTTTTTGTCCAAGAACGGTCACGAGAATATATACTGTAAGGACTCAACAATGGTAAATAAGTTTCACACACACGATTTTCTATATGGGTGATTTCTACAAGGTTTTCTATTTTGTTGGATAGAACACGCTTCACACTTCTAGGTAAACTAGATACAGACAAACTTAACGATAAGTGAATTGGATCAGAAGAAGATTCCATAATTCGTATGCAACTTTCTTCTTACTCACTTCCTAACTTGAATCACTATGTTTCGTTGCCTGACTAAGATGTGAAGGTTGGCTATGTTTCCAAGTAATCCATGGGCAGTAGTAGAATACTAATCGAGGAGTAGAAAACTCTAAGGGGTATGCAGGTGTATTCGGCTAAACCGACTCTACCTGAACATAAACTAGACAAAGATACCAGGTAGGGAATGTGAAAGATTTCCCAGACTTTGTTTTTGTTTTGGCTCTGATACCACTCGAGGCCTCGAAGGGTGACACAGGGAAACTATAACCTTTTCTGGTTAACCTCACCGGCTAACTTCTCTAAACAACCCACGACGGTTGTATCATCGACTAACCAAAGTCAAATTGTAAGTGTGTATCACTATGTAGGGAGCTCTAGTTATTGAAGTCTTACACCCCTCAACGCTTATCCACCGACTTACACGGGACTTACTATGCCTCTTAGGAACCCTACTTCACTCAAACACTCTTACTAGTCATTCCCCGTTAATGCTTCTGACTCAAGGCAACGAAATGTTTAGAAGCAACAGTTCTTCTAGACTGTCATAGATGTTCTGATACACAAGATCCTCAACTGAGGCGAGTGTAGATGATACTTATCCTACAATCTTAGGAACAGAAGAAATAGATATGATTCAGGGTTTCTGGAGTCTTTAGAAGAGAAGGGTTGTGAAGAAAGAATTCTTCATTTTCCAATGTTTACTTCAAATTTATGCATACTCCAATTGAAACTAAACCCTGCTTATATAGGCGAAGTCAGGGGTAGCAATGTAACTCTACCTAGAGACATAATTATTAC
>JAOQMP010000002.1:12577787-12590780 GCA_027563575.1 Erythroxylum pedicellare
ATGGTTGCCGAGTCGGTTATTGCTTCTGGTATCGACGTGGAGCAGTTCGTTGCTGCTCTGAGTTTAGCTCCTGTTGCTAGCGGGATTTCACATAACCTTTGTGAAGGAAATGTGGAGACTTTTGTTGAAGTTTTGAGGAGAGTTGAGCAATTCGGAGGGCGGATTAAGGCTATGACGGCGAACAACGTGAAGCTTATTATTCCAGAAGGAGAGAAAGTGATAATAATCCCCAACAATGTTTACATTCCTGACCACGCAGAGGAGGAAGGTGTTTGATTTACCCTATTCATGCAGGGCTTGTTCTTGCTCGTCGTGTGTAGGGAAGGTAGTGTCAGGGACGGTGGACCAATCGGACGGTAGCTTCCTTGACGATGACCAAATGGCAAATGGTTGGTTACTGACTTGTGTTGCTTGAAACTTTCTGGTAGTATTTATGTGTTCTGGTGTTGTGAGGAAAAAAATCATGTTTTAAAATCTTACAAAAACGTCTTTTTTACGTTTCTATAAATCTATTGTGGTTTTTTTATTTTTAGAAACAAGAAACGGCTATTATATTCAGCCAAACGTGTTTTAAATTTAATGAATTGTTTTTTCTTTTTTGAAAACCACAACGAAAAACGGAAAAAAGAAACGGAAACAAACAGGGCCTAGATTATTCTTAATCAACTTAATTATGGAAAAAGTAACTGAATTCATTCATTGGATAGATGTAATTAAGAAACCCATATACCCTATAGGACACCATAACCAATATAATGCTTATTCCTAATTGATACATCATAAATTAAGAATATATCACTAAAGTTTCTATACATATAATAGCTCGTACTTAATTAGATTATTTAAGTCAATTAACCTAAAACCTTATTACGTCAATTTTAAAGTTTGACCGAACCTTGTAATAACCCATGAGATAATTACCATTAACATATATAACTCCGTTACAAATTACAACAAAGTCACTTCATTTACTTGAAATTTGTCATTTCCAATTTTCAAAGCTCATTTGGTGTGTAGCTTTACAGAAATTTCATTTCAACTCCTATTGTTAAGGGAAGCGGGGGCAAAAAAGAACAAGAGAAAACGTGGAAACAGGAATCCGCGTGTATACATTGTTGGTGTGTGTCTTCCTCGTGAAATACACACCAAGCTAATGTTTGGCTAACATGGCTTCCATATTCATTTTCCTTGCAGCGTGTTTTAGTTTCTCAAGTGCTACCAGTCCCACTTGCCGAACTCTTTCTCTGGACAATCCTATGCTGAAGACATCAACAAGGACAAAAAATGAGAACCTCCTGTTTACGTTTTCATAAACATACTGTTGTTAGAGAAGTCTCGCTCACCGCTTGCTGATGTCTTCCCATGTAAGGCTTTCGTTATCCAGACCGTAATACAGACGAATGATCTCTCTTTCTCGTTCTCGTAGAGTCAAGTTCATAAGCTTGTTTACCTCTTCCTGCACCCCACATAAAATATATCTCAAGTCTCATTCAATACCTAAGCAGCAATTGAGAGAAGCATTTACTAGTTATTGAGAAAGTTGATGGTTTCTTTTATGCGTGTTATACACAAGTGGGCGCCTGCGCATTCAACTTATTTCATTCAATATTTAATGCACAAGTTTCTGTATACAGGCTGTAGAGTCTCATCGATGTAGGACATTTTGTTTAGATCAGTTTCTGAGTTTCACACTTGCCACTCTTACCTTGAGAGCCCACTCATCTACTCCGTGCCATGGGATATTCTCAACCCGGTTGTCTCCTATGTACTATTAGAGAGAAAGAAAAACAGTTAATAATGAACTGGAAAGGAACCAAACAAATATACTTTTCTTTTTACACAAAGGATTTAGAACACTTACACTATGATGAGTTACACCGGGCAGACCATTCAAAGACGGAAATGCTTCCCTATCAAGTGAGAAGACCTTATTTATTGCCTAAATATAACATATGGTTTGGTATGGTAAGTCCGTAGATCGGTAAGAGCTTGACATGCAACAATGAGAAAAACCCAAAATTTTAGTACCTCGGTTGCATTCCTCACTTTTTTCTGGGACATATTCAACGACTCTGCAATTTTCTGAAAAATAACAATCAAGCAATACATAAAAGTACAGCAAACCTGAAAATGAGTGAATAACAAAATTTTTATGAAATATTCTTGATTCATTACTAACTTTATCAATAATGGAATGAAGCACTCACACTAATATACGAGGACGGGGAAAAATAATTATTTTGCTTTCAGAGGAAGTCAAGACATACTTACATCGATGGAAGGACTTATTCCTTTATCTTCCAGTTTAATCCTTGCATTTCGAATCAAGCTCAACCTTTCATGTAGATGGTTAGGCAATCTTAAAGTTCTTGAATTATCAACTAAAGCTCTCGAGACACCCTGTGATAAACGTGAAATTGCATTATTTTCTCAGTAGGATAGTATCCAACTTTATAACTTCTTGGGGCATAAAATGGAAGTGCTTGACGATTTGCAATATTGCTTGGTGAAGACTTTCCGTGCACCTCTAACAAACCAAGACAAAACTAAACAGAAAATGAACTTCGAACATCGGCAATTTCAAATATGTTCTTAACTGATTAAAAAAGGGATTGACTTCAACATCAGCCCTTGAAGGTATGAATAAACATGAATAAGATATGGAAATGCATGTGGCTTCTCCAAATTATTTTCTGTCTATTATGAATGCAAATGTTTATTATATTGACAGCTATCATCGTGCAATGTACTAATTTCGTCCTGGGAGGAAGAGTGTATCCTACCTGACGTATCCACCAATAAACATAAGTTGAAATTTTGCATCCTTTTGAAGAATCAAATTTCTCAATGCCACGCAATAATCCCATCAGCCCTCCCTGCAGTAGAATAATTTCAACAATTGCAAACATGAAAATAACACACAAGTAATTTGATGTATACTTATTTTCGCAAAAATGTACCAAGTTCATTTATTAATTGTAGAAGAAATCTTACTTGAACAAGATCAGACATCTCAGCGCCCATGTTATCGTATCTTTGAGCTATAGATATCACTAGCCTAACGTTGCTCATTGTCAGCTTCTCTCTTGCCAAAGAACATTCGAGCAATTTTGACTGTAATTCAGATCGAGAAACTCTCAAAGAAGCTGCAAGTTGCTCATCAGAAGGTTCTTGACCTAATCTCTCCTTTATCCTGCAGTTACAAATTACAGAAGTTAAGAGTAAAAATCTGTACGAATGACACCATGCTAGATTACTTTGTATCAAAGTGAGTATTCTGAGTTTGAGTAGAGTAAAAACCTACATGAATGACACCATGCTAGATTACTTCGTATCAAAGTGAGTATTCTGAGTTTCACTGAAAATCTATATCAGAATGTTAGTTCAGGGAACTTGAAATTTAAAAGGAAATAGGTCTTCATCTCTCACCTTGAACTAACTGCTAATAGAGAAATTTAAAAGTGGTCAAGGGCAATATTATTGTGGTTCAAAAGACTTCTAATATTGGTTGGACATATTGACAGAATCTACACCAACATTTTCTAATGAAAGAATCAGTCCAGAGCTCAGACGGTGGCAGAAATGGAAAGAGAAGATCCTAAAATTCAATTATTACCAAGCCATTAGTCATCAATGCTTCTGAGGTCTATCTCCCTAAAATAAAGTCTATTATAAAATACATAGCTCGTCATCATAATTTCATCTTTTTCTTAATCAGTTGCCAATGATAAGGATGAATAAGCTACTCCAGATATGCATATAATGTCTATAATTGATTGTGTTTCATGATCACCTGGATTTATGCTCCTCTAATGAAAGGCCAGCTTTTATTATCGTTGACAACTGCACAACTTCTGCATGAGTGAGCAGATCTTCACTTACTACACCCTTCACGTAACCCTTAAGTCCTCTCTTCAACAGCTCTGGACTAATAACAGATCTTAGCTGCTTACTAAGAGTAGATTGTGTCAAAGATTTGCTCAGAACTTTCCTTTTTGTATTCATTCTCCGTTGTCTAGCAGACACCCCAGACGAGGTGATTGGTATGTCCTTGCATGTTTTTCTACTAGGTGAATCACTCGAGACCGTCCTCTCAAAAGAAAGATTCCACTGCTTTTCCAGCATAGACTTCTGCAAGAGAAGAAGAGCCTCCACAGAAAAGTCAAGTTCAGAACTTTCCTGTCGTATGTCATTGAATATCTTAAACCATGTCGCTGCCGTCGATGTAGCATCCACATGTTCTTTAAGTGCTCCAGCGGATTGATTTTTTCTGTTGGATGATGGGAAACTTGGGCCGTAACTTGATTGCTTTTTGTTAACTATCAGACTCTTCACTGCAGGTATTTGGTAGTAAGTTAGTCCATGCTCTGGGAGCTTCTCTGTGAGATCAGAATAATAATAGGAGGAACCCAAGAGCCTCTTTCCTCCGTTAAGTCCAATAACTGCAGCCGTGGCCATCATATGGCTTCTTTCGGAGTGTATGGTAATACCATCACAAGCCTTTAACTGGTTAGTTGAATTAAAATCCGTCTCAAGTCCGTCAACTGGACTCAATTCCCAAGATAGCTTCCTGGTAAAGAACCTAAATGCAAAGACATTAACAAACAAAATAATTAAAAAGGAAGAAAAGATTATCGAGTTTCTCTCCTCTAAACAGGTAAAGAACCATAAAAGTATGACACAAGAGCATGACAGCACGATGCAATACTAAGCAGATGCCAAACCACAACCCGAAAGATGCATTGAATTGGGTAATTCAAAGAATACATTACTGATGATATTGGAAACGTAATATATATATATATATAGAATACCCATGGCAGAATTCAATTGTAATTTTATCAACAATCAATAAGGGGTAAGACACTATGCCTCTCTACGCTTGTCAATATTTGCAATATCAACTCGCCAACTACCAATTCTATACAATTTGATTAGATGGAGTGAAGGATAAAATTACATCAAAGCGACTACAATATAATGGTTTTAAGCTGTGCCTAAAAACTAGTGTGTTTTAGCACAACAAGAAGGTCCAAAGAAGAGAGGCGGATGTACAAGAATAGAAGTAAAGAACAAAGCATTTTTACAGAGAACAACCGAATTAAACTAGGCCCATGCAGCAGAAAGAATAGGAAATTTAAAAAGAAAAAGGGTTAAAACAGTTAATAGAAGAAAAGGTTGAAGCTTTTTATAAGAACATAAATGAACAGAGGTCCTTTTGCGAAGGTTCATACCTGAGCCGTAGCTAACAACAGAAAAAGAGAAGAGAAGAAGTAGAAGGGAATGGGGAAAAGGCGGTGATTCCAAAGTGAGCAATACACACTCCCCCACGGCTTTGGAGAAACAGAGCCAGAGGCAATATTGTCTGTTTGCATGATTTTTTGGAGATTTTTTAAAATACTTTTCATCCCTATAATGATCTTTATTTTAATTGGTTCATTATGACAAAAAGAAGCGATATGGGAAGGACTAAGGAGAGATGGGATTGGCTAGAAGAGATATTGGGGCCATGCATGAGTGGTGCAGAGGATGCCACGCTGACACAAACTCTATTGCATTTTCCCCTTTCTGATCTCTGCTTTATCTTTTACTATAATAGAAAATTCGTTCATATATATATATATATATAATTTTAATTTAATTAAAACTAGATCTCACTTTTTCATTATAAGCTTTTTATATATTTATAAAACTTTAAAAGACTTAAGTTGTAATAGATAATTATGATTCTTAAATTTATTTTTCAAAATTTTATAAAATTATTCTAGTCGAGTTCTAGACTTTATATAATTATTCACTTATAAATTTTTATTAATAATTTCAAGAATCTGTATTGATATTTATAATTATAACAATGATTGTTATAAAAATTTATAATTTTGTGACTAATAAAATTTCTAATATACTGAGTGCCAGCGCAAAGGGTTCAGATCACCTTCCCAAGCGACACAGAATTTTGAGAATAAGTGACCTGTTCCGCAGCGCAAAGTATGAATATAAAGGTACATCTGAGTCATTGCATTCCAGTGGCACTCAAATCTCACATGTCATCCCTCGCATTATGCGGCGAATAAGAAGTTACGTTTGATACAACCATATTAAAATGCAAGAGATTGATTGGGGATAAACATATTTCTGGACAAGTTCCTTCCCTACACGTCCATAAAATGTGAAAAAGCAATATTGGGCCAGTACAAGCAGACAAATAAAAACAGAAATCATTATATTAAACTTATGCACCCACAATGAATGGACATGTCTGGATGATGATTTTCTTAGCATCAGCCCACTAGGAACGTGAACTATTTGAGTACAATTCCTTTTTTTTTTTGGTTTTTTGGAAGCACAAGGCACACCCTCACAGTAAAATAAACACATCATAAGCTCATTCATTCCAAAACTAGGCAATTCTTCCATAATCTTTTCTTCCACGCGATGCTGCCGGTAGGACGGTCGTGACGGGATAGTTTCCTCTACGCCCTACCACAGAATGCCAACTCCCAGTTAATGATATTGATTATACAAAAGAATTGGCAATTTTGAATTGAAATCTAGTGTGTACCCCATGGCATGCCGTTGTTTAATGAAGTCTTTCTGGGTGAATGCGGCTCCCCTGAAACAAAGCTGGCTGGAGGGTGTTGAACCTTTGTATGATTCCATTCACGACCACTAGACCTTCCATGATTAAACCTGTTCAGAGGTGGCTGTCCTAATCGGCTCGGAGAACTTTGTGAGATGTGAGGGATAAAATGAGAAGGCTTTGAGGTTACATGGCCGCACCCCGCATGCAAATCATGAGCTGAAGTAGGGCTGCCAATCTCCGCAGGCGGAAATCCTTGCATAGGTCCATTTTGTCTGACATGCACCAAAAAATGGTTCGTATGGAAAGGTTTTAGCAGATACCATTAAGAAAGAAATGGCTGCTTCAAGTATCAGCTCTGATTCTTACAACTTCCATCTCCAACGAATCTAAAATTCTATTATTAAACATGAAAAACATGCACCATTTAAAACCCGAAATTTTGCTTGAGAAAAATCCCCACAATTTGTTCACTCACTGCAATTTTCAAACTGGATTTAAAATATCCGGCCATAGTCATTTCCAGATCATAGATAAGTATTTGATCTACTCCAGAGAATCCCAAATGATTTACTTGTGAATGTTCCAAGCCATACCTTTGGATGGATGAATTGGAGCCTGGGTTTGAAACGCGGCTGGACCTTCCAAGACCAACTGATGGATCTCCTGAACTAAGATACATGCTTTTGCTGAACTCAGTGCTCATGGAGCCAACATCTGAACCATCCTCCTCTTGCAGAAGTAGTTCATCGCTGCAATGCAGTGCATGAAATGCCAAACAAGTTAAATACGTTGATGAGTATGAAAATGATTAAAAAGGAAACAGATTGAAAGTGCACATCCTTAATAGGCACATAAATTCTAGTCCGTATAAGAGCAAGAATATATGATTTAGCGTATGAAAGTTCGCTGTCGTAATCTGTCAACCAATTAGTAGTTTTCTACCGCATATGCAAGGAAGCCCCAATACCCTAGACTATAGGATTCATAAGGCAGGCAACTTCCCTACTCAAGTCAAAGCTGCTTCAGACAATCACATTAACTCCCAAAAATTCCAAATTGCGAGTTTGGGTATAGCAAAGCCATATGGCAAAATCTAACTGAAATCAAGTAGAACAAGAAGAGGCAACCAATATTTCTTTTCATCAATGCTAGGCACCAATGAAACAAACAGGGATTGTTGTCCACAGTATCTTCAAATGGAAAATTAATTGACATTTTAGTTCAATCTATCAATAAATGAATACCAACCCTGGAAAAAGAAGTTAAATTAATGTAAAATATACTCTATGATTTTGCTACGTCTAATTGCAAATATATCTCAATACTGCATTGGTTGTCCACCAATTTCAATTAACTATTGTTTTGCGTAACCACTTCAGATTAAAAGTGGACTTACTATTTCTTTCGTTTATCCATCTTCCTAATTTTTCAAGATTATGCCCATAAACTTTTAATCAATTTCCAATCTATTCGATGAACTAGTTATCCTCTCTCACAGTACTGTAAAGGCTATCTGAACTGTGATCAAACAGCACAATCATAGCTAGTCCCTATTTAAGCAAAGATAAAGACAAAGCCATTTCTATTTCAAAGGATTAGTTGGTTTGCTCAAATTAAACAAATGCATCCCTTAATCAACAGAAACATAATGTCGAATAAGCTTTTGTCAGTATGAAAGTTCTTCTCTTCACCTGTAATTGGGATCCCAGTCTCCAGGGTCTGGCACTGATAGGCTAGCCTCAAACTTGTCACAACCTCGCCCTGATTGGATGCTAGTACAAGGCTTAAAGGACCCAGATATATTATGAATAGATCCATCACCTCCTTGCTGCTGCATCCAGCTTCCAGAACTAAAGTTTGAGTGTTGGTGAGAGGTCGATGTTCCAATTACAGAAAGATTTCCCTCACCTTGGCTAGAGCTCATGCCATCATTAATTTGTCCTTGCCAATGCAAAGATGAACCCTCTTGAACTTGGCAACTTCCAGGGTACCCCAAACTTTTCCTCCTATTAAATTGGGTAGCAGCTGCCAATTTTCCTAATGGTGATCCGTGACAACTATTTCTTGCTGGGGAAGTTGGGCCATAATGTCCAGGAGAACCAGCCGAAACTTGAGAATACGAACTTGGTGGAGTGAATTGCGATGGACTAGTTCCAAGGGGTAGTGCTGCAAAATTTCCTGCTGATGGACTGATACCGAGCCCATTTCCATGTGAATAATGCATAAATCTCCGTCTTGCATCAGGACTAGTTCCAAGCATAGACATACTGGCTTGGGGATGCATGTTCATTCCAGATGGAGCAACAGGTGAATAATAAGCAAACATATGATTGCTATCACCATAACTTCCATAGCTGCTCCCATGACCAATACCATCATTATAGCTACCATGACTTCCTACACTCCCATAACTATTTCCATGTGCATAAGAAAAGACCTGAAAGTGCGGACTGTTGTGTGGTCTAGTCCTACCTGGCACCTGCATAATGTGAAAATGGTCAGTGTTTTTTCTTGTCTTCCTCTTCCTTTTTGACATGAGCATTTCACAGACGTGGCAGCTAATACGTCCCAGAGATTACATATTAGCAAAATAGCATATACTAATGGAGACAATTAGATGCAATGATCAAAGAGACAAAACCACAGCAATTACATGTTTACAACCTACATAATAGTTTATGAACAGATGTACGTACAGAGGGGGTAAGGGGGAGGTTGGTAGGTGACACAAACTCCAAAACCAAAATATGATAAGAACAGAAGAACCGTGAGCTCACATTAGGAGAGAGACCAGCAGCAAACCAATGCCCTCCACCTGGATGATGGTCCACCTTAGCATTTTGAGCAACAGGCTATAAAAACATGTATAATAACAGAGACATCAGCATCATTTTAAAAAAGAATACCATAGTTTGATACATGATCCTCAAATTGCAGAGAATTTGTACATGCCTCTAAGGAAGACAAAAGGTCTACATACTAGGAAAACTAAAAGATGACAAAGATTACTAGTTTTTAGAACCTTAAAATGAAGCTTAGATCAAAATATTTATAAAATTATTTTTAAAATCTTGATGTGTCCTCGTTTACCCTCTTAATGTGGAATCCTAGAATAAATACATCTGCTACTCCCTGACCCATTCATTTAGGGATGAGAAAGGAAAAGAATACCAGGACCAACATTCTTCACAACTGATTACATCTTCTTATCTATTAACAATTAAAAATCAACATAAAAATGGAAAAGTAATGTAGACAGAAACCTATTTTCACCCTCCAATTGATTCTTTAAGCCGCACATTATTTAGACTAGCAAGTCAACTGTGTAAAGGTGACAAGTACAGTTGGAGAGGAGAATGTAGAAAAAACACAAACAAATAAAAAGAGGTGAGATTTACTGAAATTCCTGTATTGCAGACAAAGCTGTTGAATCTGTTAGCAACCACTAACACTAAATGACAAGTCCAAACACTTTTAAAATTTAAGACTAATCCTTGATTGTTATTGTGGACGGTTTTGGTAAAAGCACTGAGGATACATAATCATCAACATTTAGATTAAAAAGCTGGACCATCACACCAAAACTGAAGCTTCTAAAGTAAGTTCAACAAGTATGCATAGTGACCCACTTACCATGCGAGGTGTTTCTGAAGGCGGCTTGTAAGGGCATGTGAAAGGCTCACCTGTAACAAAAGGGTGTTTTGAAGCCTGCAGGAGAAAGATCCATTACTATTCTTATGCACAATTACGCATACTGCTTAAGGAATCAAGTAAAAGTTGTGATAAAATGATGGAAACGGGGGAAAATTCACTACCTGAAAAGGGGACCATCGCTTAGCCGGGTCAAACTCTACAAGTCCTCTCAAGAAATCTATCAAAGCTAATCGTATTCGACTTTCTGCCATACAAAAGAAATGCAACAGATGGTAATTTTTTTAAAAAAAGGTTTCGAATCATACTGTTCAGACAAAGATGCAGCACATTCGAAACAACCTTTTATAACATCTTCCGGCGGCAAATTCTTCCTGTAAGGATAATTTTTAACAATTGCCTCAAGGTTCATATGATGGAAATATTCCTTCCCAATGGATGGCTTTTTCATCTCTCTCTGAACATGTTTAAAAAAAAACCATTACCACCAAGAAGTAGTAAATTCATCATAAGAAACAGAAAAGGATGTAAACATCGTAGACATTAAACATTGGTAGTATGGGAAAGATAAATATGGAAGCACATTCATAGAGAACTCTTACTTCGTTAGTTATAAATTCCTCTCTTACTTCCCAATCTATTATACTTACAGCTTCATATTCTTCCACTGATAATGCCTGGTAAGCATTTCTACCACCAGAGCAAATTTCTCCATTGTCTATGTTATGGACACTTCGAACGCACTTAAAGAACTTGCTTGTATTCTTTGCCTCCTTAAGTACATAATCTGGAGGTTGTCCCCTACAAAAATTGAACAACACGTAAAAGTTTGTTCAAAGCAATAGAAACAAATACATCTAGCTACTTGGAATAAGTACAAAGTTCAGTCCTTGTTTGGCTAAAGTAGCACCAGAACTAGATCTTAGATGACATCACCTTACCACAGAATTGTCAATTCATGAGATGGACAGATTAGATAAACTTGAGAAAAAAAATTTTGCAGATAGCATTCACAAGGGAGCTGTGGCACAGAGACAAAATCGCTGCACTCAATGATTTCAATGGTTCACCAAAACTTTTGTAGATATATATATTTTTTAACATAATAGTCATCAACTCTACAGATTCCTCATAGAAAAATATGAGAACAAAAATTGAAAAAAAAAACACTGGAATCTCCAGACATTTTCGTGATTCTTTATTTTATCTCAAGAGATCCCACAACACAGAACTTAGATTTCCAAAAAAGCGTGTCATACATCACCAGAAAACCATAAGTAAACAAATTCAATGTAAACAATAAAAACTGAATCATAATTTCATTCTACAATGAAAAGTAACTTACCCAAGAATTTCAATCATTCTCCTCAAAAGATCAAACTCTGAAGCTCCAGGGAAAAGCGGCAATCCTAGAAATAGTTCTGCAACTATGCATCCAAGGGACCACATGTCAATGGCTGTAGTATATCTGGATAGATTAAGGATTTCAGTCCACAACTAAATGGTCAAGCCTTCTCCTTCTAGTACACGAGTCACATCCCTTTGGGATTTTCATGTCATTAGTTATTAGAATGGCGCAAAAGATATACAAACCAAAATTAGATACATGTTAAGCAACACTTAATCATGAGCCAAAATTAAATAATTTTCAGGATTACAAAGTATATAAGAGAGATCGAAACAAGTTTACTTATACCTTTTAAAGGTCTCTCATTTCTATCTTTAGAATGATAGTATAAACATCTTCATTTTACAGTGTTCTTTTTGTTATATGTAGAGAGAGCCTTATTACGTATCCCGGATCTACATGATTAAAAACGAAGGTAATGCGGGATACCTAAATTTCGGTTCCATTTGTGATTCCGATGCCAATTCCGAGTTCCAAACGTCTTCGAATCTCCCGAGATCTTTAGTGGAAAGTATTCACTGACTCACGGGCTAGGTCTTTCTACAATTTCCTCAAAACACGAGCTTCCCTAACGAGTCAGAAATCCTTATGCTCGTGAATGATTTCTTGATTTCTTGAGTAACTACAGGAGACCTTAACCTTTATATAACTTCCATATCGGGCTTCCCCATCACAAGCCCGATATGCACCCGATTCACACTAATCGGGACCCATTTTTTACCCAGACTTTGACCCATTAATCTAGATCATTTACTAGGCCACTTTATTATTTTTATCTGGATCAAATGACGTAACTTAACCGATAATTTATTTAAAAACCAAAATTGCAATTAATGTTAGTTCAATTTTATAAGACATGGACAAAATTGTCCCTAAGGACAAAAAAAATGTCTTACTATCTCTCCTTTGAATAAGCATTAATTGCAGTAGATTCTAGTTTAAAAAATAATTTAAAACTCGGTTAAGCCACGCTACTGTATTAGTCGACTAGGTTTTAAAAGCAAAACATTTGATCCAAAGATAACGAAAGTCCATCATTCTATCCCGTAAGGTTTTCGGTACCGAAAAACATCAGATACATGTGTTGTGTGTGACACAGATCCAATACAATCACGAATACCTAATACCCCACCAACATGAATGGAAAAATGGAGTGTGGCAAACAACGATGATACCTTTATGATCTAAATTGTATCATCTTCGTTTGTAGGTCTCAATTTCTCCAACTTTATGTTAAACTGCATTAGAGAAAATCTGTTTTCTCTCACCGAATACTAAACAGCATTAGAGAAAACCTTTATGTTCTCCAACTGAATGCTAAACTGCATTAGAGAACCTTTATGGGATTAAA
>JAOQMP010000002.1:12614746-12625726 GCA_027563575.1 Erythroxylum pedicellare
ATCATAAATATCTCATATTGTATTTTCCTCCTTACATAAATCCACACTCTTATGAATTTAGTTATGAAGGTATTCACCAGAGAATCTCATTTCCTATAGATAGAAAAAAATTTTAAACTTACAGCAATGATCTCATCAAAGTGCTTCAACATTCTCATTGCTCAATTTTTACTTATATTTAAATGATTTGAACTTTTCAAAAATTTAAATCATTATTTCTTTTGATACATATGACTTTATCATATAAAGTCATTAGTAATCTAATGAAATATAAATATTATCTTTTTTTAATTGTTATTCCATCTAATACATCACAATTATAAGATTTAACAATTTACCTTCATCATCCTTTCATTAAGGGTTGAATAGGTTATTCTTCAACTTGACAAGTTTTAAACGATTCATAACCAAATAGATACATATATCCTTGTATATAACTTTATGATTTTCCTTATGTTGATTTAACCAACATGGCATAAAAGGATAGTCTCGATTATCCATCTTTGTATTCTTTCCCATTATGTTAAACATAAGTCTCATTTGATCCAACACATACAAACTATTTGTATAAAATTGGATTAACTACTTTTATTTAACAATCTATTTGTTATCATGCATTGAACATTATACAAATTCTAGTTCATTCTTATGAGTATTTAATACTGAATTTAGATTCAACATTATTATACTATAGCAAATCATTTAGCTATAATCCATAATTATGCTTTTAGTATAGTAAATTGAACGAAACAATTTCATTAAGGTACTATACCTTTTAGCTCTACTCTATGTAATCTCATTTAGATCCGTTTAAGTAAGACTTAACCTTTCTACCTGTGATCATTGACCAACAAAACTTTGTTCTTGAATGCCTCAGGACCCTTGTAGTGTTCAACTCACACACTCAAGTAAAAGTGATAAAAAAGTATTAAATAATCATAGGTAAAAGTAAACACAATCATAGATAACAATAAACACACAAAAGCTATGGTAAAAACCAAGCTTTATTTCTTCCCCAAAAGTATATAAAGGAATTTTCTCTCACAATATGTTCCCTTCCCCTCCTATCTCTCCCCTCTTAGCGGTAAGGCTCAAATAAGTTATTTATAGGTACCTTTGGCTTTACAATTTAGAATTCTAATTAAATTGAACTAATCACATCACATTTTATCCTAATCAAATTACATCATACTTACCAATATCATGACATACTCATCCAAATAGGACTCTATCTTATAGGATTTATCTACATCACTTGCAACAAGATAAGAGATTACATTTAACTAGGAATGATACATCCATATCTATGAAAAACTTTACTAGCTTTGGATGATCCTCCTATATGGTATTTGTCTTTTAAACCATATGTATATCTACTATGATCTTATCTTCCACATCATTTAAGATATCTTCTTGATCTCTATCCACTAATGATGGGTCATTCAAGCCTAAAAGCCTTTCATTAAATATTGGTCTAGTCTAATGCTTACACATATCAAGTCTATTAGCCATGGTCCATTTTTATAGCACATATTAAGTTTTTAAAGCTTTCATATGTCTCACTTATGTATATGATCTAGCTACCCTTCAACTTAAAGACCATCTCAAGCTATCTTTTATTCTCATATTCGAATCTTGCATCTTATCAAAGATTTTTTTTAATGTGCATCAACGCAAGTCAAATAATTGACAATGCCCATTTTCCTTACCTACTCATAAGTCTTTGCCTTGTTCCATCGTCCTAAATAACAAACATTGGTTAAGACTTACAAATACCTACACGGTTATGCTGTTAGGACTTAAGGGTATAATAAATCACCCCCACTAGAAGAACTCGATGTTCTTGTTAAAATAATTTATGGTCCCTCCTCTAAATGTGGTTCCGTCAAAGACTTCTTAATTATTAGCACATCTCTCACGTACCATTTTCCCTCTCTATCGGCTTTGTCCTTGCTTTTATTTGAGTGCTTTTTCACAAGGTCTATTGCACCCAACCTAACATAGATATTAAGGTAGACTTCTTCTGTCAAGTCTTTACTTACTTCTCTTTGATCCTTCCTAAAAATGGAATTCATTTAATCCTCACTCATATTCCATCTTGGGCATTCATGAGCAAATTGTGGCCCTTTATAACTGAAATAAGTAATATCTTCTTTTGTTTATTTCTTGGAATTGTATTGAGAAGATTCACATACCTTTTCCTTTCTCTGAGCCATATCGTGTCCTATAATTCTTCTTGCCCTCATTGGTAGTTTAAATTAGTGGTGGCATATGGAGATCCATTAAGGCATCTACAGCTACTATCGCACTTAGGGAGGTCTTTCACGTTCTACCTTTGAAGCTCCATTTGTGCCCCAACCTTTTAAGTTGTTTATAAAGTTGAACAACTTGTCTTTCTCATAATGTTCTGCACAGCCAACATTAAAGATGTGAATTTCCTCACATACTTTTACACTGAGTCATCTTGCTTTAAACCCCTTCAAAATTCCCTTACAAGCCATGAAGTGTTGTTGAGGAGTAACTTGTTTGATAGCCTTGTCTTCATTTTCTTCATTTTAAGCTTGCAAACCAAATGCTCACCATTAGTAGAGGAAAACCCTTCTGGTTGTTTCATGTAAACTTCTTCCTCTTGGTCACCATTTAAGAAAGTCATTTTCACATCCATTTAATGCAATTCTAAATTAAGAGCAACTAATGCTAAAATTATACGAAGTGAATCCTATTTAGACATAGCAGAAAATGTATATGTTTAATTGATTCCTTCCTTTTGAGTGAAGCCTTTAGCAACGAGTCTTGCCTTCTATCTCTCAATGTTGCCTAATGAGTCTTTCTTTGTCTTAGATACCCATTTGCATCCTATTGGTTTTTCTCCTTTAGGCAACTCAACAAGATCCCAAACATTGTTATTCTTCATTGAAGTCATTTCTTCCTTCATAGCATTGTACCATAAATTTGATTCATTGCAACTCATGGCTTGTGAAAAGGTTTCAGGATCATTTTTGAATCATATAGTGTAGAAAGATTCTTGTAAATATACAACATAATCACTAGTAATAGCTACTTTTCTTATTCTAGTAGATCTCTTTAATGTTGCACCAACATTCTCCTATAGAGTCTGTTGTTTAACTGGTTGCTGATTGTTGTAAGGTAATTCCTAAATAACTGGATCTATTAGATTATCAGTAACTTTTGGAATTTCTTAATTGTCATTTATGTTTACAGTAGGCTGTTAAATTTCAATAGCTAGTTGTACAATGTCTATTTGAACTTGAGGATCATTGAGAATGACAATCACCTTACTGTTTAAGGTGGAAGGTTAAATATCCATATGATCATTATCAAAGACTGTATCTTGAAATTGATCCCTCCCACTAATCAAGTCATTCTCAAGAAATTTTGCATTTCTTGATTTCACAATTCTAATGTGATGTAATGGATAATAGAACCTATATCTCTTAGACCGTTCAGTATATCCAATGAAATACCTATTTATGGTCCCTGGGTCCAATTTCTTCTCTTATGGATTATAAATTCTTACTTCAGATGGATATCCCCAAATGCGCATATGTTGCAAACTCAGTTTCCAACCTTTAAATAACTCAAAATGCATCTTTGGAATAACCTTAGTTAGAACCCGGTTTAATATATACAGAACCATTTTAAGAGCTTCAGTCCACAAGGACTTGGGAAGTTTGGAGCTATATAACATGCTCCGTGCCATGTGTTATAATGATTAGTTTCTTCTTTCTACCACACCATGTTGGTCAGGAGATCCAAGCATAGTGTATTGAGCTACTATCCTATTTTTTTGAAGATACCTCGCAAATGGACCAAGTGCTTGTCCACCTTCAGTATATCTACCATAATATTCTTTACCTCTATTAGATCTCATGATTTTAATTTGCTTACCGCATTATTTCTCTACTTCTACTTTGAACATTTTAAAAGCATCTGGTGCTTCATTCTTGTTATGAAGCAAGAGATACATATATCATGAACAATCATTTAAAAATGAGATGAACTATTTCTGATCATACGAGTCCGTATCTGGACTACAAATATCTGTACATATGATTTCTAATATGTTTGAACTTATCTTGGCACCTTTCTTTGATTTTCTAGTCTGGTTTCCCTTTATGCAATCCATATAAATATCAAAATCAACAAAATCCAAAGTAATAAGTACTCCGTCAACCACTAATCTTTTAATCCTTTTCTATGGAGATATGTCCTAATCTCTAATTCCATAACTTAGAGGAATTTTCTTTCATGACACAACGTTTTGTTCCAGCATGAACATGTGTTGCATTGTAACATATATTATCATGTAAATTAAAACGAAAAAGACCATCAAATAATGTACCGTTCCTAACAAATTCATATTTATAATGTAACTATAAATATTTGTCTAAAATGAGAAAGGAATATCCAAACGGTATAAGTCTTGAAGCTGAAATCAATTTCCTAGAGAAATTGGAAATATAAAATGTCTTTTCTAATTTTAAAATAAAACCAGTACATAAAATTAAATTGCAATCCCCAACAGGCTCTACACGTGAACGTATCTTGTTTCCGGATAAGATATACTGCTCACTTCGCACTGGATATGGATTGTACAACCAGAATCAATCCATTATGAGTCATGAAAAACTTCAGCCATATTAGATTTAAAACAAACTAGTGAGATTAGATTACCCTTTTTTTCAAACCATTCATTACATTTGACATAACCCTTCTTCATACGCCCTTTCCTATTGTAAAAGAAGCACTTGGATTCCTTCTTAATGTCAACTTAGATAAGTATTTGACCTTTTCTGTCATGACCCAGAACCACATCGGGCACATAACAACCGCCACATACCTAGGCTAAGGATACTCATGGTACTCTTAAACCAACTATGCAAGGCTAACTGAATATCCTTTGAAAACATTTAGACAGCACAACGACTGTATTTTGAAAATCCCAAAACTCAATTAAAATACCTGTCAATCAATTTTAAATGCACTTCTATATTCACATTTAAAACTCTACCACAACTTCTGAACTTTTAAGTCCACTCAAGAGCAATCTCAACATGTATTGGTTAAGAACCACATAGGCCTAGCCTATTAATCACTCATCCAGTGAACATAGGTTCTAGTACCATTACACAAAAGTAGAAAAGAATTACATGTATAAATCAAATCTCTTCAGGAAAACAAATATGAGAATAGGCCAAAATAATCATGTATGTCGCCACTAGTTGACCAAATTAGTGTGCACACCTACCGATTCCCGATGTTGGCTCGACTTTTATTTATGATGATGGTCGATAAGAGTGTCATAACACTAATGATGACCTCTTCAGTGACCAGCTTCTAAGTGTGCAATCGCCCGCAGGTCCCGTAGAAAGGTGTTGATACGAGGACTCGACTTTTATATCCAAGTCATGACCCATCGAATGCTCCACAAAACTAGACCAAAAAATACAACAAAAATGCAATTTTCAAATGTAGAAATGCTTCTAAAACTTTCAATTGAAGATCTTTAACTTTAATCTAAAAAAAACATCCAAAACCAATTCTAAATCGGAAGTTTTCGAATATGAAAAATTTTCCAGAATTTTGAAATTCTCCAAAAACTTCAATAACACAGAGGCTAACCTTGCTCTGATACCAAATGTAAGCACATTCGAACATATATTCAACAATAATACACATTAGAATAGGCAAATAAAATAAATACGGAAGAAAAAAAATACCTCCTACCATTGTTGTTTGTTTTTAAAGAGCTACGTTTTTTGAATTCTTCTAAGCTCTCAATTCCCAAACACGATGGTGTATGTTCATGGAAGAGAACAGAAGCCTAGGAACCCAAAATCAGGAAAAAAAAAACCTATATGAATATGGAAGAGAACAAAACCTATATGAATATGGAAGAAAAAAAAAGCCTAGGAACCCAAAATCAAGCACAATAAAAGTTCCCATAAAACCAAGAATTGAATACCCATTAAATGCATAACGTTTAGACCATTACTATAGTAAGAATCTGAAAGGTTCTCACATATAGTTGTAATGATAATTATTTAGATTTGTTATATATTTTTGTCTTACAGGAACTAATTCTTTATCTAGCTTTTTCACCAAATGTTTTAATAATCTTTTAGTATTAGGGGTACGTGTCATGCAAATATTTAATGAAAATATCTTAGAGTTTGAATAATATTTCTAATTTTTATATAGTAATGAAATAATATTTCTAATTTTTATATAATAATGTAATTATTTTCTTAATAACTTTATGCACTATATTACTAGTCATAATTTCTTACATTATGTGATTATTATTGTTTTGTATCTGATTATTTTGTTTTCAGAAAACTTATAAAACGATGTAGTTTAATATGTATGGGTCTTTTTTAACCTCTAGCCGGGTCAAACTGACCCAAGTCATGACCCATTGGATGTTCCACAAAACCAGACCAAAAAACACCACAAAATGCATTTTTTAAATGTTGAAACGCTTCTAAAACTCTTAATTAAAGATTTCTACCTTTAATCTAAAGAAAAAAATCCAAAAAATTCTAAATCGAAAGTTTTTGAATATGAAAAATTTTCCAGAATTTTGAAATTCTCCAAAAACTTCAGCAAGATTGACCTTGCTCTGATACCAAAAGTAAACACATTCTAACTTATATTCAACAATAATATACATTAGAATAAGAAAATAAAATAAATGTGGAAGAAAACAAAATTACCTCCTGCCATTGTTGTTTTTTTTTTAAGAGCGTTTTTTGCATTCTTCTAAGCTCTCAATTCACAAATATGATGGTGTATATTCACATAAGAGAATAGAAGCTTAGGGATCCAAAATTAGAGAAAAAAACCTATATGAATGTGCTTCCATCAAGCATAATAAAAGTTACCATAAAACTAAGAACTGAATACCCACTAAATACATAACCTTTGGACCATTACTATAGCAAGAATCTGAAAGGTTCTCATATATAGTTGTAATGACACTTATTTTAATTTGTTATGTATTTTTGTCTTACAGGAAATAATTCTTTATTTAGCTTTTTCACTAAATGTTTTAATAATATTTTAGTATTAAGGGTACATTTCATGCAAATATTTAATGAAAAATATCTTAGAGTTTAAATAATATTTCTAATTTTTATATAGTAATGAAATAATATTTCTAATTTTATATAATAATGTAATTATTTAATAACTTTATGCACTTTCTTATTGGTCACTGATACACTCATATTTTCATATACCTTCAAGACTTAATTCAGAGTCATTTATGTTCATTTTACGTTCATCTATAGTTGGTTTATCATGTTTTGGCATTATTCGAGGTTCGTTGATGTAAAATGCATAAATGAAACAAATAGACTCGAATTACACTGTTTTTGAGATTATGGTAAACTTGACCTTTAGTCATTGTGAGATTTTTATCTCAATATTGGTTTAGCCAAAGCTTTTGAAATTTTATACTTAAATTCTCGACTCATTGATGGATTTTTTAGGACTAATTACAGATTTTTCTGAGCTAGAATTAAGGAGAAATAAATTTCCAAACATGCGTCGGATTTTTGGATCTCCAAAATGACCTTTCAATGATGTTTCAATCATAACTTTTGACTCAGATGGTGGAATTTAGTGATTCAAGTCTCAGATTGAAGCTAACTCAAAGGAAAAGCTACTAACAAAATTTGAGCTCCAAAATAATCACCTTTTGGTTTTTATGTGCTGTCAAAATTGATCCTAAAAAATTGGCAGGAACATGTTTCATTGTATGTCTCTAAATTAGGTCAGCCATTTCATCAGTGTGAGGGTATAAAAACCGACTTTTGTCTCTAGCTTTAGGGTTTGCCTCCTTTGGGTTTTTCTTTGAACTCCTAACCGAAATTCTTCTTCTCTTCTTTTCTATTTTTTCAACGCAAATTCCTTGGAGAATTGGGTGGTAGATTCGTTTTACAAGGTATGTGTAGCTAAGTTTGTATTTCAATTATAAAGGGTCCTTCGAACCTATATTCATTCATGATAATTTAATATTAATCGATTCTTGTGTTCGTGATTTGCAAACATGTGATTGAATTCTGATCCTTTAATGGCTAATCTGAATTTGTAAATCTTAAGATCCAGAATTAAGGTTTATAAGGGATGTTTAGATGCTATTTGATTAATTGATAGTAGTAGTTGCCATATTAATTAATTTATAGCTAGCTTGTTGATAGTAGTTTTCAAACCTACTCTGAGAGAATTTGAACTTTGTCTTAAACTAATGATAGTAGTTGTTGAAGTTTTCAAGGCAAAATCATTAAACTGACCATAGTAACGCTCGTACGTGACATAGGTGGATTAGTAGTTATGAATCCTATAATTGTTTGCAAGGAATTGTTCTCTTAGTAGTTAAGAAGCATAAAATCAATAAGTGGGTGATTCGTGATTATGTAAACACAGTCCACAAATAATTCATAGAGTTCGATGAATGAACTAATGGGTTTCATTGGCAAAATCCTTTGTAATTGAAGTTTTCGTAATTTTGTTTTTATCCTAATCATTCAATTCTGATTTCTTTCGAATTTTGATTTATCACTTTTTTAATTTCATGTTATTTAAATTATGAATTGCCAAGATCAAGCCCCACTAATCATTTATTTTCGTGCATTGGTTTGAGATCAATTTAGTTAATTTCATTTGGTTGTTGTTTGTGTCAAATCTGATTCTGTTCACGTTAGATTATCTTTTGATTTCTGTTTTCCATTAGCTATTTCTATCTTCTGGTTAAGTTATTAGCTTGCTTTCGATACTGAATCATTTAGGTTAGATTGCATTTTAGATTTTATATTTTTGTCTCGTTTCTGTTTTTTTGTTTGTTTTCGTTTACTAAAATTCCGTTGACAAGTTTAACGATAGTTAGCATTCCATAATTAGTTCTTCGAGGGAATGATACTTGCTCCTATATACTACTTGTTATTCGTGTAGGGTTAATTTGCAAGGGTAATGACACCTTATCATATTTTGTCACCATTGTCAGGGATCTATCTAACGGTTTGCTAACGTATTTTTCAGCTTGTTTTATTATTTGTGTTTTTTTTTTGTTTTGTAGGTTGCATGTTTAGTAGTTCTGAGAAAGAACTTTCAGATAGATTAATCAAGCAATTTTACGAAGAGCAATCATTCTTCATCAATAGCACACCTCTGCAATTACCCCTCCTTGAACTGTGCACATTGTGCAAGGTGAAGGAGGAAGGATTTCTGAGTTTTGCACACCTTTTCTAGCAGCCAGAGCATTCATAGACAGAATTTGCAAATATGGCAATCAATCCGCAGAGAACATTGAAGGAGCTTGTTGCTCCTAACCTTGACAACCAGCCTTTGTGTATTAATGTAGAGCATGCTAATTTTGAATTAAAGTCTAGTTTTATACATTTATTGTCTGGTTTTAATGATCTTGCAGGAGAAGACCCACATGCGCACCTCAAGGAGTTTCACATGGTATGCAATGGAATGAAACCGCAAGGGGTGGACGAGAATTTGGTTAAATTGAAATCCTTTCCTTTCTCATTGAAAGGTTCGGCCAAGGAGTGGTTATTTTCGATTCCCCCTAGTTCGGTAACACAATGGAACAATTTGAAGCATATGTTCTTAGAAAAGTATTTTCCCGCTTCGCAAGCTGCAAATATTCAGAAGGAAATTTGTGGCATAAGACAGATGCATGGTGAGACGTTTTCTGATTATTGGGAAAGGTTCGAGAAGCTGTGCTTATAATGCCCCCACAACCAAATTCCCGATCAGCTTCTCATTCAATACTTTTACGAGGGATTGACACCCTAAGATAGAAGTATCATTAATGCTGCGAGTGGACAGGCTTTGGCAGACAAGATGCCCAATACTGCCCGTTATTGATTTCAAATATGGCAACAAATTCTAAACAGTTTGGCACACGAGGGGAAATGAAATGCGTTAGTGAGGTAAGTAGTGTTTCATTAGAAAATAAAGTTGATGAACTAACCTCGCTAATGCATGCTATGATGAGTGGTAGTGTGTAACAAGTTAAGACGTGCGACATTTGTTCTCTTAGTGGACACACTTCTGATTTGTATTTGACAATGGAAGACAACTCAACGGAATACGCCCATGCTATTGGTGTTGGATTCAACGCGAATCCACAGTGTAAATATGATCTATTCTCATTGACGTATGTAAACGATTTAGAAGGGGTTTTGTAAATATATCAGCTAATTGGTCCCTAGAAGAAACATGCTTCAAACAAATATCACCTTTCAAACAATGATCACGTATAAAATGATGTCTAATTTCTATATGCTTGGTTCTACTATGCAAAATTGGATTTTTACTTAAACAAATTGCACTGGTATTATCACAATAAATAGGAATATTTTTAACCACAATACCATAGTCAAGCAATTGATGTTTAATCCAAAGGACTTGGGCACATGCACTTCCAGCTGCTACATATTCAGATTCAGCAGTGGAAATGGCTACACTGACTTGCTTTTTACTAGCCCATGAGATCAAAGATGATCCTAAGAAATGACAAAAACCACTAGTGCTTTTTCTATCTATTCTACAGCCACCATGATCAGCATCACTATAAGCATATAAATCAAAAGATTCACAACTAGGATACCATAAACCATGATTAACAGTTCTACTCAGAAATCTAAGAATTCTTTTGCATGCAGTCAAATGAGAAGTTTTAGGACAGGATTGAAATCTAGCACACAAACATGTAGCAAACATAATATCAGGTCTAGAAGCAGTTAAATACAAAAGAGAGCCGATCATACCTCTATAAAGTTTTTGATCAACATCTTCCTCATGTTCAGATTTTTCCAAGACCAGATTTGTTGCCATTGGTGTTGCTGCTACTTTGCATCCTTCCATTTTGAACTTCTTTAGAAGCTCCTTGGTATATTTTGATTGGTGAATGAAGATGCCATTTTTGTATTGCTTGATTTGCAA
>JAOQMP010000002.1:12709371-12728289 GCA_027563575.1 Erythroxylum pedicellare
GAGTATATAATTTGTATGTTGATTATAATTTTTTTTGTTGAATAATTTTCACCCTATAATTTAAATATCAAAATAATAATAATTATTAATACAGTAACATATTCACCAAATATTAATATTCACAACTTAATAAAGTGATAGTATTCTTTTAAATAAAATAATTTGAATTATATATCACTTGGCCTTTTTAATATTAAGAACAAAATTCTAATATGATTTCTGTTGATAAGGGGAATAAATTATCAAAGCTTGAAAATGTATCAAATAATTTTTATAATTATTTTATTTTTGGGTCAAAATAAATACATTATAATTTAAAGAGAAAATTGATTATATAAAAATTACAATTAACACAAAACACATGAAAATTGTAAAAAATAATTAATATGTAAATGTTCTTTTGAAAATTTTAAAATAAATGCTCTTTTTATTAAAATGGTCAGTACAACTTGCGGCTTGTAAAAAGTGTTCATTAAAACAGTCTATCAATTCTCTTTACGCGCCTCTTCTTCTACTCTCCTCTCGCTTAACTCTCCTTTCTCAGATATCTCCGATTTTATCGCGGATTTTGTTCAAAGTTTCCTCAAAATCTTGCAAGTTAGCTAAATTTTTCCTTAAAAGCTTGACATTTGCGAGCACCCAAGTCATCATTGTTTTATTTCTCCTCTATTCCTTTAATTTTCACAGATTTCTTTTTTTTTTGTTTTAAAATTGATCCTATTTCTTTGGCTAATTTTTGCAGGTTTCCCCCGTGTCATGCCTCCAAGATCGAGCAGAAGTGTTGAAGAGATTGAAGCTGAGCTGAGGACTGAAATGGGTGTAGACATGGCATCCAATTACAACGCTTCTTTTCCTATTTATTCGATGGAAGAAGGGTCGAGGTATTTGGCTCTTAAAAATAAAACGATTTTCACTGCGTGATATTTCGATTTCAGTCTCTTAGAACAGATATGTTTAAAAGATAAAGTGATGGCATTCTCTAATAGAGGCGGTTGGGGACATTTTGTACAGATAAATTATCCCGTTTCTCCCGAACTCATATTAGAATTCTTCACATCATTGAAGTTTCAATCCAACAAACCTAAGAAGTTTTGGATCAGATTAGGAGGTGAGCTTTATAGATTAGATGAGAGCTTGTTACGGGAGGTTTTCCAGTTTCCTAGGTTACACGTAGAAGGTTCCCATCAGACCTTCTCAACTACAATTTATTGGAAGTATTTGACTGGTTTGCCTGAGTTTGATCCTCATAATGCATCGAATTCATACATTTTTTCCGCTAAACAGTTGCTGCTCCATAAATTCATGTGTTATGTTGTCTTTGGAAAAAGCCAAAGCAACAAATGCTCGAGTAAGGAACTGGCGCTATTATATTTCGTAGATGAAAGGCACATATCTAACATGTTCATTCATTTTTCCAAATCTCTGATTAAATCTGTGACAAAGAAAACAACATCGATAGAAATGAGCTATTTAGCTACTGCTTTGGCTAAGCATTTTGAGGTTGATGTTAGCGGAGTAATATTTATGAAGCGTGAGTTTTTTTATGTGACATATTTAAGACGCGCGAAAATATTACTACATTATAAGATGCAGTTTAAAGATCATCAGACATGTGCTGCATATAAGTTGAAGTTCTCAGCCGACGCTTCCAGTTTTACACCTCCCATTGCGTCGTCCAATTCAAGTGAAGACGAAGCTGCACCGAAAGACTGGGAAAGAGTGTATAGATTGTTGGTTAACACTTCCAATAACACACAAAACCAACTTAATGCAATGAATATACAGTTGCAATCGATTGCTCATCAGCAGCGAAAGTTGGAGAAGAAAATTCATGAAGCTTGGGAGATGTAAGGACTTCATGTCCCATCTCCATCTTCTTCATCAACGTCAAAAAATTCCTAATTTCTTGTACTTGTTTCATGCATTTCCTTCTTTCATTTTTCTAAATTTTATTTCATTATCCATCAGTATTAATTTTGTGGCGCCTTATTGAATTAGGCAATTCTTTTCGAAGGCTGGAACTGATTAGTATCTATTATATGCAGATGTTAATGTTAGCTCTGTTTGGCGATTAATGTGAAAGAAAGAGAAAAAAATTAAGAAGAAGGAAAGAAAAAAAAGAAAAGAATGAGATATTAATTATATTATAGTAGAAATAGGATTGAGCAATATACTTAAAGATTGAATTAGGCGACTCTTTTGGAAGACTGGGACTGATTAGTAGTAACTATATGCAGAGGTTAATGTTAGTTCTGTTTGGTGATTATTGTGAAAGAAAGGGGAAAATAGGAAAAAGGAAAAAAAGAAAAAAACGATATATCTTAGCAACAAAAAGCGTAAAAAAAAATCAGAAGAAAGAAAACAAAAAGAATGAGATGCAGGAACAACAAGAACTGAGGAATAATTGCTGATATTTATTAATATTTGTTACAAATAATTCTTACTCATTTTGCATACTTAACACTCTACGAGTCTATAATGAGACCTGAACTTTGTTTCACAAACCTTAAAAGTTTTGTTCTGTTATAACCCTTGGCAAAGTTCTTTTCAAAAAAGGATGTACTTTGACATATAAATTAAGATCACGAGCAGCTCAAAACTTGGTGCAAGTTTTTCTTGGTTTATTTATGGAAGTCTGGCTATTATAGATTAAATTATAAATGTTTTGCCTTAATAAAAATAGAAATATTTTAACGTTGCGGTTATACAAGAATCTTTACTAAGAAAACTAATATTAATTGAAGATTTTTTAATACAATTATATAATTATTTTGACACCATGATTATATAGCAATCTTTACTGAGAAACATTTATATAAAATGTCACTTTTTTTATATTTTATGTGTATAATAAACAACATAATCGAATTATTTTAACACGGTGATTATACAACAATCTTTACTAAGAAACATTTATATAAAATGTCAATTTTTAAATATTATTATGTATATAATAAAAAACATAATTGAATTATTTTAACACAGTGATTATACAACAATCTTAAGTAAAAAGCATTTATACTAAATGTCATATTTTTTATATCATTATATATATAATAAAAATCACTCAATAAACATCAACAACCCTCGCGACCGTAAGAGTGAAATTTGGGTTGTAGCACACTCACTGACCCGTCCCATGTTTTTCATTCAGTCTCTCTGAATTTATTCTAGATGGCTATGATTTTTGTTGGAGAGGTTGAGCTATATCTTACAAGTTCAATGATCCAAGCCTCATATAATTTAGAGATCGGACGAAGAAGATATTGCCAAAAAATTGTCACATGTTCATCAGCTAGCAATCCTCAAAGTCGCGATCATGCATGTGCACGATCACGATTTTCGCGCCTGACCTCCAAAATCACTATCGTGTATTTACACGACAACAACTTTTGTGCGAAAGTCTCAAAATCACTATCGTGCATTTGCACGATGGCGACTTTCCTTAGTCACATACCCAACTTCAAACCTCCATAAGTTTTGATCCAAAACTCCAAAAACTTCAAACTTTATATCAATGGAAAGCTAAAAGAAAGATCTGCAACTTTCATGAAGGCAATTTGATCAAAATCTTCCTAGATCACTCATTTAATTCTTATTTAATTCGTTAATTAATTATAAATAAATTACATTTGATAAAGAAAAAACTAAGTTAACTTATCCCGTAACTTTGAACTTAATCTAATAATAATGTTTAACTTTATTAAGATTTATTAATGACTTACTTATATTTAAATTGACCAATATATTATTCATATTTAGCTTATTTATTTAATTTCGTTTAGATTATTTTTAGGCGTAACTGTAATCACTTAAGTAATTATTAGTATATAATAATTAATCATAATTGAACTGTGATCATTTCGGTAATTATTAGTATAGAATAATTTATCATAATTGCTTGTATATTTTTAGCTATTTAATCAATTAATTTTTATTTACACTTAATATTAATTTTTATAACCTTATATTATTTTGACCCGGAACAATTTTACTAAGAAAACTAACATTAAATTGAAGATTTTTTATACAATTATGTGATTATTTTAACACCATGATTATATAGCAATCTTTACTGACAGACATTTATATTAAATGTCAATTTTTTATATTATTATGTATATAATTAAAAAACATAATCAAATTATTTTATCACGGTGATTAGACAACAATCTTAAGTAAAAAGCACTTATACTAAATGTCATAATTTTTTATATCATTATATATATAATAAAAATCAGTCAATAAACATCAACAACCCTCGCGATCATAAGAGTGAAATTTGGGTTGTAGCACACTCACTGACCCATCCCATGTTTTTCATTTTATCTCTCTGAATTTATTCCAGATAGCTATGATTTTTGTTGTAGAGGTAGAGCTATAACTTATGAGTCCAATGATCCAAGTCTCGTGTCTGAAGATCAGACAAAAAAGATATTACCAAAAAGCACGATTGCGATTTTTAGACTTTCGCGAATCAAACAACTTCTTCATACAAACTTAACTTCTCTCATCTACTTTCTCCTTTCATATTTCTTCTTCTTGAACCTAAATAAATCAGATTTCCTGTTCTTAAAAAAAAAGAACAAATGTAATATTTCCTATTTCAACAAATTAAAAAAGACAAAAATTTGGGTTGTAGCACACTCACTCACCCATCCCACGTTTTTGACTCAATCTCTCTGAATTTATTCCAGATGGCTATGATTTTTGGCAGAGAGGTAGAACAATATCTTGAGAGTCGAATGGTCTAAGTCTCGTGTCATTTGCAGATCAGACGAAGAAGATATTGCCAAAAAAGCATCGGATGTTCATCACCTAACAACCATCAAAGTCGCAATTCTACATGTGCACGATCGCGATTTCCCTACTTATCCTGCAAAGTCGCTATCGTGCATTTGCACGATAGCAACTTTCACCATAAATCTCCAAAGTCGCTATTTGCCCGATGGCGACGTTCATGTGAAAATCTGAAAATCACTATCATGCATTTGCACGAAAGCGACTTTTCTTAGTCTTATAGCCATCTTCAAACCTCCATAAGTTTTCGCCAAAAACTCCAAAAATTTCAAACTTTATATCAGTAAAAAACTTGAAGACAAATTTACAACTTTTATAAAGACAATTTTATGAAATTCTTCCTAGATCAATACTGCCACTTTACTAAAAAATCTCTAAATCCTTAAAAACCAAATATCAATTATGTAAGTCTTATTCTGCTAATTAATATATATTTAAACAGTGCCAATCTACTCTCATTTAAATAATCAATCGCTTAATTCTGATTTCATTTGATAATTACTTGTATATAAATTACAATTCGTAAAAAAAAAACTAAGTTCACTAACCCCGTAACTCTAAACTTGATTTAATAATAACATTTTATTTTATTGACATTTATTAATGACTTACTTATATTTAAATTAATCAATATATTAATCATATTTAACTAATTTATTTAGTTTCATATCAATTGCTTTTAGATGCATCTATGATCATTTCAATGATTATTAGCATATAATAATTAATCATAATTGCTTATATATTTTTAACTATTTAATCAATTAATTTTTATTTACAGTTGATATTAATTATTATTATCTTATATTATTTTAACCCTGAACAATTTCGGATTTGTTCTTATATCATTATTTTAGATGCAGAAAAAACCATATTTTCCTAATATTAATATTTCAGTCTTAATCAATCAATCACGATGTATAGTCGTCTTGTCCTAATTATTTATTTTTGGAAACAATTCATTACCCTCTGTATCATTTTACTCTTTAAATTCACTTCTGTAACCTAACACTCACGTCATATTACACCTAATGAGTCAAACAACTTCTTCGTGCAAACTTAACTTCTCTGATCTACTTTCTCATTTCACTTTTCTTCTTCTTGAACCTAAATAGATCAAATTTCCTATTCCAAAAAAAACAGAAGTAACATTTCCTATTTTTATAAATTAAAGAACAGGTCGTTGATATTAGTAAGTTATTCTTTTATTCCTTATTTTTTACGTTTTAAAAATATCTATAATTTTTATAACATGATATCTTATCTACTGTTTGTTACATTTTTTCTTTGATCTTTACAACATTTAACCTCTCATTTTCATGTTGATGTCGTTAAATAACAAATTTAGATTCTTGTGATTATATTGTGTTATAGAATTATATTGTGTTAATGTGAGACATTTTTGGAATAATGATATCTTCATTTTTCATTTATTATTATCTTGTTTTGTAAAATACAAAAATTCTTGCATCAACTGATATTTTGAACTTTTAGTTGCACTTTTATCCCTGGAGTTTTGAAGAAGATGAGTTAAGGATACCTCCATTCTAACATCACTTTCACTCATACGCTTCCCAAATTCATTTCTTCTAATGCAATATGACTCCTTAAACATTGAGTTACCAATTGTTCCGTTTATACATCCTATGCAAATTACCAACTTATAATGATCATATCTCTTAAGTATGATGTCCAAAAACTATAAACTATATACCATTGGAAATCTAAGAGGGCAATCTACAACTTCTAAGAAGACAACATTGCCCCATTTAGCTCAGATTAATATTTTTTTCCTTGAAATTAGAATACGAATTTTTACCCCTACGGAAGACTTGAAATTTGCATTGTACAAACCTGGAATGTCCTAAGCATAACCATGCAACTGCCAATATTAATTCATTAAACTCTCTAATCTCTACTCATTTGACTCATCACTTACAACTAATTCTCATCATTCACAAAAATCCTATCTTTCTTTTCATTAATATCTCACTTATATATATAACAATAATTCATATTCAAGAGTCATCATCTCTAGTTGATAATTTCAAGTATACCTATTTTCAACTCAACATCATCCATACACAATTCATATTTCAGTAACATCATAAGATAAAAGTTTACAAAACTTTAATGGAATATCATGTCACAATACATCATTTCGCAAAATTTCCAAAATATATAAGATACTTGAATGATAATTGCTCAAAATGCAGCTATAGCCTTGTTTTACATAAATTACTCAAAAACAAAACAAAACATGCAAATTCGGAGTGATGCCTTGACTCTCTTTCACTCGATCTCTTGCTCATCACCTGAATAGGGGAAGGAGAGTGGGGGTGAGCTTAAAAACTCATGGGTAATAAGTTTATAACAAAGAAAAAAACAAAACCTTGAAAATATTCATTTGTTTGATAAAATTCATATTGAATTTATAAGGCACATGTTTTTCAAATTCTTGTCATGTAATCCAATTCAAAAAAAAAACAAAATTTATACATTAATCAACTTGTTCACAAAATCTTAAATACATAAGCACATCAGAATGGTTGGGGTGGGTCCAAAGTAGAACGTACTAACCATTTCCACATAATGGTCATTTGTAGCCGTGAACAAAATGTACTATTGAAATCCCACTTAATGGTCTTACATAGTTGTGAACTTAGGGGACTCCGTGAAGGAGCTCCATGCCACTAGCAGGCAAACGAGAGAAGTCTTTGGTCAAAGTGCAGTTGACATAACTTAGGAGATCACCACAAAACCATATAACATATATTTCATGACTTGAAAATAGATTGCCCAAAATGGCACTTTTTTGAAAACATGATTTTTTTATCATTTTGCCACAAAGGCATATTTCAGAAACACATCCATGAACACAAAATATTTCACATGCATTTCCATCAAATTCATATACCACACATATAACAATTTCTCAAGTCATTTAAAAGCAATAATGCAACAATTATAAAGCAATTTGAAATTATTTTATTTTCTTGCTTTAAAAGAAAAAATTCATGGCTCAGCACTCAATTATAAATATGAAACCCTCCTAATTGGATTGCAAAAATCCAAACTCAAAGTTGTCTTTCCTCTTACTCTTGGATAGGGTTCTCTTTGTTTCCTATAACAAACCAATTTCAGCTACACCATTATGTTGTGGTGTATCAGGCATTATAAATTATGCATAAATGCCCTAACTTTGAAGAAATTTTACAAATGGACATGGACATTGTCCATTCTCATCATATTTGCCATAATATTTATCACTTCTATCAGACCTTACGACTTTCACTTTTCTATCTAACTGCCTTTCTACCTCATTAATGAACACCTCAAGAATATCCCCCAATTGAGACTTTTGATGCAGTAAATAAAGATAACAACAAAGTGAATAATCATTAATAAAGGTGATAAAATACTTTTCACCGCTTTAAGATGGGACATGAAATGGAGCACATATATCAGTGTGTATTAATTCAAGTAACTCAATACTTCTTGTGGCTGAATTTTAGATATGTGTTTGGTTTGCATGCCTTTAATGCAATCCACACACAAATTCCAATAAGTAAAATCTAGTTGAGGTAAGATTTCATTTTTCAATATCCTCATCACCCTGTCTCTAGATATATGGCCTAACTTTTGATACCATAAGTAAGCAGATTGTTCATTATGTGCACTATGTTTATTACCAAAATTATCTTCAACATAAAAAAGGGATTCAAATGAATTAACATCAAGGTTGAAATGATATAAACCATTTATTAATGTACTAGAATCATAATAGTACTATCGTTTACATAAAGAAAAAATAACATTTCTAACATTGAAATTAAAACCTATCTTATCTGACTTACTAACAGAAACTAAATTTCTAGCACATTTAGAAACATAAAGACACTTTTCAAGATCTAGACTACAACTAGTGTCTAAGATCAATCTATACATCCCTATTCCTTCTATTCATGCTTTTATTCCGTTACCCATATACAGGAACTTTTTAGTTCCGTTTATGATTTGTATCGAAAATAATCCCTGCATAATATGTGACACATGAGTAGTTGCACCCAAATCTAACCACCAGGTATTATTAGGTACCTTGATAATATTTGATTCAAAACATACTGAAACAGCGTACTTACCTTTCTTTTCGGACCAAGCCTTTCTCTTAAAGCAGTCTTTCTTGAAGTGACCAACTTTCTTGTAGAAGAAACAATGCTGCTCCTTATGGATTTAATGCTCATTAACCTTCATTGGGGCTTTGTCCTTCTTCTTTCTCTTCTTTCTTGGCTTTCCCTTTCTATTGCTAGCTTCTTTTGTATTGTGAAGTGAATAGAGTATTCCTTCATTTTCTTTAATCTCCCTTCCTCTTGCACTAACATGGTCTTAATTTCTTGAAAGTATTATTTTTCCTTCATAGTGTTTTAATTCACTTGGAACTAACCAAATTCAGGAGGAAGTAAGTTGATGATGAACTGTACTAGGAAGGATTCACTCATATCTATGGCCATTGATTTTAGCTTCACAGCCAGATTTGACGTACCTGTTACATGATAATATATAGGTTGTGACTAGTCAAACTTCTTGGTCGTCAATTCGTTCACCAATCTTCCTACAATAGACTTATCAGTTATGTCTAATTATGAGTACTCTTTGATTTTCATCATGAATCCCCTTACATTGTCCATATGAGGCATTAATGCCTTAACAATTTCAGTCATTGTCAATCGCATCAAGTTTAGACTCAACCTATTAGATTTTTCCCAAGCCTCAAAATATATCCTTTCAGCTTAGTTACTGGTCTTAGTAATAGTTGCAGGCTTCTCTGCAACTAATTTCAGGTCTTATCCATAATAACCAATTGAAATTGGATTTACTCAGACCAATCAACATAATTTAGCCCATTAAACTTGATCAGACCATTGCCCATAGCTAACAAATTATTAAAACTGCAAATGTAAAAACAAACTCACATATTAATACTTACAATTAATATTGGGTGATACTTAAACACATATCTTTAATCCATGATGATGCTAACATACATATATACACACTTTGATAGACAATCAACCATACTCAAGCTAGTATGCATGTTATCTTTGGATATACAAACATATTCACCAAATAGGTCGATAAGTCTCTTTAATGTTGTAATTATAAGTAATGATCCACTTTTGGATGATCTTCTAGCATTATAATTAATAAACTTAATTGTTCATTTCATCTATTATGTCATTTATCAATATTATATAATATAAACAATTGAAAGAATGCATAATTAAATGTCTAAATATCTTTTCAAGCAAGGTCACTTTGGTGACCAACAAGCTTTCTATACAATAAACATTTAATTAGTAATTATACATGAATTTTGGAATTTAATTATAATGTTGTAAAGTCCAAAACTATATTAGAGACTAAAACATAATTGACTCTATACGTTAACAGCCATGTTCAGCCTTTTGACTTGTCAACAAAGAAGTCATGATTTTCATACATTTTAATCCCTAAATATTCTACTTTACAACAACACAACCAAAATTCTCTCAACAGTGAGCCCCATGAAACCTTGTCTTTTAACTCTTTTGTTGTCCAAAAATAGAAACACATTTTTCATATCTCATATAAATGCAGTAAATAATTAATGTAACACAAATCCAATGTCTTAATGGTGATTCCACAAAAGCCTTGACATTTCTTTCAGTTTTTATTTTCCAGAATTTGTAGTAAACAAGTAATGCAAACAAAAAACAAAACTTTGATCATGAGTCCCACAAAACTTTTCTTTAAACCTTTATTTTATACACTCAAGCAGTCTTCTCTCCAGCTTTTATTCCTTTTAAAAGTTACAAGTCAAACCATAATTAATGCATCTACATACTTAAAACCAATCCTTTTGTTTTTTAAGATTTCATTCAAACAGAGTAAACAATTAATACAACGTAGATATGTAATGGTAGGCCTGACAAACATGAAAATATGGTTCACCGTAGTCTTTAGAAATAGTTTATATCATCTTAGAAAACCCAATTTAATAGTTATTCCAACAATAGACATGTAAGTCGTCGCAATCTCTAACTTGAATTAAATTAATTAATTCAAACCCAATCAACAATTCATATAAATTGACAAACAAGATTACAACGAAAATGATAAATAATCTTCTATAACCTTAAAGTAATATTAATTGTTACCAATTATTTTAGGGTTAAATTTAATGTTCACTAATACCACATGTAAGATTTAATCTTTAACATTCTAAGTAATATTTCAAGCATAGAATTTACTCAAGAACATTTATGACACAATTAATTCAACACCTTCAAATCCTAAAATTAATGCTATAAAGAAAAGGGAGAAATGCTAACCTTGATCCATACTTGTGTAATCTCTTCTTGTTAGCAAATTCCTTCTTCACGCAAAAACTTTATCCATTCTTGCCTTCTTCCTTTCTTCGTTCTTTTCAATAGTGTAAGAACATATGTGTTTTGATATATGTAAACGTTTCTTAAAAATTGAAGGGAGAGGGAACGTTTTCTTTATTAAGTAACCCTAATGACATAATTTCCTTTAACAATCCCAATAACCATTATTTTGGGCTCACTTTATATTAGAATCAAATAAAGTAATATGAGCCACGCTTACGATTATTAAATTAATCTAACACAAACAAGTGTATTAACTTCAGAATGCAAAGTAGATTAGAGAAGTCTTACATATATGTTTGATGGGTGATCCTGGAGTTATGAAAAGCCAGCTTTTGAAGCATATAATTAATGTAGCTCCCGGGGGTGTGTACACGACTGGTAGAGGAAGTAGTGGAGTTAGCCTAACTACTGTTGTTTAGAAAGATCAAGTTACAAATGAAATGGTCTTGGAAGGGGGAGCTTTGGTATAATTGATACTTTCTTTTTTTGAAATTCTTTTTGTGGAATTGAACATTCATTGTCTTCCACTTAGATATGCGGGATCTCTTAGAAATTGACATACTATTATTTAGTCAAATGTTGTGAAAGCGGCCTTGTTCTAAAGCAATTTATGATATTGATTTAAACTGAATGCCTGGTATTTCATTGTTTAGTTTTTTTCTTGACTTTTTATTTGATTTAGTTTAGTGAATGGGTTCATAATTATAAATCAATAGATAACTGTTGATGTTACTTATACAGCTAACTCTTATTGATGCATACATATAATTCTTATTGATGCGCACAGCTCTACTGGTTTCGAGCTAACTGTATATGCCTTTTCAGCTAATTATTTCCTAAAATGTGGGAAATATTTAAGTAAAGATGTCATGATCTATTGTGGCTATTAGCAATACGTGTTATTGATGAGTTTGATAAGATGGATGAGTCAGGCCATGCAACAATTCATAAAGTTACGAAACAGCAAGCAGTCAGATTTTCCAAGGCTGGTATTACTACAACTTTGAATGCAACATTGATGGAGAGGATTGGTTATGCAAAGATATGCATAGAAATTCCAAAGTCTGCTCCTTTACCTAAAACCTTGCCTATTCTTCGACTTGCTGAAATAGGTGAGTTGGTAAGAGATGAAATAACTATTTCTTATCCTTGGAAGCCTTCTTTTTCTAACAAGAAATGGTGGCTACTAGTAAAGTTTATAAATCAGGTTGGCATGATGATTTAATGACAAAGGATAGGTTATCCTAGGGATAAGTAGGTCAGCTAGATAATGGGTAAGTTATTGTTGAAGCTAGGGATGGTATGAATTTGGTTGAGCTAGATTTGGTTGAACATAGTGAAAACCTTAATATTAGAGGAAAGAATGTGGAAGGAATGATAGGGCAATAGTGGAGACAATTCAGGCTCTAGCTAATAAAGAAAATATCCCTCCTATAGTGACAGATGAGAAAGAAGCAAAGCAATATGGTGTAGCTAAGAATGCTAGCGAGGGAGTAATAACAGATGGGCCTTTCATTCCCACATAGATGCCTAATAGGAATGAGGCAACAATGGCAGATCGTGTGCAAAATAATTGGAAGGTAGTACATGCTCATAGAGAGTCTGAATATACGGAGCAAATCACAATAGAAGTTACAGAGCCAGTTACTATTATCGGTAAAGAATTAGATTCAGGCGTGGATGATGTTGCTCCTAGTCAGACTTTAGTGGTAATAACTAAAAGGGGTGCGGGTCAAAAAAAAGACAAAAAAAGAAGCACAAAGGGGTTATATCCCTTGAATGTCTTTTTTACGGGTTCCACTAGATGACGATACTACTATGGAATACTAGGGGATTAAATGACCCCCTTAAAAAGTTATTGGTATAGGAAGTTGTAGTAAATAAGAAACCTATTTTGGTGGGGCTCTTAGAGACCAACATAAAGGTTGGTTTTGTCCAAAAGGTATGGCTTATTTGGGTTCAAAATGGAAGTTTATTTTAAATCATAATTATCATTATAATGGCAGAATTTTGTGTTGGTATAATATGGATTTGGTTGAGGCTTATACTATCAAGATCAAGATGAGTGAGCAATTCATTCATCTACATTGTGGGTTAATAGGCAAGTTCCATTTTGAAGTTACAATATATATGCCTCCAATTGTGATTTTCAAAGGGCTAAGTTGTGGGAGGAGATGCAGGTTATTCATGCTAATATGTAAGATCAGTGGTTAGCTTTAGGGACTTCAATTGTTGTTTAAAGTTAGATTAAGTAGAGAGCGGTGTGGTTTTTCATTCTAAAACAGGGAAAGAGCTACTTCAATGAGTCGATTTAAAAAATAAACAGCAGGGGAATATGTTTATAAGGAAAAAAATTAGATAGAGCTATAGTGAATCAAAGATGGTTCAATTCCTTCCCTAGGGCATCGACTTAATTTGGAGATCCAGTATTTTAAGACCATACTTCTATTTTGGTTCAACAGATGTGTGTTGGATCTCGAATAGGTGCTTCGTTCAAATTTTTCAATGGTTTAACTCAAGTAGAAGGTTTTTTGTTCGTAATCGGTAGGGTTTGGGATAGAGAGGTAGTTGGGTACAAAGCTTTCCAACTTATGCAAAAACTGAAGCTAGCAAAAATATCAACCAAAAAGTTTAGCAAAGAACATGTTTAGGACTTGAAAGAATTGAGTAAAGCGTTGAAAGAGGTTTAATAATAGTGTTATATGGATCGACACAATGTTAGATTAAGGACTCTTGAAGTAGATCAGTTGAAGAATTACCAAGAAGCACTGAGATTTTAAAGTTCAATTATTAAACAGAAAGTAAGACAAACATGGTTTAAAGAAGAGGATATCAATTCTAAATTTTTTCAGGTGTCTTTGTTGGTTCGAAGGAATACCAACACCATCACTGAATTGAAGGATGAGGAGGGTAACTTGATATCTAATCAGCAAGAGATCTCTAATCACATTTGAGGCTACTCATCAATCTAATGAGGAGCACTGAAGTTCAGCATAGTGGATTTGTGGTAGGAAATGTTCTAGAGTTCACACCAAACCAATCACTCCTAGACATGCTCAATGCCCCTTACACTACCCAACAGGTTAAAGAGGTGGTGTTTCGATTACATAGTTTGAAAGCGCTGGTCCTGATGGATATTTTACAAGTTTTTTTCAGCAAACTTGGGGCATCAAGGGCCCCCTCTTAACTAATGCGGTGCTGGAGTTCTTTTCTTTTAGTTCATTGTTGAAGGAGATCAACCATACTTTCATTTGTCTAATTCCTAAAACAAATAGGCCCACAGTGATTACGGACTATCATCCAATCTCTTGTTGTTCGACTGTCTATAAAATTATGGATGCTTTACTAGAGAATAGATTCAACGTAGTGTTGTCAGAGGTGGTCAATGTGGCACAAGGTGCTTTTCTACCATTGAGAAGCATCAGTGACAATACACTGATTCTTCAAAAGTTATTGGGGGAGTATCATACTGGGAAACATATTAAGAGTTATGCATTGAAGCTTGATTTATTTAAAGCTTATGATACCATTAGTTGGGAATATTTGAAAGTTTGTTTAGAATCCATCAGTTTACCTGACATATTTTATCAATGGATTTAACAATGTATATAAACTACATCGATGAGTGTGATAGTGAATGAGATTCCAACGAGACCACTTTTAAATTCTAGAGGGATTAGGCAAGGGGATCCACTTTCCCCTTACCTATTCACTCTAGCTATGGAGGGATTTTCTAGACATGTTTCTAAACTTATTAATAGAAACGATCTATTTCAATACCATTTTAAATGTAGGGATCTGAAATTGTCACACTTGCTCTATGCTGATGATGTTATTATGTTTTGCAAGGCTAAAACTCATATTATTATGATGATGATGAACATGGTATACACATTTTTGGTTGGTCAGGGATAAAGATAACTGAGTAGAAGAGTGGAATGTATGTGTCCTCTAATGTCAGGAACCAGAATGGATAAGCAATATGGTGGGGTTTGCACTACAAAAAACTCATTTTTGCTATTTGGGAGTTCCTATTACTTCGGGTAAGCCTAAATATTCAGATTTTATACCTTTGTTAGAAAAGCTATAATCTAGAATCCTTGCTTGGCAGAACAAATTCTTGTCATTAGCTGCTAGAGTCACCCTTATTGCTTCTGTTTTGAATAGTATGAATGTTCATTGGGCAGCTCATATAGTAATCCCAAAGAGAGTGATCAAGGAAATGGAGAGGTTATCAGAATCATTCCTATGGTCTATCAAAACTGAAAACAGTAAAGGGATCAAAGTTAAGTGGAGTGAAATTATTCTTCCGAAAAAGCAGGGGGGGGGGATTAGGGGTCATTTCAATTACCCAAATGCAACGAGTTTTGCTACTGAAGAGGATTTGGAGATTATTTGTTGATAAGGAAACATTGTGGGTGAAATGGGTGCAGATTTATCATCTTAAATTTCAAAATTTTTTGAAGCTTCAAAAGAGTTGTGAATATTCATGGATATTCAAGAGCATGTTAAACCTTAAAAAGCATATTTATCCTTGTATGAAGTATAAAGTAGGGGATGGTGAAGACATTTGGTTGTGGTTTGATAATTGGACTAATTTCAATCCCCTTTGGTTACGTAATGACTTACAATTGTTAACGAGTAGAATTCTTAACGAGGCTAAAGCTACATGGTTCATCCAGGAGAGGGATAGGATCCAAAATATTAGGCACTTTCATCTACTACAAAACTATTTACCTAAGTTGCCTACGGTGCGAAAAAAGGATAAGGTGGTATAGACTGTACATATTAGTGGGTGGTTATTTAATAATAAATCAGCTCATAATCTACTGGTGGTGCCAATAGAGTCAATCCCGTGGGCAGAAATAGTATGGAAGCAGGTTTTGAGCCCCAAATCTGTCATTTTCTTGTGGTTAGTTATAAAGAACATATTAAGAACTAAAGACCGTTGGTTTGAGAGACACAATCCGCTTTGCATCTTATGTAAATAATTAATTGGGAGTAGATACCATTTGTTCTTTGAGTGTGAATATAGCAAATCGATGTGGAGCAAAATTTTTCACATGATTAGACTTCGAAAGTTCTTTTTTGATTGGAATGAAACATTGAACTATATCATTCGATATTTTAACTCAGGACAGAGGGATGGAATTATCATCAAGACTTCTTTATAGATAGTGATCTATTATTTATGGAGGGAGAGAAATAGGAGAATTTACAAAAATAAGGAGCAGCAAAAATATAAACTTGCTGAGGCAATTGTCAGCCTGATTAAAGAAACTATGATAGCCAAAGGGAAGCAAGACAACATTAGCCAAAAACTCATATCGTTATGGTTAGTCTAATTTTTAATTTTTAATTGCTATACATTTTGTGTAGTGTAGGTTTTTACTACTTGTAGGATCCACGAGGAGGATTGTGTATACGTTTCTACTTTGGTAATATATTCCTTTTAAAAAAATTTAAAAAAACTGTTGTTTTAGTTGCTACTAATCTAGCTTGGTTATGTAGCGCCCCCTTACCCTAGGGTACATACGGAGACATCCTAAAGATATTCCAGTACATGATCTAAGATAATGGCGTGCTAAGATCAATCACATCACTCACTTAACATGGCATCATCTATCTTTGTTCTCTTATAATTATCATAAGGAAAGTCACCATATTTTTAAAACCAAATTTTCCTCATTTTATTTCATAAAAACCGAATTTACAATGTAGCTTTTACAATATTGTCCGAAATATATACATGATTCAAACCTAATACAAAAATGCTATATGAAAGTGGAAATATACAAAAATCTATCTAAGCAATCCAATCCCAGCTGACCAATCTTTGAGCCATTTCTTCTTTTCCCCAAAAGTACAAGTCTACACTGTTTGTACGTCTCTTAGTAGGTAAAGTCGTCTCTCAGTCCTGAAAAGTCAACATGTAATTTTGTATGAGTTTTGCAAAAACAATGAGGTAACCATCATCGATGGTTCACTCAATTTATGCATCACATCATTACATATAACACATATTTCAAAACCTTGCATAATTCATCATAAACCATATTCATGCTCAAGAGTAGACAATTTAGCATCTCAAGTAGACCAACATGCTTAATAAAATGCATATGAATGCTCATATGACTCTTTTTCAAAGATTACGTTGTTGTGACCGAGTGTCTAAACTATCCTGTATCTATTGTGGATATAACTGTCCCTTATCCGTTAGGGATACAAGGCTCGTTTTACATAGTGAGCCTTAGGATCTTATACACTTTGGATCTTTTAGCTCATTTTTGGTGGCTACTCCGATCACAACTCCCATTATCTGATCATGTATTCATGTATGGAATGCATCTCACATTTTCAATCAATCATATCATGAAACACTTAGTTTGTCACATTCACATGCAAGTAGCACTTTAATATCTCATTTACATTTCACAATCATCGAACCTTCTGTCTGGAAATCAGCACAATTCAATTCACATTCACGAAGCAATTCAAACATAATTTAACACAAAAAATAATTGAGTAGAACTATCTAGGTTACTCACAGGTCGCTCCCGAATCTAATGCCTAGAAGTTTCGGCAACATCGAGATGTTGACATTCCAACTGCTCCTTTATATCACACAATAAACGCATATCAAAATTTGCACACTTATAAGTGTTTATTAATGCACATATATATATATAAAAGGTCCACAATGCATGTTCGTAACAATCCCAAGTATCTATCCATTATTCTCATCATGTAAACATTTGTATTACCAACTCACATAAGTACCATGTATACTTTGGTCTATATCCCAATAAAACCATAAAAATCACAATTCATAACTCAATGATCAAAATTTCATATTTTTCCCAAAAACTAACTTTCAGGTCTACTATTGTTGATCATTTAGATAATGAAAATGGGGAAATTTGAGAACATTTTCTTCTATAAAATTACTCCCCTATGTCTTATGTTTCTAATGACACAAACATCTTTCAATTTGATTTAGTATTGTGAAAGTTATACTCCAAATATTTTGGGACTGCTTTTATTCTGAGATAGTACCCTATACTTAACTTCCACCCAGAAATTAAAACTCTTAAAGTCCGATTCAGAATTTTATTTCTTTATATAATTTATATCCCTATGTCTCTAGTTTACTTCAAATTAAGAATCAGTCCATTTGAATAAGTATAGAAAAAGATATGCCCAAAATACTAAAACCTGTTTAGTGTAGAGAAAAGTCCACCGCGGTGAACTCCTCAATAGAGGAATTCTCGCGAAATTTCACAAGTTCACTGCAGCGAAACCTAAAGTTGGCCACAGTGAACTTTACCCGAAAGAAATCCTAGCTAACCTTCAAGTTCACCACGACGAACTTCCACAGATTCATACCCAGTTTTTCAACTTCAGATCAAATTTTGAGACTCTTCTAAACATAATTTGAATTCAACTTCTACATAACAAATGTAGCTATACGTCTCTAGTTTAATCTAAATTAAGAATAATCTCATTTAGATAACTAGACAAAAAGTTATAGCTAAAATACTAAGGCATACTCAATGAACATTTTCTAATTAATCATCTTCAAACTTTCCAGATTTTTATACCTAACTTTACTTATACAAAGATCACCATTTTCTACTTCATTTACTCCCCATTTTCAACTCCATTTCATCTCAATATCATTCACCAA
>JAOQMP010000002.1:12735129-12752032 GCA_027563575.1 Erythroxylum pedicellare
TCATATTTAAATTAATCAATATGTTCATCATATTTTATTTGTTTATTTAATTTTATATAAATTAGTATATAATAATTGATCATAATTGCCTGTATCTTTTTTGCTATTTAATGAATTAATTTTTATATTTACACTTAATATTAATTAGTATTAGTTTATATTATTTTTAGTCGAACAATTTTCGATTCTTTCTTCTATCATAATTTCAAATCCTTAAAAACGTCTTAATCAGTCAATCGTCGTATAGCCATTTGTTTGTGATTGAAATAAGTTACATCCTTTTTTTTTTCAGAAACAATCCATTAACGCCTTTATCTTTTTACTATTTAAATTTTCTTCTCTAACTTAACACTGAAATCATATTTGACTTAACGAATCAAACAATTTCTTCCTGCAAACTTTACTTCTCTAAGCTACTTTCTCTTTTCAGTTTTCTTCTTCTTTAACCTAAATACATCAGATTCCCTGTTCCAAAAAAAAACAGCAAAAGATTCGACCAATATTATTTTGCAAACTTTACAAAATTTTTCCTAATTCGTTAAATTCTTAGATGATCATGTTTGTTAAATATATAGTTTGTTAGATTTTTGTCAAATGTATTGTTAACCTTATTTGTCAAGTCTATGCTTATTAGATGTTTTCTTTTATTTATTGACATATACAGATGTTAACACTTCATTATAAACTCTTTATTAAATCTATGCTTTGCTGCATGTATTGTGTTACAAGTTTTTATTATACTCAACATTCATAAATGTAATTTATTCTTTTTTATACCTGTCTCCTTAAATATTATTTATAATATATATTAAATTATATTTAATATATATATATGTATATGTATATATTTCACGAATATTATTATCAGAAATATTTTGATCTTTTTGACAAGCGTTATCAATCGATACGTCAAAAGCGTCAATGTTATCTGCGTTGTTTAGGTATTCAAATATGGATAGAAATGCTAGAAGGCGTCAAAAATATGCTGAAATGGCAAATGATAAAAAACAAGAATTGTTACGACGACATAGAGAAACTCAAGTTGCAAAAAAGAGAATTTATGCTTTACCTACGCTTCACCAAACAATTACTAATCAACATAGCGATTCTTTCGTTAATGCCAAACCTTCTAGCAGTCAACTTCTCATTTGTCAACCCTGTAATCAACAAATACATTATCAATCTACCGATTTTCGTGTATATCATATTAATCAAGGTATTTTTTACCTATATTAAAACTATTTTTAATATGACTACACCACAAACTGATCATGTTGTTTTTATGTGTTTGAAGGGATAAATCATCGTACCTCTTCTTCGAAGTTAGCAGTTCTGCAGAATTTACCTATTGAGCCTCAACAACTCCGTTTTGTTTCGAATTGTGAACATTGTTATGCGAAACGATTTTATCTTGAACCTCCATCATTTTGTTATTCGTCAAGACAAATTTTGATTGTTGCTCCTCAAATGTCTCATGCTTTAAAATCTTTATTTTTAAACAATGAAGAAGAATCAGAACATTTCAGGAAGAATGTTCGTACATACAATAACATTCTAGCTTTTACTTCCTATGGAGCTAGATATGATCGCGACCTAACAAAAAACAAGAAGGGGGTTTATACATTCTGTGTTTAAGGACAAGCTTATCATTTCCTTGACAGTTTAGTGCCAACAAGCAATAAGGTATCTGGAATCCAACTTTATTTCTTTGATACTGACGAAGAACTAAGAAGAAGGATTAGCAGTTGTGATAAACTTCGTGAAAATACATTGAGACTAATTATGGCAGCTCTTCAAGATAACCCTTATGCCAAGTTCTTTCAAAGTCTTAGAGATATTCCGTCACTTGAGAATCACGAAATAGTTCTCAGATGTTATCCCGAGCTTGATCAACTTGTTTATAGTCTTCCTACTGGATCGCAAGTAACTGCTATATGGACTAAAACTGATGATGAACAAAATGATAAATCTCCTCACATCAAGTCTACGCTCACTCGGGAACAAGTTATAGAATTCAATCTTACTATGCGTGTTATGACCCGCTTCAATATCCACTCTTATTTCCTCTTGGTGAATCTGGATGGCATTGTGGCATTAAGCGGGTAAGTCCACATACAAACAGGACCAATGTTTTACATGAAAGAACCAATGTTTCTTTCCACTCTTTTACTGATCCATCTGAACTATTCACTCTAGAAAACATAAGCAAGTTGTCTTTTTATTTGGTTATTTTTCAAATATTATTTAATTAAACGATTTTATTTATCAATCTTATTTTTATTGTTACTAGCTACTGAAGAAGGACACTCTGAACGTGGTTTAGTATTTGCTAGAGAATATATTACTATCGACTTTAAATGAGAGATAATGACGAATCCATGCTCCTCTATAACTTAAGACTACTTCGGCAATTCGTTGTTGGTACTTATATAAAGATTGAAACATCCCGACTTGATTTCTATAGAAAAAAACAAAATGAGATACGCACAGAAATTTTAGAAAGTGTTTTAGATAGCATTAACGTTGGTTAAACTGAAGGTTCTAGAATTGGTCGTCGAATTGTCCTCCCAGCTTCGTTTATCGACGGTCCAAGGGGTATGAAACGATGTTATCTCAATGCAATAGCTCTAGTATAAAAATATGGTAAACCAAATATTTTTCTCACTGTCACTCGCAACCCTACATGGAAAGAAATACAAGACAATCTTAAATTTCATAAAAAGGCGCAAGATAGACCAAATTTATCGGCTAGAGTATTCAGAGCTAAATTTGAAATTCTCAAAAATGAGTTAATCAAAAAACAAATCTTTGGAGATGTCGTCGCATTTGTTTACGTTATTGAATTTCAAAAGCATGGATTCCCTCATGCTCATTTACTGCTGATACTTAAGCCACATTTTAAGTTACTAAATCCAGATTCTTATAATCAAATCATATCTACTGAAATACCTAATCCTGATCAAAATTCTAGGTTATATTCTCTTGTCATAAAGCATATGATCCACGGTCCTTGTGGTCTTATGAACAAAGATTTTCCTTACATGAGAAATGGTGTATGCAAAAACCATTATCCCAAGAATTTTACTCCTTTCTCTATTCATGGTGAAAACAGTTATCCATACTATAGACAAAAAGATGATGGAAGCAAAGCAAAAATTCACAGATATGAGGTTTATAATAGGTGGGTGGTTCCTTATAATCCATACCTTTTGATGCTACTTGATTGTCACATTAATGTTGAAATATGCTCAACTGTGAAGCTTGTTAAATACTTATACAAATATGTCTTTAAGGGCCATGAACTTGTGAACTTTAGCATCGCCGATTAAGAGAACACAATTAATATTGATGAAATCAGTAATTTCCAAGAAGGTCGTTAGATTTTACCTCCCGAAGCTTTATGTCGCATATATGAATTTCATCTAGAAAAGATTAATCCATCAGTTTATATACTACAAGTTCACCTCCCAAATCAACAGTTTGTTTCCTTTGAAAAAAATGCTAATTTGTTTTATTTGTTAAGAAATATCGACTTCTCGAAAACAATGCTGACCGAATTTTTCAAGATGAATTTGACAAATAAAAAGGCTACAGAGATGAAATGTCTGTATAGAGATTTCCTAGAACATTTTGTTTGGAATCAAAAAACAAAACATGGTCAGAAAGAAGCCGAAGAAAAGTAATAGGAAGATTAGTTACTGTTGAACCTCGAGAAGGAGAGAGGTATTACTTGAGATTATTACTCACGTATGTTAAAGGACTAACATTATTTGATGACTTGTTAACTGTTGATGGTCAGAAGATTAACTGTTTCAGGGAGGCTGCACTACAATTGGGATTGCTATCATTTGACTCTTACATAGAACAAACACTTGAGGAAGCTTTCATCTTTCAAATGCCTGCATCCCTCAAACTTTTATTTGCCACACTCTTGTTCTATTGTTCACCGACAAATCCTAAGCAGCTCTGGGAAACTTTCAACCATGACCTTTGCTCTAACTACCAGTATGCTTCTTCTTTCTATAATACGTATACATCTAATGACGTTACAAAAATGACCCTTCAAGATATTAATAAATCTCTAGAACAAATGGGGAAAAGCTTGGCCGATTATCATTTTACTGATCATCAGTTTCATGTTGATTATCATCAATAACAAACTAAGGAAGTACAAAGTGAGATGAATATACAAATTGATCCGGAAGACCTATTGTTACAATCAAGGTTGAACAATGAGCAAAAGCACATATTTGATTTAATAATGAATTCAATTTTGACTTCAGCCAGTGCAAGTTATTTTATTGATGGTCCAGGCGAAACTGGAAAAAATTTCTTATATCGAGCTCTCCTTGGAAATTTACGATCACAGGGGCATATTGCAATTACTGTCGCCACATTGGGCATTGTAGTCTCAATCCTTCCAAGTGGTAGGATAACTCACTCAAGATTTAAAATCTCACTTAATTTTTCAAAGCAAAAAGTTTGTCAATTAAGCAAACAAAGTAGTATTGTAAAATTGATATTTGAATCTAGCCTTATTTTATGGGACGAGGCTTTCATGGAAAAATTAGAAGCCATTGAAGCATTTCACAATTTACTTCAAGATATAATGGACTCTGATAAGCCTTTTGGAGGAAAAATTGTTATATTTGGTGACAACTTTTGTCAAACATTGCCAGTTATTGAACAAGCAACAAAACAACAACTCATTGATTCAAGTCTTCTAAATTCACAGCTTTGGCCATGCATGTGTAAATTCTCTTTGACGATAAATATGAGAGCTGTGTCAAATCTAGTTTTTTCTGATTTTTTATTGCGAGTTGGAGAAGGCATTGAGCCAATGGATGAGCAAGATCAAATATGCTTGCAAAAAGAATTGATTATTCCTTATGACAACAAGGATGAATCTCTTAATATGTTAATATTTTTTTCATTATATATTTTACTATCATTTTTTACAATTGCTGTTACATTTTTTTGATATAGCATTATCCTCACCAGGTTACTTGAAAACGTCTTTCCTAACCTAAGCTTATATTCATCCGATCTGTATCAGATGATAAACAGATGTGTGTTATGTCCATCAAACAATTGTGTTGATGAAATTAATGACATGATGATTCAAAAATTGCTAGGAAATATCCATTCATATAAGAGTTTTGACAAGACGATTAAACAAAGACATCAAGCTAATTATCAAGATTTTCTCAATTCTTTAATCCTAAAGGCCTACCTCCATATAAACTCTTGCTCAAAGAAGGCTCTCCAATTATGCTAATCAGAAATTTAAATCCAACTGAGGGACTATGCAATGGAACAAGGTTGATATGCAGACAATTAAAAGATCATACAATTTTTGCTGAAATTGTATTTGGACCTCACAAAGGAAAATTCATTTTTATACCTAAAATTCCTTTACAATATTCAGAAATGAAAAAATGGAATTCCTTTCGTCAGAACACAATTCCCAATTCGTTTGTGTTTTGCAATGACCATAAACAAATCTCAAGGTCAACACTTGATCATATAGGAATTTATCTCCACCAACCTATATTCTCGCATGGACAACTATATGTGGCTCTATCAAGAGCTCGAACTCTTAAATCAGTTAAAGTTCTTATTATTCCTGAAACTTTTGAATCTTCAAACTTTGATTAAAAAACAAGAAATATTGTTTTCTATGAAAATTTTCAGTTAGTCAAATTATAAAAAATAAAAATTCTTAAGAGGTATGTTAGTTGTTTCTTTGGTCACTTGATATAATTTCATTTCATGTAAAAAATTCTTTTTCTTCACTTATTCATTAAACATATTCTTTCAGTATGGAAAACCGTTTATTGATTAAGGATATTTTACCTGGGACTCAATGGTGGTCTTGTGAAATAATAGTCTAAGAAAAACAACATATTGTCACTTCGCCTGCTACACCATCAAAAAAACAAAAGTTTATCTTCTTTGATTCTGAGGTATATCAATTACGCTTTCTTCCTTTTACATTTTTTAAACTTAACTATTAATAATTTCCTTATTATTAAAAGGGATCACGAGTTGAGGGTATCATATTCAATAATGATATCCAAAGAATGAGCAACATCTTACAATCATGTAAGAAATATATTATTTCTAATGCGATTGTGAAATCAATTCTACCTCAGTACCAAACCGAAAATTTGAAAATACAATGGATTATTACGAGCCGCACTGTCATCGAACCTGTGCTAGAAGATGAAACTATCTTCCCTGTCAAATTTGACTTTACACCTTTCAGGAATCTCATAAACTGTATAAATGACAAGTAGAAATCAGTTCATTAGATCTTTTTTATATTTCTTTATACAATGTTCACAAATTTTTTATTGTATATAATTATATTTATCTTTAACATATGATAGATATTTTAGCCATCGTTATTGAAATGTTGGATAAAAAAGAAATCGTCAAAGATGGAAGAACTTCAACTATGCAGAAATTTGTTATCACCAACAAAGAGTAATTTTAATTCTCTGTTATTCTTTATATTTTCCATGAAACTGAGAAACATTTTTTGTTTTTCTAACAATTATTTTTTTATTAGACACCAAACAATTATACTGTCACTGTGGAATTATTTTGTTGATAACGAGGGCCAACACATTATTGAATCCCTACACTTTTATCCAGTTATTGTCTGTAGAAGACTGAAAGTCAACTTCTATAACAATATTTTTTCCTTCCTCATAATATTATTATTTATCTTTTTATTTTATCTTAAACTTACAATTTGAAATGTTAGGTGTTGCATTATCAACATGGTTCGACTCAGCAATCCTCGTTCATCCACCAATACACCAAGTTACCGATCTTAAAAATTGGTAATGCGTTATCTTAGCTGCAACATCTCTGTTCCCATGATCTATATCAAATTGTACATCTTCGCTTCAACTGTCAATGGCCTTATGTCAAAATTTTTAAAATTCTTGTCCTTATATATTTATAATTATTATGTTACAAATTATATAGAAATTTTATAAAATTTTAATGTTTTCATCTTTATAATTATTATGTTACAGGGCACGACGAAATAATAAGAAAATTAAAAACCTTATCAGCGAACGATCTTACCTCAAATATAATCTTGATATATCTTTCGGATCTCATTAGAAAATCACCAAAATCATGTTTTTAAATTCTGCGGCCAAGGTAACTACATCTATATATTCTCATCCAATATTTCGTTTAAAACTTTTTAATTGAAATCTTGTTATCGGTTTTTTTCACATATCATGGATTCAAGGTAAAATTTCCTTTAAACACATCTTGCAAAAATACTGGTATATGGTATGCAAGAAATGCTTTCGCTCTACGGTTGCTACATATGGAGTTCTATTCACTTGCAATTCTTGTAGAGAAAAACTTACACCTAAACCGAGATTTCCACCTTCTGTTTTCAATCTTTAATTTACTACTTTTTCCTTCCCATCTAGATTTTGAAATTTTGACGTGACTTTTTTACTTACATATCATGGGTGTGACTTTTTTTACTCACACTCGTCACCTTTTTACTTACATATATTCTACTGTAGATATAAAATCTTTTTTCTTTCTATTCTAATTTTTTGTATAAGTGTTGATATGACATAGATTTGACCGATGAAACAAGGACTAGCACGACTTCCATTTTTGGAGACCTAGCTGAAAAACTTTTGAATTTCACTGCCCTTAAAGCTATGCAATATTCCAATGAGGTTATATTTTTCCATCTATTTTTCTTTTACGTTTTCAATTTAATATGCCACTAATTATCTTTATGTAGTTATTTCATTGATAGCTAACATTTTTGGATTTGCATAATAAGAACATGGAACTCCCTTCAGAGAAGACACACACAGAATTGAAAAGTGATTCATTTCTTCTCCATGTCAAACTAGCAAACATTAAGTCATCGCATGCAATGCAACGATTTACTGTTGTTTACTACCACAAAATTGATGATCATGAACTAGAAAAGCCCTCGCTTTCGCCCACAAAAAATGACCAACTTTTAGCTGATGATCAACATGACGGTGTTGAAATTACACCTCTAACTATCTCAGGTATTTTTATTTGTCCTTATTTTTTATTTCATCTTTAGCATGATCATTTGTTATTTATGTATCTACCATTTTCTTTTTAATAATCTCACCTTATATCACGTGGCTAGTATACTTTGATTTTTTATATCTTCATAGCATATTGCTGAATCTTCTTCATCAGTTAGACAATGCCCTAATAAAGATTCAGCCATACTAAAAATAGTTCGCGGTCACATGTAGATATAACTATGAGCAATACTGAATTTGTGCTACAATCAGATGCAAACGGTGATCGCAATAACAAAAAACCTAAATTTTCATAAACTTTTTCTATCAAAACAAACTGATCAAATGACTTATGTACCTTTTATGCTTTTACTTCGTATTACCTTAAACTTTGATATTCTAGACATTGCATAATTCTAGATATAATTCTCCATATCCATATGATGGTTTTTTTGTTGTTTACTTAGATTATAATTCTCTCTTGTTTTTTATTGGAATGTTTAATTTAATATATATATATTACATTATAGATAATAAACTGTTCTAACGACGAGGCATTCTCTTCTTCTTCTCCACTGTGCTTCTTCTTCCTTAAACTTCATTTTTTTCTCTTCCAACTTAAAGTCCTCTAGCTTATTGATAATGCATTTTTTAACTCCGTGCATTTTTTTCAACCAACTCAATCAAAATTATACTCCAAATCTTAAGAATTTCGAAATTCATATATACTATCTCTCTCTACTGTATTTTTTTCATGTTTATATCTTCATTTTCTGTACCTTCCCACTAATCTTGCCATTCCTAAATCGTATATTCAATCTTTCTATACCCATGACAAGTAAAAGAAGGACTTAGAACAACACTACGATAAACCAACTATTTCAATAATGGAAAAAATAGCAGGAAGATACAGCCAAAAACCCGTCGGGTGTTCATCACCCCTGAAAACTTCAAACTTGCTATCATGCTTTTACATGATAGCAACTTTTGCCCTACATAATCCAAGGTCGCTACCGTGCATTTGCACAATAGCGATTTTGAGCTATTTAACCCCCAATGTTGCTATTAGGCATTTGCACAACAGCGACATTCCTTTTTGAATCAATAGAGTCACCGTCCTGTTTATGCACGACAGTGCAAATCCATATAATTCAAAAAAATGCTTTTTTCACTAAACATCAATGTCGTCGTCGTGCTTATGCACGATGGTGCTTTTCCACCTAAAATCCATAAGTCACCGTCGTCCATTTTGGGTCTCAAAACTCACCGTCCTGCTTATGCATTACGATGGATTCTCTCCTTCTTCTCCACTCCGCTTCTTCTTCCTCAAACTTCATTTTTTTCTCTTCCAACTTAAATTCCTCTTCCTTATTGATAATGCATTTCTTTACTCCATACATTTTTTAAATCCATCTAAATAAAACTTATGCTCCAAATCTTAGCAAATCTGAAATTCATATATACTACCTACAACTAATTTTTTAAAAAAATTTAAATATACTTATACTTAAATAATAGTTAATTAATATTTTTTCATTCATAATAAACAGTTAATGTTTTTTAATTTATTTAAATATATGTACACTTAAATAATAGTTAATGAAATAATTATGATATAATTAACTTGTTAGTGACTGTTCTTATTCTGAAATAGAACACAATCCTCTTGGTTGCACTCCATCAGACCCTCCCATACTTCAGATTTCAATAATGAAAAAAATAGCAATGTAAAAGTTAGAAAAAAAAAAGCCCATCTCATGCTCACGTATAATGTTATCATACGTACTTTTAAATTTAAATTTCTTTGTAAATTCAAAATTATATATTTTTAATATTTCTATCATAATTTCCTTCTTAATATACATCTCAAAATTTAAATGCTCATAATTTTATAACAAATTTTAAATTTCATAATATTCATTTATACATTAAATAATTTTAAATAATATCACATATTAACACTTTTGTATTATCTCAATCGATCAAATGTTTATAACTTTCTCCCAACTTAATTAGTAACAAAACATTTTACATTTTTAAAACTTTATTTCATCTCTTGCTTTTTTTTCACTCCATATTTTTACTAACTCAATTTCCCTGTTTCCTTTTTATATTAAATTTATATATTTTATTATAAATTAATAAATTTAAATATTCATTATCTTGCAACAAAATTTTAAATTACACAGTATTTATTTATTTTCAACTTATTTTCTTTGTATATTCTACCTTTTATATTTTCAATATAATATATTTAAATCTTCTTTATAAAATTTGTCTTTCATATTTAAAATTTCTATTATTTGATAACTACTTTTTACAAATTACAAGTTTAGAATATTTATAACTCAAGGGCAAATTTTAAATTTTACGATTTTTTAATCCTGAATTTTAAAATCTCTCATATTTATTCATACATTGTAACCGATTAAATTAACTGGACATTATTACTGCGCATCGCGCAGTATTCCTTTGCTAGTAATTGTAAAGGATGAATTGTTTGGATTGAAATATTCTGGAAAGTGATTTCATGTATATGGTCTTCCAAAAGGTGTTGAACATCACAATCTATAAAGAGACATGTTTGTGGTTAACGTTTTGCTGAAAATTATATTTTCCAATTGAAAGTCAAAAGGTTGAAGATGGTCGGTTATATATTTTGGTCCTTATAATTTTTCTTGGACTATCTTTAAACATTATAGTTAAATTTTAAAATTATTTTATATTTTATTAATTAAATGTTTAATGTATAGAAAGCTTGTTAGTCACCAAAGTGACCTTACTTGAAAAGACATTTACACATTTAATTATATATTCTTTCAATTGTTCATATTACATGATACTTATAAATGATATAATAGATGATTTGAACAATTGAGATTATTGATTATAATGATAGGAGATCACCCAAAGGTGGGTCATTACCTAAAAAAAGGGTGGAAATAAGCCTAGGAGGACAAAAATATAACCAAATTGCATTAGAAATCGTCAATTTTTTGTGACATGGCAAAGCACAGTTGAGCTCATGTACCGACACTACACAGTAATATAGTTAATAACATTAAAGAGACTTATCGATCTACTTAGTGAATATGTTTGTATATCCAAACATAACATGCATACTGGCTTGAGTATGATTGACTATTTATCAAAGTGTGTATACATATGTTAGCATCATCATAGATTAAGGATATGTGTTTAAGTATCACCCAAGGGTGGACTTAAATATATATATTCAAGTTTATTATTGTCTGAATCTATTAATTGTACTCAAAGTATTAATGTGTGAGTTTGTTTTTACGTTTGCAGTTTCTAGTAACTTGTTAGCTTTGGGTAATGGTTTGATTAAGTTCAATAGGCTAAACTATATTGATTGGTCTGAGCAAATCTAATTTCAGTTGGTTATTATGGATAAGGACCTGACATCAGTTGTAGAGAAGCCTGCAACCATTACTAAGACCAGTACCCAAGCTGAAAGGACATATTTTGAGGCTTAGGAAAAATCTAATAGGTTGAGTCTAAACTTGATGCGATAGACAATGGATGAAAATGTGAAGTCATCAATGCCGCATATAAACAATGCAAGGGAATTCATAATGAAAATCAAAGAGTACTCACAATTAGACATAACTGACAAGTCTATTGTAGGAATCTTAATGAGCGAATTGACCAAGAAGTTTGACTAGTCACAACCTATCCATAATCATGTAACAAGCATGTCAAATTTGGTTGCAAAGCTAAAATTAATGGGCATGAATGTGAGTGAATCCTTCCTAGTATAGTTCATCTTCAACTCACTTCCTCCTGAATTTGGTCAGTTCAAAGTAAATTACAATACTCTAAAGGAAAAATGGAACTTTCAAGAAATCAAGGTCATGTTGATGCAGGAGGAAGGGACATTAAAGAAAATGAACGAACACTCTGTTCACCTCATAGTACATAAAGAAGTTAGCAACAAAAAGGAAAAGCCCAGAAAGAAGAGCAACAAGAAGGACAAAGCCCCATTGAAGGTTAATGATGGCCAAATCTATAAAGAACAACATTGTTTTTTGCAAGAAACTGGTCACCTCAAGAAAGATTGCCTTAAGAGAAAGACTTAGTTTGAAAAGAAAGGTAACTACTATGTTTCATTATGTTTTGAATCAAATCTTATTGAGGTGCCTAATAATACCTGGTGGTTAGATTCATGCGCAACTACTCATATGTCATATATTAAGCAGGGATTCTTTTCGATCCAAACCATAATCGAAATTAAAGAGTTTCTATATATAGGTAATAGAACGAAGGCACGAATAGAAGGAATATGGACGTATAAATTGATCTTAGACACTGATTGTAGTCTAGATCTTGAAAAGTGTCTTTATGTTCTTGAATATGCTAGAAATTTAGTTTCTGATAGTAAGTGGATCAGATAGGGTTTAATTTCAATATTGGAAATGATGTTTTTTCTTTGTATAAACGACAGTACTATTATGGTTCTGGTACGTTAATGGAAGGTTTATATTGTTTCAACCTTGATGTTAATTATTCTGAATTCCTGTTTCATGTTGAACACAATATTGGTTATAAACGTAGTGCACATAATGAACACTCAACTTACTTGTGGCATCAAACATTAGGACAGATAACTAGAGAAAGGGCGATGAGGTTAGTGAAGAGTGAAATCTTACCTCAAATAGATTTTACTTACTGGGATATGTTTGTGGATTACATTAAAGACAAGCAAACCAAACACATATCTAAGAGTGTAGCCACAAGAAGTACTCATTTATTATAATTAATACACACTGATATATGTGGTCCATTTTGTGTTCCATCTTGGGGTGATGAAAAGTATTTTATCACCTTTATTGATGACTATTCACATTATTATTATCTCTATTTATTCCATGAAAAGTATCAATCAGTGGATATTCTTGAGGTGTTCATTAATGACGTAGAAAGGCAGTTAGATAGAAAAGTGAAAGTTGTAATACCTGATAGAGGTGGTGAATATTATGATAAATGTGATGAGAATGGACAGTGTCCAAGTCCATTTGCAAAATTCTTCAAAGTTGGGGCATTTGTGCACAGTATACAATGCCCTGTATACCACAACAAAATGATGTGGCTGGAAAGCGAAATTGTACTCTTATGGATATAGTTAGAAGTATGTTAAGTTTTACGAATGTACCTATATCTTTATGGATGTATGGATTAAAGACAGCTATATATTTACTTAACAGGGTTCCTAGTAAAGCGATTCCTGTGACACCTTACGAATTGTGGACAGGAAGGAAACCTAGCTTGAGCACTACAACAAAAACATACATTTCGCATCATTTTCCCAAAAGACGTCGCGAAATGTAGGAGGCTTTCGTGACGTTTTTCCAAACGTCATGAAAAGAGCAAAGATTCCGCAATGTTGTATGCAGATGTTGTGGAAAAACGAAATGTTTGGCATCGTTTTGTTAGGAAGACGTTGCAAAATACTTAGGCCGACATTGTGGTGAGGTAAACGTCGGGAAAGGCCAACTAATTATCCTTCTTCCCCTCGTCCCCACCAGAAAGACGTTGTGTTGTTGGCCCAACACTAAGTCATTTTTGTATCTCAAACTCCCGCACTCCAAGTAGATGAGACGACATCGTGTCCCCACCCCCTATAACGATGTCGACTCATCTTCTGTGTAAATGAAAAAACAGGTTCATCTCATTCTCCCGCGTCTCATCTTCTGTGTAGCTCTGTCGCCTTCTCCTTCCCTCTCCCTCGAGCCACCTTTCCTCTCTCATCTTCTGTCGCACTTGGAATCGTTGGAGGTTGCTTTACCAGTTGACATCCTTCTGTCATCTACAGTCGAAGTGTTAGTTGAGGTAAGTAATTCAAATATTTTGCTTGCGATTAATGTCGGCCAAAATGTTGATTATTGAGTTGATTGAGGTGGACGATTTAATATGGGTTTAACAGTGCTTATTCGTTTGTTTTGATTATCTGTAACACAGTGCATTTGGCTTTGCATTGTGTGATAGTATGTTAAGGAAGAAGAGATTATATGTTTAGGTGATTGGAATAACATGATCAAGGCTTTGAAGTGTTCGTTGAAAGTTCAGAGAGGGTTTATGGCTTTGAATCACGTTTGTATTATGGATGATTTTGTTAATTCAATGTCTATATATACTTGATGTGAGGAGTCTACTATTTATTTAATTTGTTTAAACTATTTATTTGTTATGTTTTTTATTTACTTGCAACTGTTGAATACATGGGGTGAATTCTTGGCTTAAATATTAATGTGACTTGTATTTACTCTTCATTCTTTTCAATGCTTAGCATTGTATACTCTTTACAGTGTTTAAGGCTTCCTAAGCATGTACTTGCACTTTATTTCCCAGTTTTTCTATGCTTATTATCAAATATGTTTTCAATTATACAAGTCCCTTTGAGTGGTATGTTTAATAAATTGTTGAGATCACATAGAAACATGTTATTTGTTTCGAGTATATTATTTAGTTAGTGATGATTAAGGGCCAAGCATTGAACTAGCTAGTATTAATAAATATATTAGTTAATTTAATTTACAGTTAATTAAATATATTAGTTTCTAGTGACTCTCAATTGAGGGAAAAATTGAGGGGTTGATAAATTTAATTTATTAATAAACACAATTTATAAAATATGAAACTATGATATAATATAAAAATTTTAACAATGCATTTAAGTAATAATGTAACAAAGTTAAGGTAAAAGAAATATAGTTTAGTGTCCATTGATACTGTTAACTCTTTTTCTAAAGTAAAGAATCGTTTTTCAGTAAAGAGAATCTTTGGCAATTTTGTCTAACAGTGAAAATTTTTTTAAATGTCACTGTAAGTACAACATATAAGACGCCAACAAAGGCTTGTAACTAAAAAATATATGACTTTATTACTTTGATAATTCTGAAGAGGTTTACTTACACTCTAGACACAAATGTTTCTCTATGAAGGAACTGACGAGAATACATGTACTTATAAGGTTTTGAGACTCTTACTTCCTGTTGTATCTAAAAACAAGTCATTGTGATGGACCAATGTAACATACACAAATTCCCTATTCATTGAGAGATTGGTTGACCACTAAGGCATATTAATCCACTAAACTCAAATGTTATACATTTAACTTATATTGGTTGATCACTCTTTAAAAATATAATTTTAAGATTTCAAATACTCAAGCTTGATTTATTTAGTGAAACTATAATTAAAATATTTTTCAAATTGTCTCTATAAGAATGTCTAAAAGATCAAGGGACTTTTCTTTTAAGAACAAAAGCTTCAATACTTCGTATAATGAAGTAAGATAAAATGTTTAAACATGGTGAGCCTTTAAGACTACCAAAGTAACAAAATGAGATTACAATTAATATTACAAGGTAAATAATAACCTTGATGTTCCTTGTGCTTCTTTTATTTTCTACTTGATCTTCTCTTAGATAGTTGCAAAATTCAACTTTTCTTTATTAACTTTATAAACTATCTTCTTGAGTTTATGACGATATTTTGTTCTTATATTGCATCACATCAAAATAATAAGCTTATTAGTTGTGCTTATATTTTGTTATCAACAAAATATCTCGGAACCATCATTGGTTCAATAACCACACCCTCCCCACCCCAAACATCATTTGTAAAATTTGTTATCCCTAATCTTTTCCCCAAACAAGATACTTCCTCTTTGTATACATATGTGCTTTACTATGATGGATCTATAAATTACATTGTAATAACAACTTTTAATATTTGTTTTAAATTAAAAATATAAAATATTTATAATAATTCCTACTTATACCTTTCAATCCTCATGTTAAAAGATCAAGTAAAAACATACTTCATTAAGTTCAATATAATTCTTAGACAAATACTTCCTTGAGTTTTAAATTTATTTTGTAAGAGTTGAAACGTCATACTTAAAGTCACAATATCGTATCAAAATTTACATTGATTTTGGTTCTTTTTTGTAAAGTATCAGTATTGTTTAATAGTGGATACTTTTTTGAATATTTTTTAATATTAGAATATAATCTCTTAATTTAATATAGTTAAAATTTAGTATCCTATCATAAAATTTGTATTTTAGAGTATAATTTTTTGTAATTTTTTAAGGTTACTAACTAATAAGTGTGATATATTATGAGATAAGAAAATTTTAGACTAAAGGTAATAACAAGTCATACGAGGTAAACAGGATGTATGAAGGATGCAATATGCTTAGGATGTATATAGTTACATTAAATAAGTCACCCCTACTTGCTAAGTGTAGTTAGTTATTGTTTGAATTTAAGAGGATTGTTCGTCGAAACATATTCAAAAATATAAGTAAGGTGAAGCCCTTATTTATTCCATCCTTTTCTTATTTTTTGTCTAAGTTGAGTTTATTTGACATTCAGTAAGCTCCATTTTGAAGTACCTACGTGTTGAATGTACTAGTTACATAGTGAGTGATATTAAAATTGTTCACTGTTGAAGTAACCTTTAGGCTATATTAAAAAAAAAACTACAAATTAGAATGTTTTATTGCTACTTTTAAAAGTTATAGATTGTCCATTAACATACACATGTCTAACCCGAAAATAGGTGTGTCCATTAACTTGGTGGTTACTATATTGAACAATATCTGTTTATAAGATTTTATACATTCAATTGCAAAAGTTTAGTTCTAATTTTTCTTGCTTTATGACATATACTATTTGCAAGTGTGAGGAGGAGATAGTTGGAGGAGTCATTGGAAAACAAGAACCAGGTATGCTAACTTATAAGTATAAAGTTGCTGGATTGTTAATTGTTTTGTTTGCATTCATACTATAGCTATTGAATTTGCTATATGAGATGCC
>JAOQMP010000002.1:12780602-12790838 GCA_027563575.1 Erythroxylum pedicellare
AGATGCTTTGGATTGTTGAAAGGAAGATGGAAGATCCTTGCATCCCCTTCATTTTTCTCAATTGAAACCCAAGTTCGTATTATAATAGCTTGTTCCCTTTTGCACAACTTGATTTGCAAGTTCACGAGCTTTGATCCACAAGGGTTAATCACTGAAGATGAAGATAATAGTGAGGAAGATGAGAGTGAAGAAGATGATGAAATGGAATACATTACACAAATTAGTCCAATTGATAAGTGGTTGACATTCAGGAATAATATGGCAACCAACATGTATAATATATGGATGAATAGATCCAATGATAATGACGTATATTCGTAATTTAAGATATGTTTATTTCATATGCTTATTAGATTGTTGGAATGTTTTGATTTCGATTAATGTACCTGAATCTTGAACATCTCTGTTCGTTTATTATTAGTAATATATAACTTTCAGTTATTGGATTACTTTTGAAATGCACCGAGGTGAATATCTTTGTTTGGTTGACTATGTGTTCGTGACTTATTAGATTACATACGCATGCTTTGAATTTTTTAGCAAAGTTATTTTTGTTATATGTTATTTCTTTGATAACTCTTACTTTGTCGTTCTTTTATTAGGAATGGCTATGGCTGCCAGTGGGAGGGAAAGAATAAGCAGTATTGGAAGGATGATGAGGTTGAAGCTTTGGTCGATGTTTTGCAAGAACTAGCTTGTGATCTTTCATGGAACGTAGATGGGGGATTTAAGAATAATTACATGGTTGAAGTACATAAGATATTGCTGAGCAAGATTCCTAATTTTGATAAGGATGTTGATCCCCACATTGACTCTAAGATTAAATGGTTAAGAGACAAGTACAATCCAATTTTTAAAATATGTATGCAAAGTAGCTATCAGTGGGATGATGTTGAGCATAAGATCAATTGTAAGAAACAATGGTTTGATGAATGGTGCTTAGTAATGACATCTAACTCAAAAGTTGATTGAACTCTTATTTTAGAAGTTTCTTTTCTTATAATTATAACATTATCGTGTTATTACATTTTTTATCTTATTTTTCTTGTAATTCTTTTTTATAGAACCAAAAGAATGCAATTTGAATGTGGAACTTTAAATTCCCATATTTACGAAAACTGGACATGGTGTGGGGTAAAGATAGAGTGATGGAACTCAAAGCTAAGGATATAGCTGAAGCAAGTGCTAAGGCTAATAGCTCAAAGAATATGAAAGTGTGTTCTTCATTGGACAGTGAAGATGAACTTGTTGTGGTATCTGATACACAAGGATCCTTGGCTATTCCTTCAAGCAACGATAGAATAAAAAGGCGAAAAAACTGTCACCAGGAAAGGAAAGTTCTTACAAGAAAACTTTAAAATACTATTAAGTCAAGGTTAGACAATTTCACTATTAAGTTTGTGTCTATTTGCAAACAAATGGCCTCAAAATATGCAGTTGTTACAAATGCTTTGATTGCAGAGTCTAAATCTAATTCCCTAACTGATGAGAAGATGCAAGAGCTCATTAGTGAGCTTCTTAATATTGGCATATCTCAAATAGATGTTGGTAAGGCTATTATGTTATTCTGTAATGATCTTGCCAAAGTTCAGGTTTTGTTCGCTTTGCCAAGTCATTTAAAAAAGTCTTTTGTACTTGGATTTCTCTATCCATCTTCTAGTCTATGAATCATTAGAGGAAGCATATTAATATTATTGTAAGTATTATGAACTTATGATGCAATTGATATTGCCTAACCAGGTTATTTTGTATTAGTTGGGTCTTTTGTAGTTGTAATGCAAACAATGTTTGTAGTATTAACCTGGTTATTTTGCATCAATTGAAGGCTTTTAGTTAAGGTATTGTGTATACGACAGATATTTTACATCATTTGCATTATCAGAGGAATGCAAATTGTATTAAACTATGTTACTTGATTTTACTAGTAATAGAATGGCAGATATTATGGTTATGTTGATAAATTATATAATATTTTTTATTATTAAACTATATTTTGAGGATATTATGTAACTAATGATATATTGATGCAAGAAAATACTGGAGTATTTTTTCTTCAAGAGCTATTAGAAATGAAATACTGCAATATACTTAATTTTAAACATTCTGTCATTATAAATAGGGTGCATGAAATATAATTAATTAAAATATATTTAAAATTTGATATAAAACAAAATTTTAACAAATTTTTATTTTTCAAGATTTTTAACAAACCAATCACTATCAAAGGTAATGGTAATCATTCGTTCATTTTAACTAACCATCATAATTATCATGATTATATCCACTCTCATTCCTTACTATATTCATTCCTATTCCCATTTCCATTACCCTTTGTGAACCAAGTGCCCCCTTAATCATAAACTTAAACTTGTATTTGGCTACAATCTACACCATGTAGGGATAGGAATGCTAATTTTAGCCTAGCCCAACCTGAATTTGACTCGGGTTGATCGGGTCACGGGTTAAAATTGTTCGACCCGATTAGAATGTCAAAAATAATGTCGTTTTCGAATTAAAAAAAGGTTGTGCTAGGCTGGCTCATTGACATCCCTACGTAAGGATCCTAATGTGATTGCCTTTGTTAGGTGTTACTTCAGCTATATAAATGGCAAGTGTGACCAGGTCGTTTCTAACATTTTATAGCCCTAGGAAAGTAAAGAAAAACCTTATATATTATCTTTTTTTGTTTTTTATGAGGGTCAAGAGTGAACCCTATTTTGTCTTATTTTGTTCTTTATGAAGATTAAGAATGAACCCTATTTTATTCTTCATGAGAATAATCTTTCGGCAAGTGCCCTGCCTGCCTTTACCCATGGCCAACCGTCAGTGTGACCAGCGATGGAGTTTTATCATATTTCTTCATACTAGTGACTTCGTCCAAGTCCTTTTATTTACCAACGATGAATATATAGTTCTTGTAAGTTTAGGGACATCCGCTTTATAATGATGTTTACATTATTTAGTTTTTCCTACGTTCAGATATTGATTAGCTAACATAAACCTGTCAGCGATGATAAGCGTCACCAAAGACGGAGTCTTCTTTTTCTTCAAACAATGATTTATTATGGATGGAGATATAATAGTTAAAAGACCTGGTCCATATTATGCATATAGTTCTTTACCATGATGTTTATCCTCTATATTGATTAATTGGTAATTACCTATTAATTGTAATTGAAATCATATAAAATTATTTATGTTAGAAGTTATTAATTTATAAAAATTTTATTCCTCTTACTTGTCACAAAGATTCAACGGGCGTACACAAATGTTAGAAAGGAGAAGTAATATTTTAATATATAATTTTCAGGATTACAAAATATGTAAGAGATAGACGGAAACAAGTTAATTTATACCTTTTATAGGTCTCTCAAATCTATCCTCGGAATAATAGTATAAACATCTTCATTTTATAATGTTTTTTTAGCCTCTAACCTAAATACAAAATTTTTGTTGAAGTAGTAATTCCTTTATCGTAATGAGTTCACTTATTCTATACTTGATATTCTTAGTGACCATTTCAAGTTCCTAATTAATGTTACAAAAAAGCCTTTGATTTTTTCCTTCCATAGCCCATAGATTGCTAGACTTATCATGATTGTGAAAATTTTCTTATCTCCCTTTCTACTAAATTTTGTGTCTAATGCTCTGTTCACCATGTTCTCTGTTGATTATGGTATGAAATTTATAATATACTTAATGAGGTGCATAATAGTTTTGTTAATTTTAGGTAAACTTATGAGATTGGTGATGAGTTAAATATAAAAGCATAGCTAATGCCTGCTTTATAAAGTTTAGGCTCAATTCTAGTTATAGTTTGACATATATAAAGTCAAATAAAACCTGCATAAGGACAATGTAGCTTTAAGGGATTTTGTTTATAAAAAGAAACCATGTTTGGAAACTAAGGTTAGAGTAGATAATATTATGAAGTTGAATAAATTGAGTATTAATTGGAAATTTGTTACTAATCATCAGAAGCATGCTTTGGGAAGAATAATCATTGGATTTAATCCAGATCTTGTGGAGTTAGATGTGCTTGAAATGGAAATGCAAGTAATGCACTTGATATGGGATTTCAAATTAGAGAATGTGTATATTTTCTCCTTTTTCGTATATTGCTCTAATCATGCTTTCCAACGGAAGGAGCTATGGAAGAGTTTGCTAGATTTTCATAATAGAGTAGCTGGTCCCCGGGTTATTAGTAGGGATTTTAACTCTACTCTCTTCAGAACTGAAGCTCAAGGAAATGCTCTTATGAGGAACTAAACATCATATTTCAAGGATTGTATAGAGACACTACGCCTAACTGATCTCAAATACCATTTTTACATAGAGTAATAAATAGTCAAAGGATTAGTCTATAAGGAAAAAATTAGATAGGGTGCTAGCAAATTATAGTTGCTTAGTTCAACTTTATATGAGTTTTGCGTCCTTTCTAGATCCTCTCTTCTTCAATCACTCTGCTACTAAGATAGAAGGTATATTCTTAAAACAAAATACTAAATTTCCTTTTAGATTTAACAACTTTTTGGCAGATATGGAAAGGTTTTAAAAGGATGTTAAGGAAGGATTGGTGAAGGAACTGTATGGTACTAAACAGTTTATATGGGTTTAGAGGCTTAAAGCAATAAAGGATGAATTGAAAAAACTAAATGCTAAAAGGGAATCCTCCACTACTGAAGCTTTTGATAGAGTTAAGAGTGACCTTTCTAAAATTCAAGGACAACTTTCTAGTAACCCTGGGGACCTTTTACTTTTTTCATTAGAGAAAGAAAACTAAACAACTATCTCTTAGCTGTTAAGAGTCATGAATGTTTGCTAAAGCAAAGAGTAAGGGTCCAATGGATGAAGAAAGCTAACAATGGATGAAGAAAGCTGACAAATGTTCTAAGTTCTTCTTCAACTCATTAGTGGGTAGGAAGAACAACAATATAATTTGCTTAATCCAAGTTGAAGATGGCAGGCTCCTAAAGCATCAAGATCTAATTTTATAAAAGGTAAGGAAATATTTTAGTGGATTTTATGCCCAATTTATAAGGATTTCAATTACCCTGCAATTATTAATCTTCTTCATCTTGAAGAAACTATCTCAAGAAGAGGCTTTTAATTTAGTCAGACCTTTACAAGATGTAGATATTGAAGATGTGATCTTCCAAATGAATTCAAATAAAGATCCAACTCCTGATGGCCTAAATGGGTTTTCCTTCTAGAAAGCTTCGTGAGAGATTGGAAGGATGGTTAAGCTAGATGTAAATGAATTCTTCTCTACTAGTGTATTATTAAAGTCCTTTTGCTTAATCCCTAAGACAAGCAACCATAAATCCTTTAATAAGTTGAGGCCTACTGCTTGTTCTAACATTCTTTATAAGGTGATATATAAAATTCTAACAAATAGACTCAAGGCAATTTTGGGGACTTTGGTTAGTAATAACCAAAATACATTGATGCAACGAAGGATGATATGGGAAAACATCTCCATTTTTCAGGAACTCTTTCGGACGTACTAAAGGAGGAGGAGTTCTCTACCAAACTGTGCATTCAAAATTTATTTCAAGAAGGCCTTTGACTGTGTGGAATGGAGGTTTATACTTATGGTGATGGAGGTGATGGGATTCCCTTCTACATTCATTAAATGGATAGAGGCATGTATAACCACCACTTCGTATTCAGTGGTAGTGAATGGGGGGTACCAACGAGATTATTCAAAGGAGCAAAAGGGCTTAGACAAGGTGACCCTATGTCTCCATATCTTTTCATCCTTTGTATGGAGGTTCTAACTCTATTGTTTTAGTATAATGTGAAGAATGAAAATGGATTCAAGTTTTATACAAATACAACAAGGTAGCTCTAATCAATCTTTGTTTTGTTGATGATTTGTTACTCTTTTGCAAGGTACATCTAAATTCAATTAAGATCTTGATGTCCTCTCCAAAGCAATTTAGACAAATGTCAGGATTAGTAATCAACTTGGCAAAGAGTCATTTGTACTAGCTAATAATGTAAATGGATTAGAAGCTAAGATAATTACAATATCTTCTATGGAAAGGAAACAATATCCTTTGTGCTATCTAGGACTACTTATCACTATAAGAAGGATTCATTTCTATGAATGTTGTGCTTTAAAGGAAAGAATACAACAGACATTAAGCCTTTGGATAAAGGGGTTCTTATCTTTTAGGGGAAGACTTCAGCTAATTAAATTTGTAATGAAATTTTTGCAAGTTTATTGGTTTTTTAGTATCTTTCTGGCTAAAGGAGTAGTGAAGTAAATTGAAAATTTAATTTGGAGTTTCTTATGTGAAAAGCATAACACTGAGGGAAGTTTAATAAAAGTTAGATGGGATGAGGTTTGTAAGTCCAAGAAAGATAGGGGCCTAGGGATAGTCCCTATTGCCATTACCATCAAGGTATTGATGCTGAAAAAGATCTGGTAAATTCTATGTAGCAAGGATACATTGTGGACTAAATGGCTTCACTATTATTTTCTTAAAGGAAAATCATTGTGGTCCATTTCCTCTAAGGACACTCAATATTTGTTTATTAGCAATCTGATGAGGCTTAAGGAAATTATGGAGCCAGGAGTGAATTGTAAAGTAGGTAATGAAAAAAAAGCATACTTTTGGTATGATAATTGGACAAGTCATGGTCCATTAATTCAAATTCCTACAATAATACAATGTTGGAGCAATCTCCCATTCAATACTAAAGTTTGTGCTGTCATTATTGACAACAGGTGGAAAGAATTTCCAAACTAGGTGATACACCTAGTCCCCAATTATTATCCTAATTGTAAGACGCAGGACATCTACTCTTGGTTAAACTAACTCCCTAACTTCGTTTCTAATAAGGCTTGTAAGGAATGGATAGAATAGGACAATTCAAGTTAGTTGACAGGTACCCTATATTTTGGCATAAGATCTTAAGACCCAACACCTCTTGTTTATTATGGTTGGCTATATTGAACAAATTGGCCACGATTGATAGACTACGATTTCTAAATTTGGATAAAAAATGTGTCCTATACAGGAACGATTGTGAAACTAGAGACCACCTTTGTTTCCAATGCCCTTTTACGGAGAGCTTAAAGAAAAGAATTAAAGAGAAATGTCACTGGATATGGGAAGGGAATTTGCTTATTGACATACTGGAGAAATTAAGAGATCTAAAGATTGACCTAAAAGGAAATAGAGTAGTGTATATCATCTCACTTGTGAATTGTATTGAGGAGATATGGAAGGAGAGGAATTTGAGAATCTTCAAAGGTAGAGTTTGTTCAAATCAAGAACTGATGAATTCTTTAATCATGAAGATAAGAGAATTGAATTTTCTTTTAAAAGAACTTAATTGTAGTGAGAATGTTACTAGAGCATGGAATCTAGTTTAAAAGCTATCAGATACACAACCCTAAACTTACGGTACCAAATTAAAAGAGGAGAATGGATTAGATAGTTGCCTGAATGAAGGTGAAGTCCCAAAGTTGCTTTGTGGTAGTCGTTCCATTGGAAGACTTGGAAGCATCATCTTATCGCTTGAGAAATGAAGGAAGTACGTAAGAGATATAGAAGGACAAAGTAAAGAAAGCTCTAGAGAAACCAAGATATCTAGATGATTCTTCTTCTGAAAGTTCTGGAGAAACCAAGATATAGACACGTGGATGGGTTATTGAGATATTAAATGTATTTGGTTTGTGCAAGGATGTACAACTAGTTTGCTTGTTTTTTAAAGCATGTACAATTTTCAAATTTCATTAATATAATTTAAATTAAAAACTTCTTTAAGATATTAATGTTTACCTAAAATTTGGTGCTAATATTATAATAATTTACCATAAGTATATTATTTAAAGGGTTTTAAATAGAAAAATATATATTATAATTGTAATGTTAATTAAGTTAATCATAATATATGAGGAATGGCTTAGATGACATCAATAGGAAAAAGGTTAATGAGGTTATTAGGTTGGAATCTATTAAACCAACTTTAAGACATGATGATGATTGGTTTGCTTTAAAAAATGCTATGGTGTCTGAGAAAATGAATATAAACCTATAAGTTTGATAGTATTCAAGTAACAACTCGAGCTACACGAATTTCTAAATAAGAAAGGCATGAAAAGAAGATTATATGACTTGTAAAATGTTCAAGATAAGTTCAAGAATTGTGGCTATAGAAAATAATTAATGTCAAACTCAAAAGTAAATCGGCGTCGATATTTCAATGAGTTTTGTGTTCTAAAAGCATAAAAGTAAATTGAAACTATAATTAAATTTATAATTAACAATGAACTTATCTTTGTGACACGCATTAAGATTTTTAGAATAAATCTAGTGCTAGCTTGCTAAGACAGAGGCCAAACTCTCATTTTAATTAGTTAGAATTTTATTATTTCAAGATTTTATTTTCTTTTAGGACTTTTATAATTAGGTTCTTTAGTTTGCACATTTTTATGTTTAGATAGAAATTGATTATCTTTTGAAGTTATTTGTTTCTAATTTGATTACATCAAGGTTGTTATTTCATTTATGATTCTAGTTTTATGATTTAAACTTATAAAAGGCTTGCTTATTAATGTAATATAGGCAGATCATTATTATTATCAAATTAAAATGAAGAGTTTTCTTTATCCTTGTTCTTAAAATTTTTTTGATTTAGGGGCTATATTAATTATAGATTTTATATAACTTACTACTGGCGATCAACTGTAAATTATTATCACTCTTAATCTCATCTTTTTCTAAAGTATGACAATTTACATTTTTTTTACTATGCTTTGTGTTTATCGTCTCGAATTAACCTACTTTTGGCATAAGCTTATAGATCCTGTCATATTGATATTAAATCTAATCAATCTTATTTGTGAGGATCATATTAGAATTATGTATTAGAACTCGATTCTGTAGTTAGGTTCGTTTTTGATATTGTGGATTACATATTCAATATTCTTATATCTTCAGTCTTACGTTTAATATTTTTCATTGTTTTTTCATTCTTAAAGTTCTGATAAGGACAAGTTTCTTAGGCTTTCGGTCCTCATTTCTTGAGTTTTAAGTCAATAGAAGTTTCATGTTTGTCTAATATCCTTTATTTTTTAACTCATTATTATTGAGTTCCTATTCTTTTTTTTAGTCAATCTAATTTGGATTCTATCTAATTAAAATTTTTCTTTTCAAATTTTCTTGTTTCTTGGCCTCAAATGGTGTTTCTTATTATTTCATTTTTGTCCAAATTTGATTCATTATGAGTATCTAATAGAAGGGAAAGGTTTAAACTAGCTTTCTTCATTTAAATTGTCTAGTTTGCAAAGAACCTTTAGTTAAGAATTTAGGTTGAGAGTTAAGTGAAATTTTTAGAAAAAAAACATAAAGGTGATTTTGCTACTAACAAGTGTTGTTCGAAGAGGATGCTTCGTTAGATATGCAACCTTACTAGAAAAGATAAGGTCAAGAATATAATGGTACGAGAAAAATTAAAAGTGATTAATATTAATAAAAAATTAAAAGAGATAAAACTTGGTTGATTTGGCCATGTTAAGAGGAGACATCCTAATGTTTCAGTGAGAAGATGCGAGAAGATTATACTTAGAGACTGTAAGAGGAAAAAAAAATGAAAGCCTAAAAAGAACTGAGAAGAGGTGATCATGAGTGATATGACTTTATTAGAACTTACCAAGGACGTGACCCTCATTAGAAAACTTTGTCATACTAGGATACAAGTTAAGAATCTCACATAAAGAGACACTTTTCTTTCACATAGGTCTTTTAAACATTTTTTCTTTGAGTTTTGTATCTTGTATTTAGTCTAAACATTTAATATATAGTACGTCCCTCCAAGTTATCTAGGCTAAATATTTCCTTAGCTTAAACTTTTTCTTGTAATGACACTTGTTTTATTTATTTGTTTTCTTTTTTATTTGTGTATTTATTTACTTATTTTATCTTTTATTTTTGTTATTTACCTTGTTCTATATTTATTGTATTATATATTTATATATTTTTATTTTTACATTTTTATTTATTTATTTTATTATTACTATCTTTTATATCTATTTTTATTTTTATTACTTTATTATTTATCTTTTATTATTTTTCATTTTTATGTGAGCCAATCGAAAAAAGTCTTTCTACTAATTAAGGGAAGGCTACGTACTTTTGGACGTCTCTAGACTCCATATATTAATGGGATTTCTATTTAGAAGTTGTTGATATTATTGTTTAATTACATTATTTTCAAATC
>JAOQMP010000002.1:12790938-12816681 GCA_027563575.1 Erythroxylum pedicellare
TCATCTGTAGAAGGGCACTCTCTGGAACTCAATTTAAAGTGATTAGCAAGAGGACAACTAACCGCTTTAGCTTTGTCTAGTTTGAATCTCTGAAGTACTTTATCAATGTACTTCTCTTATGACAACCATAGTTTCTTGGCGCTTCTATCTCTGATAATCTGCATGCCAAGAATCTGCTTTGCTGATCTCAAGTCTTTCATGAAAAAAGACTTATCCAGCTGTTTCTTCATAATGTTGATTCTTGAAACATTCTTACCAACAATCAACATATCATCCACGTAGAGCAATAAAATAATGAAATCATCATCATAGAATTTCTTCACAAATACACAGTGATCTGAAGTAGTCTTCTTGTAGCCTTGCTCCGCCATAACAGACTCGACCTTCTTATACCACTGTCTTAGTGCCTGATTTAGACCATATAGACTCCTTTTTATTCTACAAACATAGTCTTCTTGCCCCTTTTTTATGAAACCTTCTGGTTCCTCTATGTATATCTCTTCTTCCAAATCCCCATGTAGGAAGGCAGTTTTGACATCCATTTGTTCAATCTCCAGATTAAAACTTGCGGCTAGCCCTAGCATTGTACGTATGGATTTCATTTTCACCACCGATGAAAATATCTCGTCAAAGTCAATACCCTTCTTTTGGTTGAATCCTTTGACCACTAATCTTGCTTTGAATCGAGGATGGTCGTTGTGTTCTTCATGCTTGATCCTGAACACCCATTTATTCTTCAATGCTCTCTTGCCTTCTGGCAACTTCACCAGTTCAAATGTTTTATTCTCATGCAACGATTTCATCTCATTTTGCATGTCTTCTTTCCATTTCTTCTTATGTTCATCATTCATGGCTTCATCAAAGTTTTCTGGTTCTCCCTTGTCAGTCAGCATTACATACTGATCAACTGGATATCTAGTAGATGGTTTTCTATTTCTACTAGATCTTCGTAATGGGACTGGAAAATATTCAGATGTTGGTGGTTGAATGTGAACGTCATCATCATCCTTTGGTTTAACTTCAATGGGGGCATCTGCATTATTAGCTTTTAGCTGATCATTCTGCACTTCATCTCCAACTTGTCTCGGCACCACTATTGGAGGATTCATTCGGAAGCTTGTTGAGTCATCATTGGAGCTTGGAACTTCCTTCTCCGCCTTGTTGATATCTTCAATAATTTGGTCTTTAATAAACATAGCATCACGACTCCTGATAAGTCTTTTCTGCACCGGATCATAAAACCTATAGCTAAATTGATCTTAACCATAACCAATGAATATACACTGTCGTGTCTTGACATCAAGCTTTTTCCTTTCATCTTTAGGAATATATACAAAGGCCTTGCAACCAAAGACACGCAAATGGTCATAGGAAACATCATTTCTTGACCACACCTTTTCTGGAACTTCATACTGGAGAGGAACACATGGTGAATGATTTAATGCATAAACAGCTGTAAGTAAAGCTTCATCCCAAAATAGCTTAGGCAACTTTGAATGTGAAAGTAGACATCTGACTCTTTCCATCAAAGTCCTGTTCGTCCTATCAGCTACGCCATTCAATTGCAGTGTTTTTGGTGGAGTCATTTGATGTCGAATATCATGCTCTTTACATTAAGCATCAAATAATCAGATATACTCTCTTCCATTGTCTGTCCGAATGCACTTCAACTTCTTCCCAGTTTGTCTCTTAACTGAGGCGTTAAATTGTTTGAAGACATTTAACACTTGATCTTTAGTCTTCAGAGTATAGGCTCACGTTTTTCTGGAATGATCATCAATAAAAGTCACAAAGTATTGAGCATTACCGAGTGACTTTGGCAATGGTCCACACAAATCTGAGTGAATCAGATCTAGAACATTCTTCATTCTGGATGGAGGAGAACTCTGGAAAGAAATCCTGCTTTGTTTCCCTACTAGACAATCTACACATTTCTTCTAATGTATCTGACTTAGACCAGATAGCATTTTCCTTTTTATAAGCTGACTTATCCCTTTCTCACCAATGTGGCCTAGTCTTTTATGCCACAAATCAACTGTATTATCATTTTCCACTATATTGACAACATCACTGGAGAGCTTTGCCTGCAATATATATAGTCTTGAGTGCTTTTGACCTCTGACCACTACTAACGAGCCCTTAGTAAGCTTCCATTTTTTGTTTCCAAAAGTAGTTCGGAAACCTTCATCATCTAGCCTGTTTACAGAAATCAAATTCAGACGTATATCAGGAATGTACCTGACTGACATCTTTCAGCAACAATCTTGAATCATTCGCTGTCTTTAAGGAAACATCTCTTTTGCCAACAACATTTGACAAATTTCCGTTTGCTATCTTAACAACGCCATAATTCCCAGGTGTGTAGGATGAGAAAAATTGTCTGTGAGATATAAAATAAACAGTAGCTCCATTGTCAACTATCCAACTTGTTTCTTGTGACACCAGGCTGACTACCTCTGTATCTATAACAAGGTTGAATACATCAACAATGTTACTTTGTTCATCATCACTGCTTTTGTCTTTCTTCACATCTTTGCCTTTTTCCTTCTTCAACTTTTGGCAAAATTCATGATGTGGCCCTTCTTCTTGCAGTAATGGCATTTCACATTTGCATATCTGTTTGAATTTCCTCTACTCTTATCTCTGGACTTTGGACCTTTGGATTGACTCCTTCCTCTATTTTCTGTAAGTAGAACATCTAAATGTGATGAAGAGGCTGCAGACTGTGATTTACGTCTCATCTCTTCATTTAGTATACTACTTTTAACAAACTCTATATTTAATACGTCATTTGGCACAATATTTGTCAAAGACACCTTCAAAGTCTCCCAAGACTCTGGTAATGAAGCTAGCACCATTAAAGCAATCACCTCGTCGTCAAACTTTATGCCTACCTTTGATAACTGATTAACCATCTCTTCCATATTGTTTAAATGATCAGCTACAGAAGTACCCTCTTGGTATTTTACCTGCTTCAATTTGTCAGATAAAATAATTTATTGTTATTGGTCTTTGAAGCATATAGCTGCTCTAGCTAATTCCACAACGTTCTTGCATGAGTCTGGTTACAAATGTGATTATACACATTATCATCGACAAACTGTCGAATATAACCACACGCTCGTTTATGCTCAAACTCCCAATCTTCGTTGGACATCTCCTCCGATTTAGTTGTTGAAAATACCGACAAATACATCTTTGTAATCATCAAGAGATCCTTCATCTTGGTTTGCCATATACAGTAGTTAATACCATTTAAATTGATCATTTTGCTCGTCTTCACCTCCATTTGCCAAATTAAGGCAAATTTGAGAAAACCGACCTCAAATATGGAACCAGGACGTCAAAATTTGGCCAAAAAGATATCTTCTAAATTTTCACCACTAGATCGGAATAGTGTCGTTGAAACCTACTGGAATAGGAGCTACGGGACCCGGTAAATAGTAACTTATGAATAGTACTGTGGACTCTACTGGAATAGTGTCGCAGGACCTGATAAATAGTAACTTATGAATAGTACCGCAAATAGTGTCGTGAGACCCGGTAAATAGTAACTTATGAATAGTACTGTGAATTGTACTACGGGACCTAATTACTATTGCTGCACAGTGCGTTACTTGGTAAATTTATTGAAACAACTTAAAAGTACTATTCATCATCTTTGCCATTTGATGTCAACTTTTCGAATGGATCACGCCAAAAAATTCGTTGTAATTTTATCCTCCCGATGACGTGTTTTTTTTCAAAAAATACCTTCAATGAAAACACAACTCTGATGGCACTTGTTGAGCCCAGCGAGTATATTTTGTAAAAAGGAAAAATAAAATGAGCAAAATTGACACGAAATATTTAACATGGTTCACCTTTAACTTTGGGCTACGCCCACGGACAAGACTCAAAATATTTCTTCCATTATTACAAATAGTAGGTATACAGAAATAAAACTAAAATAATGGCTCATAAGGTATTTCTTAACCTAAAAATATTAACCTCACTATTTTATCAATCACCAACTATTTAAAAATATATTTCTTAACTTCAAAACACTTGATTTGCTCTATGCTTTGTTACGTTTTTCTGAAGCTCCACTGCGAAAGACAGTTTTGAATTGCTCTATGCTTTGTTATGTTTTTCTGGAGCTCTACTGCGAAAGACAGGCAGCTGTCTTATATGCAATCATTTTGTCAAATATGGCGTTCCTCCACGTGAGAGGACCCATATCTAACAATAATGGCTTCGTCCAAGCCCTTTTACTTACCACGGATGAATACATAATGATTAAAAACTGTACCAAACCACCATTGGCTTGTCGGTATTGTGTATATAGTTCTTGTAAGTTTATCTAACACTAATGACTTCGTCCAAGCCCGTTTACTTACCACGGATGAATACACAATGATTAAAAACTGTACCAAACCACCATTGGCTTGTCGGTATTATGCATATAGTTCTTGTAAGTTTAGGGACATCCACTTTATAATGATTTTTACATTATTAATTAGTTTTTTCCTATGTTCAGATATTGATGCTAACAATAGCCTGCCAGCGATGATAGGCGTCACCAAAGACGGAGTCTGCTTTTTCTTCAAACAATGATTTATTATGGATGGAGATATAATAATTAAGGAACTTGTCCATCTTATGCATATAGTTCTTTACCACGATGTTTATGCTCCATATTAATTAAAGAATAGTAATTAATTGAGAATTAGCCTATCAATTCAAATTGAGATCATATAAAATTATTATATATTAGAAGTTATTAATTTACAAAAATTTTATTCCTCTCACCTGTCGCAAAGATTCAACGGACATACACAAATGTTAGATAGAAGTAACATTTGAATAAATAATTTTCAGGATTACAAAGTATATAAGAGACAGATTGAAACAAAGTTTACTCATACCTTTTAAAGGTCTCTCAATTCTATCTTTAGAATGATAGTATAAACATCTTCATTTTATAGTGTTCTTTTCGCTTCTAAGTAAATACAAAATTTGTTTTAAACTTTGAGTTGCAATGTCAGTCAAGTCCGAAGACTTGGCTAGTTGGAGACCGCCTTTGTTCCACTTGAATCCTTTTCATGTAATGCGTTTTCAAATTGAATCCCCTTTCGATTCACCCTTCAATTGTTGATCTGTGTTGACTCCTAATTGGTTTTTGATTAATTCCATTGCATGCCTCCTATCTGAGTTGCTTGATCATTGATCTTCAGCGATAGGGGAATGATGATCGGGTGGGGGTTATGTGGCTGCATGCGGAGCTTGCTATTCTTCTTCTCTTTAATTATATTAATTATATTGACAATAATTATAAATTCTAATTCTAATTCACAATTAAAATTATATAAATTAAAATTCTTTTCAATTTATCTTTAATTCTTTAATTAAATAATTTGTAATCATATATCAAGATTAGTGTTTAGTAACACATCATGACCACTCAAATATTTAAAAATGTCAAAGTACTTTTGACTAGCCTTCTATTTATGATTTTTTTGTATAATTCAATTCTTTCATCATAAAATATTTCGGTTAGACATAGAGCATGAAATTCATGTCTACTATTTTTGAGTCTAATCATATTAGTTCTCCGTCATTAACTACTAATTTAATTAATGACATTTGTAAACTATTTACAAAACGTCATTCTGCCTTGGCTAAGGATTTTTCAAATCAATACTAATCGAGAATCTATAAAACGTTCTCCCTAATTAATTTAGGATGATGAATCATATCTTTATCACTTAATTACCACCATATAATTCAAACTACATCTAGTGACTACCAATTGAATGACTTATAATTAAAATAGGTTATAAATAGTATCAAAACATAGCAACTCTTATACAAGATAATTTTAGAGACCTCAAATCAAATGGTCACTTCACTACAAAAAGTTGTATTTTTAGTGAAAGCAAAAATTGTCACAAAAAATAATAATATTAGTTACGACTATGAATAGTTCCAATTTTTGAAGTCATCACCTCCCATCATGAGTATTTCCATCACTATTGAAATAGTGACTAATTTAAGAAAATGGTATAATTATGAAACACTTTTGTGACAAAAGTATCAACAATAAAAACTATGGAATGTGTGACAACGCTAATAGTCATAGTAACTTCACATATTTATAAAAAGTTTATCGACACAAATAATATAAAGTAGTGACAAGTAAAGTTGTCACAATACTTCATTTTATTGTAAAAAAGTACTGACACTAAAAACTATGAAATGTATGATAACACTATATGATCACAATAACTTTACATATTTATGAGAAGTTTGTCGACACAAATAATATAAAGTAGTGACAAAAAAATCATAACAGTACTTCATTTTATTGTAACAACATTATTGCCACAAAAATAAATAGAAATAGTGATAAAGTATTTGTCACTTGTGCCTTTTTTATTAGTTTCCATTACTTAGTTACTAATATATTAAGGAAAATGTGTCAATGTTATTTTGTCAGAAAAATGAAAATTTGTTCTTGCAAAAAACATTGTCTTTATTGTGTTTATTATTGTTACACATAAAACTATCAATTCAACAATGAAATTGTATTAGTTGTAAAATAAATTTGCATAAATGACCACATTGTTTAACAGATTTCGTTACAAGTATAGAAGTTTTATGTTACAATAATGTTGTAACTAAATAAAGTTTATATCTTATAGTAAATTTATCATTAACGTGTTCGTGTTTGTCACAAATAATATTATTAAATTTAGCAATTTAATTGCTTAATATATTAAAAAATTGAATTGGTAGCCATAAAATAGAAGTTTTCATAAATGATACGGATTTGTGTTAAGTTATTGTCACACAAGCAAATAAAAATTATTAGTATATATAAAAATATTTAAAAATCACCAAAATGTACAAAATTTTAATTTCCAATATATAAATTGGAAAATTTAATATTCAAGACAATTATATTTATTACAATTATCCCAAACTATTACGTATTAATTTAAGCTAAAACTCTACGGTATAATTTTCCTGACTATTCTTCCAGATAAAGTTCACTATTGATTTATTTCTTACAAATAAATAAAAAACATATTCAATTAATTAGTTTATAAAATATTAAGCTATAAATTTAATACTAAAATTTTATAACAGTATAATGATAATGATAAGAAGTGATACTAATTATTCTATATTGTATAAATTTATAAACTTACATGACTAGTTAAGGTATTTGATGTTGTGGTACTTGATGGATCTCCAATTGAGGCAGAACCATTGAGCAACAAACTAGGAATTTGTATTCCTTCAGCTTTCTTCTTGAACATCAATTTGTTTTCCTTCAACTTTCTTCTTGGCAAGTTTAGCACTGATTGGTGGTCCTCTTCTACGTTTTTTATAAATAATTTACATTCTCTATTTAAAAATAACAATTAATAGACATATATAAGATTCTATTAAAAATGTAAATGTACAATCATATAATTTTGATGATCACGTTATCGGTACTAACAACTTGTCCTTCTAGCCTAGTTGCATTATTTGAAGTTCCAAGTGTAGCATTGGATTATTGATTATGAGCTTCTATAGCTTCTGACCCCTTTACTATATTAGGTTCATTTTGCTCATCATAATATGATAAAGATCTACCATTGTTAATTATCGCATATAGTTACCCATTTTAACGATCTTACACTTTTAAAAATAACTACTTACTAGGAATAAGTAACATAAGCAGCTAAAACAAATTATAAGAAAAATATTCATGACGTCAATGAGCAAAGAAAAAAAGAGTATTAATTCTAGTACTAGTGGTGGTCTGGTGATGTAGTGTTCTGGAAATAGCTACATATAAACATGCATATGTGTAACAGAGTATGATGGTCCCTTAGTTTATTTGCTACTGTTAGACCAAGACATGCATCAAACTTAAAATAACATCGCAAAATTACCATCAAAGAATGCTAGTGAAACCATGACATAATATAAATATGCAAAGCCAATAATGATTATAAAAAGATAAACATAGAAACCAACAACATTCAAAATCCTTACCCAGTACAATATCGTCAAAAGTCAAAAAGTCAAATTGATTCAAAAAACAAATGCTTAGTTTTTTCTCCAGTGAGCTTATTTATTTTGAAAGCATAATTTCTTATTATTGATCAGATTATAATAGCAATAGAAGGCCTAGCAACTAATAACAGTGAAGATGCAATTCAAAATAAAATCAAGCAAAGAGATCACAACTTTCTACCTGATTTATGCAATCGCCGCCATTATTTCCACCTTCTATGCGAACCTAGTTGGCTAGGTATAGCCAGTAAATACAATGTACTCAGCAGCAGAAATGAAACCATTAAAGTCATTCTGTTTTTCGATAAATTGAGCTTGCTTTCTGTCATTCCTTGCAATATTCCCCACCATTGCGAATGCCATCCTTGCTAGGCGAAAAAACCCTTTAAAAGTTCAATCAAGTAGAGAATATAATCTAGGGACAGATGAGCTAAGGAAGAAGTGATTTAAATTTACGTAGTCAAATTTAATAGTGGGAGGAATACTCGTGGCCTTTTAACGTGACTCCACAAAAGAATAAAATGCATCCAATTTTTTAAAAATAACTTAGCCATTTTTTAGTACTGGAAAATTTGATTGAAGATTCATCAATTCTTCACATTAAAAAAAGAAAAAGAACATATGAACCTCACAAATGCAAAAGCGAATGAAGTGAAACAAGAAGATTTCATTACCATCGATAACGATCTCCGATCTTCCATGGTATTTGCAGATACTATAGTAAAATCCTACCTCGTCCTCGTCCTCTGCCTCTCTCTGTTCTTCTTAATGATGTCATCAAGCCATGGTATTTGTAGTAAAGGTCAAATCCTTACGAACAAGAAGGAGGTAAACCTGTTGAGAGCAAAGAAAATCAACACTGCTCTGTCATTCATTCGCTCACCCCCAGAAAGTCAAAACCACATAAAATCATCTCTTGATCCACGGAAGGAATCAAGATTCGATCTTCAATTGACCGGCTCGAAGAGACTCTCCTAGGCTCTTATGAATAAGAAAAGACCATGCAAGGTTTGTAGATGTTCAAAAGGGTGAATAAGACAAGACAAAAGTACCAGAAGAGTATATACTACCTCGGAAATATATGTTAAAAAGCAGCAAAAGATTAATAAACGGATGTAGACAGACAAATATAGGAGAAGGAGACAGAGAGATTATTTCTTTGAAATTGTGTTCGGCTTTGCTAATTGCTGCAGATGGGTGGGAGTGGGACTTCTTGTTTTCCCCAAGGATTGTTTTCCATTTTCAAGTTTTTAGTTATTATTTTAAAATTTGGCGAAATATATATTTATTTGAGTTTATAGTTTCCATTTTTATTTTTATTTTTTAGTTTTTATAAATTATGAAAGCCATAAATTTTGTTCTTTCATATTCTAATTTACTACCAAAAAATATCAGTACAATTATCATAGAAATAAAAGGGTGAATATTTAACTAAAAATGATCTTGAGAAATCTCTCAATTTCCAAATAAATTACAAGATAAAAAGCAAGTTCAAATCTTTTTATGTTTGTTAAATTATGCATATGATTTTATTTAAAATCAAGCTGAGATAAGAAAATATTTTCAAATATTGTTAAAGAAAGATCATAGATTTAAATTTTCACCTTACTTAATCGAACAGGTGAAGAAATTTAAAATTATGTGCTATACTTTCCCTAAGCTCTCTTTTAATCCTCGAAACTGATGCTTTTCATCATGTATGGACTGAAGTGTTAAAAAAGAAAATTACAATGATGTTCATGTTAAAAACTAATCAAGCTCTATGTAGGTATACTTCTAAAACTTTTACAGATACCCAACAACTATATCATATTAATGAAAAAGAATTATTTGTAGTAGTAAAGAGCTGTCAGCATTTTTATTACTCCTTATTACCAAAAAGATTTTTATTAAGAATTGATAATGCTTAGGTAAAAGCATTTATAAGAGATGTATAAGATGGAAACACTATTAGCTTAATATTCTTTTATATTGAGATAATTAAATCTATCAATAATATTCTTGCAAATTTTCTAACTAGGGATAGTCAGCCCTAAAGAAGAAATATTTGGTCTATTAGATCAAATGTCTAAAGATATAGATACGTGCCAAGCACAGATAAAAGATTTGACAGATATTGCTCAATTTCTCTCGATATCAAAAGAAATAGTTGAATTATTTTTTTCTTTTTACCATGTATGGCAAGCCAAAATAAATCATTTTAACTATAACGGGCAAAAGCTTTATAGATTGATTAACAAAGTTTAGATAACTAAAGAATCTGAATCAGTTGGATCTTCTCCTATGTCTTAACAAATATCTCAACAAATTTAGCCACAGGTTGTTACTCCTAATATTGCCTCTTTGTGACTAGATACTTCTCAAAAACCTCATATATCTAGAAATATTATGATTGAAAGTTCTCCCAGAGATTGTCCTACTGTTCAAGCACATTATGACATCATGAGAGATCTATATTCCATATAAAATAATGATTTTTTCTATATTCGATTTTTTAGGAATATGTCCTAGATTGAATTTTTTGCAGGGAGGTCATCCTTAAGAAATTAAAGATTGGTATGATTTTGGTGCCATCAGTGCTATCTATTTAAAGAATCCAAAATTTTCGAAGATTTCTTCCCTACCTAAATGGATTCAAGGAGTCAAAGATTGTTATTTAAACAACCCAAAGATAACTCCAGAAGATACTCTAATGTTGAAGATATTATCTGTTGGACCAGATTTTATGAAGATGAACGATATGATGTTTATCATTTCATCATTGTTGGAAAGTCCAAACACTTTCCCATTATTATAGACACTAAACTAAGGAAAGAATTTTCTAAGTTCACTGAAACCGATATCCATTATCGTAGAGGTATTGGGATGAGGACTATTGTCTCTGGAATGGAAGCTTCTTTTAAATGATATTTTGAAACTTATATGGTAACTAAAGGCCAAGATGGATTTACCCTTGCAGAAAAAATGAGAACTGAATCCATTAACCCTTTTGAGATTTATTTAGATATTGATTGCATTCAAGATAGAGAAGAAGAAATTGATAAATGAGAAAATACTCTTAGAGTATCTGTTTCTATAAATATAATGGATTGTGAAACTACAAAACAGTTTTTAGAAAAAACGTTATTAAATAGTTCGTTTCGATTTTGGAAAATTTTAAATTAAAACTTCAAAATTTTAATATTTAATTATAATAATGATATAGGTACTTTGATAAATTGAGTTCCTAAAGCTTTTTAACTAGAATTTGTTGCAGAAGAAAATATTTTGAAAGATACTACTACTATAGGAAAATATGTTATTGCATTACAAAGACTTTAATTGTGCGATATGTGTGAAATTAAAAGATATATTTGTATTTTCTTAAATTATTATTATCATATTTATAACCAGGTAGATAATACACAAATTTATTTAAAGATGTTTTATGTATACAAATTTGTTTAAAGATGTTTTATTCAAAGATACCTGATCCTTAGGGAAGTAAATTAGAAGCAACTTATAACCCAGGACTCGTAGCTACATTAGGAAAAAAGAATTTGTTCTTAAAAGATAAATTGGAAGAATTTCCGAGTTCACCAAAACTGATATCCATTATTGTAGAGTTATTGGGATGAGGACTATGATAAGAAAATATAGTCTTCTGAATCTTTTTAAGTGTTCTTCCATCAATCAAAGGTTCTTGACTATACTTTCCATGTTGCTCATATATTTCTATTACTATCTATAATCAAGTTATCATTTTGGGTAGTAAAAGGTTCTTGTATTTCACTCATTTTTATCATAATGAGAGGTTTCTTCATATTCAATATCAATAAGTATAAAAATACCTTCTTCAAAAGAACAATCTTGAAAAGTATTGACTCGAATAAAGTCTTTATTTTCTATCATCATTTCTATATCATCATCTATTTCAATTTTCTTTTTATGAAAATGTTTAGAGTATTCATTAGCATAATGTCATTTTTCCTTACAATAATAACACTGACATTCATTTATCTTTCTATTTTTCTTCTATTTCTTTTAAACACAGGTCTTTTAGGTTTATATCCTTCTTTTCTTTTATAATATTTAGCTTTATGTCTTTTAAAATGTTTTTTCTTTTCTTATAATTCTTTTTTTTATCTTTTTATAATAAGAAGGATTATAACATCCAATCATAATAGGCATTTTTAAATCATAGCAGCATAAAGAAGATTCCTTCTTTATCCCTTTACTTTTTTTAAGTAATACTGCTTCATCACACCATTCACTTAATTTATCTTTTAAGAAAGAAATTCTGTTTCCTAATGTATCTACGAGTCTTGGGTTATAAGTTGCTTCTAATTTACTTCCCCAAGGATCAGGTATCTTTGAATAAAATATCTTTAAATAAATTTATGTATTATCTACCTGGTCATGAATATGATAATATTAATCTAAGCAAATAAAAATATATCTATTAATTTCACACATATGACATAGTTGAAGTCTTTGTAATGCAATAACATATTTTCCTATAGTAGTAGTATCTTTTAAAAAAATTTCTTCTCTAATAAATTCTAATCAAAAAGCTTCAGCAGCTTTGGTTATCAAAGTCATATATCATTATCATAATTAAATATAAAATTTTTAGAGTTTTCATCTAATTTTTTCCAAAATTGAAGTGAACTATTTAATAGTGCTTTTTTTAAAAATTGTTTTGTAGTTTCATAAATCCATTTTATTGACAGAAACAATTGCTCTAAGAGCAGTTTCCTATTTTTCAATTGCTTCTTCTATATCTTGAATGCAATCAATATCTAAATAGATCCTAAAAGGGTTTATAGATTTAGTTCTCATTTTATCTATAAGGGGTAAATCAATATTGGTCTTTAGTTACCATATAAGTTCCAACATATTCTTTAAAAGAAGGTTCCATTCTAGAGACAACAGTCCTCATCCTAATACCTCTACGATAATGGATATCGATTTCTGTGAACTTAGAAAATTTTTTCCTCAGTTTAGTATCTATCTTAATGGGAAAGTGTTTAGACTTTCCAGCCATGATGAAATGATAAGCATTATATCATTCATCTTCATAAGAATCTAGTCTAGCAGATAATATCTTCAACATTAGAGTATCTTTTGGAGTTATCATTGTGTTGTTTAAAAAACAATCTTTGACTCCTTCTTGAATCCATTTCGGTAAACAAGAAATCTCAGGAAATTTTGGATTTTTTAAATATATACCGTTGATGGTGCTAAAACCATACCAATCTCTAATTGCTTGAGGATGAGCTCCCTGTAGAAAATTCAATCTATGATATATTACTGAAAAATCAATATAGTAAAAATCATTATTTTGTAGGGAATATAGATCTCTCATGATTTCATAGTGTGCTTGAACAACAGGATGATCTCTGAGAGAACTATCATTCATAATATTTCTCAATATATGGGGTTTTCGAGAAACATCTGATCATAAAAAGATAGTATCAGGAATAACAACCTGTGGCTAAATCTGTTGAAACATAGGAGAAGATCTAACATATTTGGATTCTTCAGTTATTGGTGAAGTCTAAAAAAAAACAATATAAATTGAATTCTATCTAGACTAATTAGAGGCAAGCACACCACGTCGATAAGTAATATAAAACGGTAAGAACCAGATATCGTACCCAAGGGAATTCTAATATGCAAGAAAATTAAATTAAATGATAAAAAATTACTCGGACAATAAAAAATTGATTGATTTGAAAATAAATTAAAATAAAGTAAGCAAATCAAGGAAATATGAAAAATTCAAGGTATGAAATAAAAAACGACTAGATTTAATCAAATGACAGAAAACGGTTAAGGTATCGAATTTCAGTTGGATTGAACACTAAAAATTGTAATAGTGGACTGATCTAGGAATTACTTCACTCAAGCCAGTCGAACCCAATGTTCATGGGAATTCCCTTCTCTTCTGAATCCGAGTCACCCACTTAGTTCATAGATAATTCGGAATAAAAGACGTTCAATACAAGAAGCCTAAAATTAAGTTTGTTAATTCTAGGTATCTTTACATAAGATCTTAAGGTTAGTCTACACTTTAGTCTCAAGTATGTTGCTTGATTAATTTTCTGACAAATTAAATCCCATTGGTTACGGCATTCAATCATTTAAGGTCTTAATCTAGGTGATCAAGCTAAATTAGGACTAAATATGCATTTAATCAAATAAAAATCAATACCACAAAAATTATTTTAATCCAATATCAATCTTAACCTTAACCGAAAAGAAATACTTACTCACTCATATTCATCAATGTAACATAAACCACTGTTGATTTGTATGCCTTTTCATTCTACCCTTAGAGGTTGAATCAAAAATTTAATTCCAAGGATTGAAATATAGAATGCAACCTCGGGTCGTCTCACTTAATTGGAACCTAATGCAATAGACCTAAGCTAGCCTAAATGTCATGAAATGCAAGCTAAAGTAGTAAAGAGGGGGGTTGTGATTCTTTAAGAAAACTAACAAAATGGAATGAAATTGTAAGAGAAATGTGCAAAAAGTGTTTTTGGATTTTGGGGAATAAGAATTTGAAAGTTAAAACAATGATCAAATGTGATAGAATCCTCTTGAAAAATGAGCTTTGGCTATCATAGTTCGAAATAAATCTTGGTAGGAGTGAAAATCACTAAGTTTTTAAATGATAAACCTTAAAGAACTCTTTAAGTCCAAGGTTTTAATCAATGAACTCCATTTCTTAAAACCTTGTTGAATGCATCTTAGTGTGTGCAATGGGTAAGTTAATGCAAGTGGTTAATTTAGGATCTAGCATCATCTCAATATCAAACACAACTAGGTAGATAAATGAGAATTAACACAATCACAAAAAGACATATATGAGACTTCATATATTCAAGCTCCAAGTTCTACATCAACAAACCCAATAACACAATAAATGTTCAACACCTGATTAAACTATAATCAAGAAAATTCAACTACAAATTACAAATCCTAACTTAGGAGTTCATAACAATGTAGCTAAACATGAGTAAATTACTACCCTTTGAAGCCCATTGAACTCAAGCCATTGCTACATTTTCAAGAGGAAAAGGTGCGTAGCCAAGCATTGCTTCGGGAGAACTCACAACCAGAAACCTACCAGAAGCATCCATGGTAGTAGCTATTGATGAAGGTGACAATGAAAAATGGAAGAGAGGTGATGGATGATGGTCGAAATTGAGAGAGAGAGCCGAGAGAATATGTTCTACCTATATCTTCTATCTGTTTGCTCTTAACCTACTTTGGTAGGTTTTTAAACGAAGGATGATTTAGATTGGGTTGCACACTGGGTAATGTTTCAAAAAATGGTTCGGGTTTTTCAAGGTATGCTGCGGTGATAGATAAGTTTGCAGCGGCAAACTTTTATTGAAAGGTTTTGCTTCATTGCTGGTTCTTTCGTCGCGACGAACTTTTCCCGAAAGTTCAGCCTGGATTCCTTCATATTTCATCGTAACGACAGATCCCTTTCGTCGCGGTGAACTTCCTGTTACGCCTGTTCTCTTGTTGACTTCACTTCAGCCTTCCTTGACTCTACATCTTCTTCTTAAGTCCCTTCTCCTTGAGTCTCCTACAATGAACAATGGTAGTTTGCAGTATCAATTGTTCTCAGAAAATTAATTAGTGCAATTAATACTGATTTGCGACAATTTTTACTATCAAACTACATAAAATAAAGGTACACACTTAAGAGTCAATTTAAGCATAAAATCTAGAAATAGGAGTCAAAAAGTGTAGTAAAAGTCATGACAATGTCGCCAATTTATATAATAAACTTGAGCTCAATCAAATTCCCCCACACTTAGACCTTTGTACTCCTGAACAAAGTTTATAAGAGTCAAAGAGATACAAGTGTAAAAGAAAAATTCTGACCATGCTTAAAATAAGAGTAGGAAATTGGCAAAAATTACTTTCTCAGAAATCAATCAAAGCAGACTGAAAGAGTGCCAAGAAAATAAACACTATAAGAATTTAATCCAAAAGATTAAGCAAAAGAGATTTCACTCAAGGTAATGTGTTTGCTCTCATCTCACTTGTTTTTGGGATAATTTCACTCTAAAATTTGCTTAGTCCATTCTCTACCATAAGATTGTGATAGTTCTTCCTCTCCACTAAAAGAACTATAATCTCGAAAATCAAGAGCACTTTTCAAGGTTGTAATGCACGAAAGGCTAAATGAAATGGATGGAATGGTCTAAAGAAGAAAAAAATATGAGTAAATGCACCACAATTATGACATAGATGTCATCAGTAAGATAATATTTACACAAATGACAATATAATTTATTTCTTAACCTTTTTTTTACTAAGAATATTTTCTTTTGAGAACACACACACACACACACACACACATATATATAGGAAATTGTTCTCTTTGTTTCTTTTCTTTTTTTCATTGGCTTTTCTCAATAACCAACAGGGTTAATATATCAATGAACAATCTTAAGGTTTAAAAACATAAAGTGCTACTTTGTCAGCATACCCTCACTTATGTTATGTTGAAAACATTGAAAATGAAATTAGCCAAATCCGACTATCATTTAAAGAATGGGAGGTATTTTCAAAAACATAAGGATCACTTTGAAATTTATAAAATCTTTGAGATACAAGAGTGATAAGAATCTAATTAGGGAGAATTGTTGAATTGAGGCAATTAAAAAAAATTCTGCAAAAGTATAGACACAAACATTTCCACCGCGAAGAAAGATTTTGTCGTAGCAAAAATCATGGAGTTTGTACAGTGCTGCAGTGAAGGCATAGTGCATCGCGGAGAAAAACAACAAAAACTTTTGAACATTATGCACAATTGACTAGCACAAACATTTAAATGACCGAAATGAAGCACAAACAAGAGTTGCAAGGTGGGAAAACCTCCCCCACATATTGTCCTCAATGTGAAGAACAATTAACATAAATATGCAATAAAGTGAAAGGGGAAGGCGCTTTAACAACAATTGGAAAAACAAAGAGAATTATATACAAATGGTGTGCAAAAAGTTTGGACATTACAAAAATGAACTGAGCATCCGACAAACTAACTAGAAAAATACAACAAAAGGAAAATACAAGAAGAAACACTCAAACTACTCTATCAGGTGATCATCCCCAGCGTCTGCAGGATCTGCTCTCAATTGGCTAGCACCAATAAGCGAGTCATCTTCATCAGAAGGAAGATAAAAGTGCAGGTGCTGGGCGAGCAAGGCATCCATTCACTGCCGATACCTCCGATCTCAATCTTGTCGGGCTATGTCCTGATGAAGGGTGTCCTGGAGGGTAGCTAGGTCTGCAAATAAGCCATCTACCTGGCTAGCGAGGGTCTATAGAGTGATGGGCTCAAAAGGAGCCGGAGCCAGAGTCGGATGATCATCTTCGCTAGGCAATGCATCAGTATGGTTGGCAGCAACATCGGGAAATGAGGTGGAATGGGTAGGGGTGGGGTGGATTGAGGTGGAGGTTGGGTTGATTGGGGTGGAGGTTGGAGTTGGGGCTGTTTAAGCCAGATATACCGAAACAATAGGGCTGGGTTAGAATAGCTGTCATTGTTGTATTCCGGGATGATATGGGCCCGAAATATGTTTGTGATGAGGTAGGAAAAGGTGATGGCGTTGGTGAACTTAGCATTAGTGATGGAATCATGGAGGGTGGAGGCAATGGCATTGGCTATGTCAACCGGCCGACTAATCATCAGAAGATACAAGTATAGGGCTTGTTGTTTAATCACGTAGGCTAGGTAAGAGGTGCGGATGATGTTGTTTCTAACCAAATGAAGCAAAGGATGAGCTTCGAGGTGGAGATCAGAACGCTTTAGGTAGCATTAATAGATTCTGGGTTGATGCCAGACGACGCCTTCGGGACTGAGAGTACTAATGACATCGTCCCAGGGATAGTGGTGTATTAGCTGATCGTAGTGGCAGCGGAGGATAGGTGGGAGGTTGTAGTGCTCGTAGATGCTTGTGGTGGTGAAGGCGGTAGGGACTTTTACATCACGAAAATTAATTTCCATGGTGTTATGGAGGCATGCATATGTATAAAAGTGGCGAACAAATTTGTTATTTCCCTGATCCCTAGGTTGGACTAATCTTATGAGTTGAGATGGTACTAATTGACGAACGAAGGGATTGTTGTGGGGGGTCAAAGGAAAGGGGCGCTACCTAATGAATAGCCTAGTGTCTATTTTTTCGGCTAGGTCGGCATAATTCGAGTTAGCACTAGAGGGAGGATTAGAATGAGGGGAGGAATGGGATTGACAGGAGGAATCAGACGAGCTAAAGGAGACGGTGGGGGAATGACAGGTAGGATTCTTAGTTCGAGGCATATTCCTGTAGAAAATATAGAAAAATAAACAAAAGGATTAAACAAACTTCAATGAAAGCAAATCTTACAAAGCTTGCCGGCGAAATTGATCTGTCACTGCGGCGAAGGCTGCCCTTCCCATTCTACGGTAAAAAATGTTTCTTCGCATGACAACTTGTCACACTGCGACGAAGAAATGTCAGATAAAACAACAAGGAAAGAGCAGAACAAGGGAAAGAATTACGAAGTAGGATGAGGGAGGCGCAAATGTGGACCACGAACACGAAATGGATCGAAGAAAACAAAAACGAAGAGGAATATCGCGAGGAGATTCAAATTGCTGCAACGAACTGTGAGAGAAGGATATGAAAATGAGAAAGGAGGAGGGGGAGGTAAGTTGAGAAAGAAAGGAGAAGGAAAAGACATAAAAGACAAAGGGCTGATGAAAGAGCAGAAGAACAAGGAGGGTAAAAGGAAAATTTCACTCAGTGGCTTTATGCAGATAGGTCTTTCGTCGTAGTGAAGATTGCATGAAGGTGTTCGTCACGGCCAAAGAATTATTACACACCATGACGAAGGATGTCTAAAAATGTTCATCGCGGCGAAAAAATTAATTCACGCTGCGACAAATTGGCTTGAGAGGTGAAATGAACCATGCTGTGGTGAAGTGAGCCACGCCGCGGTGAACTTTTCCCGAGGAAAAAGAAACAAGATATGACAATGTCTAAGTGGATACTCAGCTTATATGCAAAGTCCTTAATCATCACAAGACAAAATGCAATTCACTATTTACACCAATTTCCTCAATCATAGAAGATATGTCATGTATCGACTAAAACACATAATATAAAGGGAATATGAATTATTGAAGCAAAATTGCAATAACTAAAAACTAAACCTAAGTCCTACTGAAAACTAAAACTAAGTCCTACTGAAGACTAAACCTAAGTCCTATTAAAGTGGTTTCTCCCCCACACTTATTTAACACACTCATGCATAACAATGTCATCTTCAATCATAAAGCAGAAGTACATTGTAAGTAAGGGATGAGAAACAACTTGTTGCTTACAGTGGATCCTTCATCTCCGAGGTGACGTTTGGCTGATAGCCATGCTGTGGTGAGGTAACTCGACCACTTTCCACTTCTGTGCTAACGTCCACACTTCTTGGTTCACCTAAAACATTAGCAAACAATCTATCCTCCAAGGAGTCATTAGTGAATAGGTTCATTGCCAATTCAAACTCAGTGCATGCATCATTAATAACAATATCAAGCATGTTAACTCCTAGGAGCGAATAGTCCTCATGAGGGTGTTTCATAGCCTCATACATGTTAAAACTAATCTACTGGTCTCCTACCTCCATGGTGATCGTACCTTCTTTCATGCTAATCATGGTACTAGCAGCCCTTAAGAAGGGTCGACCGAGAATCAAAAGAAATGTCCTACACAACTTCAGAAGACATATCAAGCACATAAAAATCAGCTAGAAAAAATAAACCCTTGACTTGGGCCAAAATATCTTCTATAATGCCCACAGGATGCCTAATTGATCTATCAGCCAATTGGAGAACTACAAATGTAGACTTAAGATTTTTGACTCGTAATGATTGATAAATAGACTTAGGCATAACATTAATGGCTTCTCCTTGGTCTAATAAGGCTCCTCCTATGGTAACTTTACCTATAGTGCAAGGGATAGTGTTCAAAAGTGATTTTTCTTTGAACCTTTCGGACTTCTTGATTTTGTTCTTTGTCAAAGGCAATTCTCCACTATCAATCTCCTCTTCACATTCTTCTTCATCTTGATGGTTGAACCACACTTGTTTCCCACTTCAGAGAGCTATTGCATTTAAACTTTTAGGGTTCATCATGGTGTTTGAAGGAATGGTTCCACTGCTTCTTGCTTGGTTCTCACTCATGTTGTTGGGCAATTGAGTGACATCAGAGTTAATATTTTCCATGTTCGTCTCCCATTGCTCCATTCTCTTTTCCAAGGAATTAAATTGAGCAAAATTCTTGGAAGAATCTTGCTGAATCAGAGAAGCTATGGCATTAAACTGTTTCTTGTTAGAATTTTGTTCTTCCTTCATCAAAGTCAACATATTGTGTAGCAGTTGGTTGTGTCCTCCTTGGGTGGGACAGTCAGGCTTTGCTATTGGTTGGGGAACTAATTGGTGGAAGTACCAGCTCCTCCCTTTTGTTGAAATCTGTTTGGTGCTCGTCCCTCTTCATTCCTCCAACTAAACCTAAGGTTGGCCTTCCATCCCTCGTTATGACTGTTGGAGTAGGGGTCCCATTTTTGATTTGATCATCCCAAATACATTGTAGACACTTCTTCATACCAACTGGGGCATACACTAGATATGTGCATCACTGACCCACAAGTATGGCAATTGGGTGCTGTGAGATCCATAAAAGATGTCGGGAGATGCACATTCATATTCTTCAGCTTTGCAGTGATGAAGGATAAATGTGATGTCACTCTACTCTCCAAAGAGTAAACTTTTGACTCCAAACTCTCCATTCTTTTCGATTGGGCTATTGTGGTGCCCAACTCATGCACTCCTCGGGTGTCTCTAACACTGTATTATTGATAATTCAGAGCCATCTTCTTGATCAAATACCATGCTTCCGAAGCTGTAAGATCAATCAATGAACCTCCAGATGCCGCATCTAACATACCTTTGTCTTGACTTTCCCGTCATAGAAATATTGTACTAACTATTCATCAGGTATTTGATGGTGTGGGCATCTGGACAACAGATCTTAGAAGCTGTTCTAATAGTCATAGAGAGACTCATCATAATCCTAATGTGTCGAATAAATCTCCTTCCTCATCGATGAAGTTCAAGAGGCTGGAAAGTACTTATCCAAGAAAGCCTTCCTCAGATTGGCCCAACTATGGTAGGCATTCGCCACATGCCTTGGAAGACTTATGTACTACTCTCTTGCTTTTCCTTCCAAAGATATGTGAAAAACCTTCCATAGCACTGGATCAAGTGAAGCTCCCACTAGTTTCATACTCTGAAAGATCATGGACAAATATTACAAATGCATGTAGGGATCCTCTCCTGTTAAGCCACGAAATTTAAGAAGAGAGTTAATGAGTAATCCTTTAACTTCAAAATTAACGTCAAAATTATGACAAGAAGCAGTAAATGGATCATAATTCACATCAGAAGTTGTCGCTTCCCTAATAGTCTTTCTTCTTTTATTCCCATTATTCTCGCCTACTCTCTCATGCTCCCCATTACCTACATTATCACCATTCTTATGTTGGTTAACATGAAAGTTAGGGTTTTGTAAAAAGGTTGGGTCTCGACCATATTCACTCCTTCTAAAGGATCGCTCTCACTACTTTGTCCACTAGACTCTTCTTCAACAACTACTTTACTTCTCTTTTTTCTATTCTCTCCTTTTTAATTTTTCTCAAACATCTCTCAATTTCAGGATAGAAAGGCAAGAGTTTCGCATTTCGAGGCATGCTCATAAACAATTAAAAAAAGTAACAAAATTTACTCGCACACACACAAAGTCAAATAAATGATGAGATGTGATGGATGCAAGTGTATGGTTGCGAAAGTATGCACAAAAATATGTATGTATAGATCAAACAGTAATCAAAGAAAAGACCCAAAAACTCTGTGATATGAAAAGTCCAACTATGAATGTCTTCTTTTGTTTGTGTTTTCAAGATTTTAATGCTATGTAAAGAAAAATAAAAATCCTATACTATTGACAAATATGACACTAAACTTTGTAAAACGAAATATAGAAGAAAAGGTTCCTATCCTCAATGAGAAGCAAAAATGACAACGGCTAACCTAAAGAAAACTAATTTCTTGGTTCTCTGAGAATGATGCCATTTTGATTCGTATACCTTTTCGTTCTTACCCTTGGAGGTCAAATAAAAAATTTAATTCCAAGGATTGCAATATAGAATACAATCTCGGGTCGTCTCACTTAATTGGAACCTAATACAATGGACTTAAGCTAGCCTAAATGTCATGAAATGCAAGCTAAAGTAGTAACAAGGGGGGCTTTGATTATTTAAGAAAACTAACAAAATTGAACGAATTGTAAGAGAAATGTGCAAAAAGTGTTTTTGGAATTTTGGGAATAAGAATTTAAAAGTTAAAACAATGATCAAATGTGATAGAATCCTCTAGAAAAATGAGCTTTGGCTATCATAGTTCGAAATAAATCTTGGTGGGAGTGAAAATCACTAAGTTTTCAAATGATAAACCTTAAAGAACTCTTTAAGTCCAAGGTTTTAATCAATGAACTCCATTTCTTAAAACCTTGTTGAATGCATCTTAGTGTCTGCTATGGGTAAGTCAATGAAAATGGTCAATTTGGGATCTAGCATCATCTCAATGTCAAACACAACTAGGCAGATGAAAGAGAATTAACAAAATCACAAAAAGAAATATATGAGACTTCATATATTCAAGCTCCAAGTTCTACATCAACAAACCCACTAACACAATAAATGTTCAACACTTGATTAAACTATAATCAAGAAAAATCAACTTCATATTACAAATCCTAACTTAGGAGTTCATAACAATGTAGCTAAACATAAGTAAACTACTCCCCTTTAAAGCCCATTGAACTCAAGCCATTGCTACGTCTTCAAGAGTAAAAGGTGTTTAGCAGCTGTTGATGAAGGTGACGATGAAAAATGGAAGAGAGGTGATGGACGATGGTCGAAGTTGAGAGACAGAGCAGAGTGAATATATTCTGTCTATATCTTCTGTTTGTCTGCTCTTAACCTAATTTGATAGGTTTTTAAACGAAGGATGATTTGGATCAGTTTGCACAGTGGGTAATTTTTCTGAAAATGGTTCGAGTTTTCGAAGGTTCACCGTGGCGACAGATAAGTTCGCCGCGGTGAACTTTTCCAGAAAGGTTTTGCTTCATTGTTGGTTCCTTTTTCGCAGCAAAAGAATTAATCTTTGTCGCGACGAACTTTTCTCGAAAGTTCAGCCTGGATTCCTTCGTATTTTGCCACGGTGACAAATCCCGTTCACCGCAGCAATCTTCCTATTGTGCCTATTCTCTTGTTGACTTCACTTCAGCCTTCCTTGACTCTACATCTTCTTCTTGAGTTCCTTCTCCTTAAGTCTCCTACAATGAACAATGATAGTTTGCAGTATCGACTATTCTTAGAAAATTAATTAGTACAATTAATACTGATTTGTGACAATTTTTACTATCAAAATACATAAAATAAAGGTACACACTCATGAGTCAATTTAAGCATAAAATCCAGAAATAGGAGTCAAAAAGTATAGTAAAAGTCACGAAAATGTCGCAAATTTATATAATAAACTTGGGCTTAATCAATGGTTATGAAATATGTTTACCTTGATTAAATCCACACAATTAAAATAAATAAAGAATTAAAAAAACAAATTAAAAACACCCTCTTTTGATGTGAAATAATGAAATATGAAGGCTGATGTTGTCTCTTGTTGCGCTGAAGCGTGGAAATTGTGTTGAATATGATGCTTGGGAATTTATTTCTCCTGAATTCCAGCTCAGAAAAATCTGTAATTGGTCCCAAAAACTCCGTCAATAAGTCAAAAATTTAAGTATAAAATTTTAGAATTTTTGGCTAAACAAATCTTGAGATAAAAATCCTACAATGACTAAAGGTCCAGTATGCCAGAAACCCAAAAACAGTGCAATTCGGGTCTATTTGTTTCATTTATGCATTTTACGTCAACGAACCTCGAATAATGCTAAAACATGACAACCTAGCTATAGATGAACGTAAAATGAATGTAAACAACTCTGAATTAAGTCCTAAAAATATATGAAAATATGAGTGTATCACTGTCCTCCTTATTCACGCAAAAATCCCCTCCTTTTTCTTGCTTTGCCAAAATGTTAATGTCCAAAACTTTATTGTTTTAGTCTTTGCTTCTTTTGAGAGCTTTTTTTACTTTAGGCTTTTAAATATCCCTAATTTAATATGTGCCTAGAATTAAAACAAACAACTCTTAATTATTGCAATTTAAACATCAAATGGACAAGAGTTTAGCAAATTATAAATCTAAAATTAATATAAAAATGTCCATTAACAACACCCCCATACTTGAATTGTTGCTTGTCCTTAAGCAACTTACTTGGATCACAACTAACATATTATGTCATTTCATTTTCAACGAAAATCAAGTGCCTGCAATCTCTTAAACTTCAGCGAACTCAAGTATCAAGCTACTATATATATCATAATCTTTTCATCAATGAACATAAACAAAATCAAAGGTAGATATCTTTGATCAAAAACAAACAAAAAATTAAAATGGACTTTCTTCACGATTTTCACTCATGTCACTCAAGTGTATAAAGGTTGTGTTTCACTCAAAACTTCCTCTAAGAAATTACACTACCATAGGCTTGCAAATTCACCTATTTTCTACTACATAGAGTACATGTCATCATAGATCAAAAGGGCTTTTACTAAGGGTTGTAATGAGGCTTAGGTTAAGGTAGGTAAAAAGGATAAAGGCCACTCACAAGCATTAACAAACCACTAAGTAATGTGGGACAATCAAAAAGAACTTATGAAATGTGCAAACAGAAAGACGGGACTACAACTACTCACTGTTTTAATCTTTTTTGTTTTTTGTTTTCATTTTTTGTAACAGTAAACATAAAAGAAGATAGTAGTAGCATAAACCAACAACAACTGAGTAGATGTACCTCTAAAACATCTCAGAATAGTATGTAAAACAAAAGTCCCTAACTCAAGAAATCAAATACTTAATACTTCATTCAACTTGTGAAAGGGTCAGGCTAAAAGTTTTCAACTTTCAATGCAATGTGATTAATATGAAAACAAACAAGGTCAAAGGCTTAAAGGGGGTAACAAGGGAAAAAATGACTTGGTGGGTCCTTTAAACTATAGGTTAAAAACAAAGGAAGTCTTTATCATGTCCATAAAGCATGTAACTAGTAGTATCAAACAGGTTCAGAGCAAGTTTTCAAGGTAATCCGCATAGGGAAGCCTCACATGCATCAAAGAAAATAAATGACTATGAAATGTAGTCATATAGCTCAAGACCTCACATGTGCTTAAATGAAAATCCATCAAAACTTTATACATTGCCTCATCACTCAGCATCAGTTATTGACTAAGTTTATGTAATTGACTACTTTAATCAATCCACATGGTTCATTATCCTCTCAAGCTACCTAATCCAAGTACACGTATACAACTCAATTCTCTTTCCAATTATTTTGACAGAAACATATGGTAAAATTCGTCACAAATGGGGCCCAAACTAGCTACCAAAAGAGTTGCAACCATTCAAGTGTGTATCTCTCAACATCAACATCAAAATTATAAATGTCAGCATGCCCATCATCT
>JAOQMP010000002.1:13025826-13041030 GCA_027563575.1 Erythroxylum pedicellare
ATACCCCCCCCCCCCCCCCCCCTAAGACATTGCCATACATATTAGGACATACTTTGATCAGCATAATCATATGTATAAAGAGACCTAACCATGCACCAGAAGCTAAACAATAATTAATACACAGGTGCATCGTATTTATATACCAACTCATTTCATGTTCAAATTCCATTTTCATGCCAATTCAGTGTATATACAATTTCAATTCGATGTCATCTCAAAGCATACATATAAATCTCATAAAAATTAGCATTCAAATCAAGTAGCAACACAAATGAACTTATTAATAAACACTCTTTTCATGATAAAATAGAAATCATTTTTCTTTCATAAAATTAGTTTAAAGATACAGTCACTGTTTTGTCATTTATCGCCACATATGCTCACGTGTTAAGTGTCTCTTCCTAACCTATACAATTTACAAGTCGTTTAATCAATTGTTTCCACTATAGGAAATAAAGCATTATAACTATCAATTTGGTTTTAACTACCATAAATGATTCCATTGGTTTCCATTTCAGAATCTAACTCTGAAATTTACTTTAAATGTTTTTTTTAAACATCATCCCATCTGCTTAGCCGTAATTGAACTTTAATGAATCACACCGTCAATTACTTTCCTCTTTAGGGCTGAATTGTCCTCACTACACACACACACACACACACACACATATACTATTCCCCTTTCTTTCAAAATTTCAACACATTTCACCTAAGGTCCATACCAAGCATCAGTTAAACTCATCAAGCCAAAAATTACAAATTTTCTCCAATATTTCCTAGCTTGGCTTAATACACCACTCTTTCACTATCCTTCCATTTTTTTAAACACATCTTCTCTTCATTACAAATAAATGAACTCAAACCAATTCTTCATTTCTGTACTTAATTGACATCAAATCCATATCATAAACATCATAACCCTAACCTTGGTTTCTTGATTCACTTTTGATGTTTTCAACCTTTATATGCTTTCAAGTTTATTATCTACTCCATAATAAGTCAAAAACAACCTTTGATATTAAATAACTCCATTCCATATGAAGTCCACAAAATAATCAACTTAAACTATGAAAAACTTACCACTTTTTCTCCTAAACTCTTAGGAAATTGATGAACACAAATCCTAGGTCAAGATTTCCTCAATTTCTACTCTAAATCTACCAAAATGGCACCCCTCTTCTTCCTCTTCTCCTTGGACGAATTCTCACTCTTTCTCTCTTCTTTTCTTTCTTTCTTTTTAGATCTCACTAATCCTCCTTTCAAATGAACCAAATTTTGTCTTCTTTTGCCTTTTTATACTACTTTAAACATGTCATTTTCTTATTAAACATCTTAAATGACTCATCATCATATAATTTAATGTTTCTAAAACCATATAGAGTCTTGTAATTGGACAATAAAAATGGGTCATTTAAATTTTATTAATTAACTATATTTATGTAAAAAGACCAATTTGCCCTTTCATGGATTACTACACCTATAAATCGGACTATATCCTGAAATAGTTGCCTCACCATCAACTTAACTATAGGATACTTTAATTAGGATAAATACTAGAAACTAGATGCCTGAAAAATGAATGGGTTTAAAATCATTAATACCTATTATTTCTAAAAAGAGCATTTTTGTCCTAAACTTATAAAATTTCCAAAAGTCATCTTATTGGACTTGCTTTTGATCTGTTGCAATGCTATTTAACTTTAATATCTATTCTGGGCATTTTCACGTCTTTTTCTAGAGGTTGGGTCCTCAAAATCCCTATTCAAGCGAAAATAATATTTACCCAGGTCCACTATTCATCTATAAATACTATTCACCCAAGAATAAAATTTATAAACTGATCGATGGAAAAGTTCAGGGTTTTACAGTCTCCACAGAAATGGAATCTTTAGTTCATATGGACAGGAGGAACATAAGGAGTTTCCACATTCTCCTCTTCTTCCTCCTCTTTTTTCTCTTAGTCTTTTACTTTATGGGATTCTTCTAACTCTCTTTCGCTTATAACTATGATGGTCTTCAATTGCTCCCTCAGATTAAACTCCATGTTGTTTAGGAGACTCCTTACACTTTGTGTAGTTAATGCATTAGGTAATTGGCCACTTAAAACACCAAATTATGGATGGAACAAACATGGTTCTTCACAATTTGGTCAAATTTAGCTTCCATCCTCTTTTAGTTCTCATATTGGCTTGCAAATTTAGAATTCAAATATCCATCAAAAATTTATCCATATTCAATTATAACTAAGCCCATCTTGCTAAAATCGTAGTGGGCTTTGAGCTCTTATTGAGCTTCCTAAATCATCAGATTGATAAAAATTTAGGTGGTTTTCCACCCAAGATTGTAAGTATTAGAGTAGGGGTTATTATGTCCCTGACTATACTGTACTCCCATAAAGTTGAGCTACTCTATGCTATTGTTTTCCACTAAGAAACAATTAACTAAGGCATGACTTCCTTATCGACATAGTTTGCATATATAGAGAATTACCTAAAATGTGGCTCTTAAGCAATTCAATTTTTTCGCTAGGTTCGATACTTTAACCTATAATGCATCACTGAATCCATAATAGGCACTCCTTTTAATTCCTTAAAGGTTGGCTGCGGTTTATTTCTTTCCAATGCCTATAGATAGCTATTGTTTGTCATTGCTTCTTAAAAATCATATGTTGCTTCAATCTTTTTCCTCATCAAAGAACCATTAGCTACTGCATCTATGGTGCCTCGCATGTAGAATTTTTACAAAAGGAATTACTTTGGTAAGTTATAATGTGGGCAGCTCCTTTATAACTCTTTAAATTACTCATGTGCTTCATATAAAGACTCCCCTTTGCTTTGCTGGAAATTTATGATTTCCTTTATGAGTTTAGTATTCTTCATTAAGGGGAAGTATTAAGCCAAAGAGGCTTACACCAATTGCTCTTATATTGTGACATTCTCAAGGTTGAGAGAGAGCAACGATGCCTTAACTCAATCTTTAGGTACAAAAGGAAAAATCCTCTTCTTGGCTGTATATTCCAACAGTCAATTGTATCTAAACATGTCACAAATCTTTAGGAAATTGGCCAAATGAGTATTAAGATCTTCATTTTCAAGTCTATGAAATTAGACATTGGTTTACAATATATTCAACAATGTTGGTTTGATTTTGAACACATTGGTCTACACTAGTGTTCTCATTATCCCTTATTGATTTTTAATGAACCATATCCTCCCGAAGCCTATGAGGCTTCTGTATTTTTCTCTTTCATTGTTTTCATCTACAATTGTTCTTTCTATCACTTCTTGTCATCTAGCATGTTAAATCTCTCTCTCTTGCTTAGTGATGTCAAAAACTTGTCTATCCTTTACTTTGCTCAAACTCCTTGCGGATTTTGTGTTCTTGCGCCTGAAATCACATACAAAATGTATTAAAGTACTTAAATCAAAGTAACTTAAATTGTAGTAGATGTTATAATAATCTCTAGTAATAGGGCCAAAATTTTTAATGGTTCTAATTGAAAAACATCTTTACTACAAATATACATATCGTATCTTATAGTACAAAAGATATCATTCCCACACCTAACAATTCTTCTAAACTTTTTTATCGTAAACATTAATATGATTAATTAAGAATTAAACAAAAAATCAATAAATAAACTATGAACTAGGTAGCAATAAAATTGATTAATCAATGATAAAAACTAGGCATTACTTATATCTTTATTTGTTTTCACTTTACCTTATTGATTTAATCATACTTGAACCTAGACATCCTATAGTTATTATTACCCTCTCTTCAGATCTAATCAAGTAATCCTAATTAAAGTATATCGAAATTAAATTGTGGTCTCTCAATCTATCAAAACTCTTTCTAACTATGAATATGGATTTGAGGCAATCCTATGGATAAATAATAAACAATTAATATCTCTCTTTAATTTCATATTAATTTGATATTAATAAGTCTACAGGGGTACTAACTCTCATTATATAACACAAGAAAAGTGAATCATTCCAATCTCTTAATTCAAATTGGTTATAAAACAATAACCATCATAAGCATATTCATTAAATGAAGAATTTAAGTTAAAAAATTAATTCAAAAGTAATTCCTAAAAACGAATTTAGTTATCCATAAGTGTGACTATCTATCATCATTAACATCTAACAAGAATAAGGAAATATAAAAATATTATAGAATGAAATATAGAATTCTTCTCTTCTCTAACTCTACAACATTATTCTTGATAATTTTTCTATGATCTCCTCTTCAACTATGATTATGTAGTCACCAAGTGGTGTTTTAAGCTTCTTTATATACTATTAGAGTATTCTAAGGTTTGTCCAAGTGTATATATTCTAAAAATAACTCAATAGGCTAGAAGTATCAAAAACTCACATATTGGAAAACACCTTGTATGATTGTGCATATGACTTCCTAAACAATCTAGTATAATCATGCTAAGGTTCCACGATCGTGCCAAAGGCTTCCAACTTACTATTCCTTGTTGCCATGCATAATCATTCTAGACTTATTTCTCCATATTTTTCTTCACATTTTCTTATCTTTTTCCCATCTCCACTCATTACCAAACACATCAACACAATCTTTGAAATTTATAATTAAGATCAAACTCTTGCCTTAAACAACAATTAAACAAACAAAATACATAAAACACTAACAAGAACATAAATTCAATTCCCAAACACATTATTATTGTCTAATAAAACACCAAAAACACACTTTAACATCTAAAAATATACTATAATTTACACCGATCATCTGAAACAAAATCAACTTCCATACTTGTGATGATTATCTTCTCAAACTTTAATAGTGCTCAATAAGGACAGGTTCAAACACTAGTCTCAATTAATATATAATGCCAATTTCCTTTTGAAAATATTTTTCTTAAATATCACAATCAATATAGGACCAATATAATGCTATGTTCTAAAGCACAGGTCTAACATAATCCTCTATTGGTGTCACGTTACATAATTCTTCAATTTTTGAAAGCTAATACAAGATTAATACTAAATGCCAATATGAAACTAATACTGGTTACATTTTGTTTCCTCTTTCTATAGCATATTCCTTCATTTAAATCAACCTTATGGTCTTCAATTCAATTTATTAATTTAGCAAATCTTCACTCTTTGTATAAATATCCACTATTAAGTCACTAAGAACTTCTTTGTCCTTTTATACTCTACTCCTTATTAATGGTCCTCTAGTATTCTCTAATATATCTCCATCAAAATTTGGTTCTTAATTTGAATTATTGGCAATCTTTCCAAGTCCATATTCATTTATCCCTTAATTAGAAAGCTTGTTTTGCTTATTTTTATTGTAGAAGAAATAAAAACCATAACTTTTAAAGGATAATATAATTTGCCAAATGCATGCTTTACACTTTTTAGGTGCTTCTCTTCATGAAAACCTTATTAGAATTAGATTAAGATGACAATTAAACAAACCAATCTATAATTTTAAATTAAGGATTCTCCTAATTGAATCTAAATTTTGTTTTTCTCTCTTTTAGTTTGTAAAATTAAGAGGCAGCAATAAAAATAAACTCACAAAAAATAAAGGAAGTTAAATATATGGTAGGAAGACCCAAGAATATTGAAAACAATAATAAAAAGAACTAAAGAAAAAACATCAATATGAAAGATGGCTCTAATACCAAATTCTAAAATAAGCCTCACTGATATAATTATTAAAATTAAATACCAATATGAATAAGGACAAAGGATCATTCTATTAAGAAAATTTTGATTTAAGAAAGTAAAGTCCAAACGTAAAAGATGGATATAAATCTTCACACTCATACAAAAAGATGAGATGGGACTGATAAGATTTTGAGGTTGATCACCACTACCAAGCTAGAGAAGATCATAAGTTATTTGAGAACCTAAAATAAGAGTTTTTCTAATTAAAAAATGAATAAAATGTCTGTAAGAGTATTTCTTTAATCAATAATATGATCCCTTAATTACATCAATAGGAAGCATTTTGTAGGCAAAAAGCACCTTAAAACTAGTTTCTTAAGGAAAATAACATTCTTGTCATATTCTAATTTTGAAATAACTAAATAACTTTGAAAGGTCAATCCTTATCTAAATAGAAATCTAAAGTTTAAAATGAAAACATATAATCCACTAATACTCTATCGGACTAGATTATGCATCGACATGATTTCTTTAAAAAAAATGTTCACGCTTAATAAGTAGGAGTCCAATGCCAATCTCTAAAACTTCTTTTATAAATAATCATAATAAATATGGGATCAACAAAGTACCAACTTCTAAAATATGGGTCCATCATAGTCTTGTGTGAATGTTATGTTACCTAATTCTTGAATTTTTCAAAGCTATTATAAGAACAACACCAGATACCAGTAGGACACTATGTTAGTTACGTTATGTTCTTTTTTCATAGCTTTCTCCTTTAATTCAAAAAATATTATGAGCTTGAATTCAATCTCTTAAAGTAGAAAAATATACCCTTTTCATAAAGATCTATCATTAAGTTATTAAGAACTTCTTTGGCCTTCATTTCTCCATTCTTTATCAATGGTCCTACAAATTTTTTCAATAGATCTTTAGTAAATTTTTACACCTAATTTGAACTATTTACAATCTATTTAGGAACCTCTTTATCTCTCCTTCAATTTTAAAGCTTGTGTAGCTTGAGTTGATGCTTGATTCCAAAAAAGAGGAATTTTTAAGAAATAAAATATGAAAATTTTACAGGTCATACGGTTGCAATAAGCATAATCAAGGTAACATAAGGAGTAAGTACTTGATGTGCAGAGATTAAAAGAGAGTAAAATACCAGAATCTTGTTAAACTTATTACAGAAGGTCCTAAAGGTCTTTCATGGAGAATTTAGGAGACGTGTTCTCCATTAATCCCTCTATAGAAATGAAGTGTTCGATATCCTTCCTTTAGATCTTATTCAGGTAAATGCATATATCACTTCTATAGTATAGGTTATGAAGGACCAAGTTTTGATTCCACAGAAACTATGGGACTAATGTTAACCCTTTTCCTATTATCTAAATGAAAATTTATGAAGATGGTGATTGGTTACAATTAAAATTAAATAAATAAACTAAATCAAATATACACAATTGACTAGTTAGAACAAAGATTAAATCAAGAAACAAACAATAAAAGTAGTGGTACCAGAATATTGAATCCCCCTAGGACTTCTCATACAAATAAGACTTCACACATTAATTTAACCTAAAGTTCTTCGAATAATGGAATTATTATGTTAATATCTTTTTTAGATTACTAACTACTAATCCTTAATTAATTAGTTAAAATCTCTTTCTAATTAAAATCATTAGAATTACATTAATGAATTTATGAATTTCTCTATTAGGTTGGAATCTAGAAGATTTATGTTATCCTCTCTAAAATTTCATGCAAGTCACTTAAATTATGCTAGATCAATTCATATAAAGGATTTCCCAATCTCAAACGCATAAAATCAAACATAAATCAATATATCAACACATATTAATTTAAGAACAAGAATGAACACAATTAAATCTTAAGGAAATTGAAGAATAAATTAAATTAAAATGAAATAACTATAAAATTCATCCCTAAGTTTATCACATCCAGGTAGCATAAAGATTTTGTTCCAACTAATAGAAGACATATCATCAAAACTAAAAGCAAAAGACAAAACTAAAAGAAATATGATCAAACCCCTTTTAATCTCTACGAAATCCACTTCAAATCATAGAAAATCCACTATAAATACCACTCCTTGATAGTTCTTCATTCTCTCTTCCAATTTAGAACATATATTTGTACCTGTTGAAGCTCTTTTGTTTTTCCTTTCATTTTTATATTTTATATTTTTAAAATTAGGGTTTTTAGGTGGACATGAGCAAGTACACAACTTTGTACTTTGCTACGTAATTCTTAAAAATGGGATTTAAATATGAAGTAAACATGTGTATAAACATGTAATCTTCAATATATACTAGGAGCATATACCTTTTAAATACAAACGTGTAACACATCAATACCCTCAAACTCTTTACATTAAATACAAACGTGTAACACATCAACACCCTCAAACTCTTTACATATATGTACTAGGTCTTGTTCTTTCCTTACAACTTTATGACTTAGTCAAAACATCTCCAAATTTATCTAATTCACTCCTTTGCTCCAAGTAATTGAATTACAACTTAAAAATAAAATATGAAACAATTAAGTATAAAAATGAAATCATACAAATAAACAAACAAAATACACTAAGTACAAACCTAAAAATATGAAGAAAAAAAAAGCACTTATAAGGCAATGACATCAATAGTAATAGGATGAAAGAACTTGAAAGAGTTACCTTATTCATTTCTAACATTCAAATATGTGCCACTCTTTTTATAATAGTAATAAGATATCTTCTTTGTAACAAAGTTTTAAGAGTTAGAAGCCTGATAAGAGATAATTTGAATGGAAATAACATTACCAATAAATGAAATAGATTTCTCCATTTAGAGGGTGTTGAGTCTGGTATCTTTCATAATTAGTTCTTTGATTATATTACTAAGTCTTGATAGAGATCCTTGATGAAGATGAGATATGTAGATAAACTCAAACTCATCTTTGAGAGTAATTAACATGTAATAAATATGCATTCAATAAAAAATAAAAGCAAAAGTAGTTACAACTTGAGTATTAGGCCAAGAAGGGTATTAAAATGTCCACTAATCCAAAGATTTATAATTTAGACATAGTTTTGAATAACTTAGTTAGAATGTTACTGCGTGCAAAATAAAGTCATGTATAGAGTTGAAATTGATTGACATCATAGATACATAATAATAGCCTTCTAAAAATCCCATACCACTTTAATAGTATGATACCATCACAAATTAAGCTTGATTACTTTGGAACACTTAATATATAATCATGTTAGAATTTGATGATTTATACCATTATAAGATACTAAAAATTATATGAATAAATCTTCTACTTTATATGGCCTTTAAATAGATTTAGGTTTTTCTCCAATAACAATAAACCAAAAAAGTCTAACTTTAAGAAAATTGCACATTTCCTTAGTAAAAAAAAAAAGCTGGGTTGGATCCATCAAAGATGACATTTATCAGTTGAGGAATGTATCTACGATGTTTAGAAGTATCCATAGTATATGGAAGAGAAATTTTCCTAATAACAAGGTTTTAAAAAATAAAACAAAGAAACTTATCTATAAAGCTAGAATTTGACTAATTTGACCCTAAAAATAACTTTAAAATACCCAAAAACCTTTGGAATTGACTTGAGTTATGAAAATTTGATAAGAAAACATTCAAATTGGTTAGTTAAAGGCTTGCCAATAAGTTGGCATGGTATGATGACATGGTATGGGAAACCCTTTTTATGTAGACATGGTAGATGTCTTGGTAGCTGACTAGATGACACCTCACAGTGGGTTGACCAATTAGAGTATGACATATGAACAATTATATTGGCTAGACCTCTGTGTTTTTGAAGTGGAAGTGACATTGATTTGGCGTAGGGGTATAAAAGGCATCATCTAAGTCATCTTCTATCTTTAGATGTTAAGAAATTTAAAACTAAACTTCAAAATTTTAATGGAATTTAAGGGTGTATAAGGAGGTGTTAGCATACTAGGTTTATGCTGTTGTGATTTTTTTCAAGAGTAAAAAAGTTTAGTATATACTAAACATTACTTATACAGCCAAACTATCTCCAAAAAAAAACTAGAAGATTGAGAGATTACTTATTTTTTACAAAGGGACCTCTGATATCATGTAAAAAGAGGAGCTTAAAAAAGAAGAATTCTTTGTACTTATATATATTTAAACCATTACAAAAAGAGGACTATTTATATATAAGATTGATGATACAATTAATAGGAATCATATTCCTAAACATATGCCATAAACATCTTAGTTCCCTACTCCACCCTTGTGCAGTTACAATATCTACATCCTCTATGAAGGTTTTTTTTTACTAGAACTAATACCATCCCTAAGCCTTTGTTATCGTCGCTATTTCCATCCTCAATGTCAGCTTTAGACTTCTCTATACTTGCGAAGTGAATTATATTCAAAGATAGGAATTATAAAAATTCATTGATCTAGCTATAAGGAGATGCTACTAAAGTACATCTAGAATTTTAGAACACCAGAAGATGTTGAACTAAAAATTTAAAGGTACTTAACAAGTAGCCTAGAGAAGAAAACCAAGCAATAATTACAATAGGTACTTCAATCAGGATACTCCAGAAAACACTGTACAAAAGTAATTGAGAATGAAAGGAATAGGATTACTGATGGTACCACTTATCTTATAGATACTCCACTAGCACTGTCCTTTCCCTAGCCATTCTTCCTCCAAATAGCTTAGTTTTTATAAATGACACTCATTTTCCACCATCAAGTACTTTAAGGTCTACATTAAGACCTTATATAAAATGATATCATTAAGTACAACTGACATTATTTATACTTTCAAACTAAAATTATATTATTTTAATTAATTATACTAAAATGATATTGTTTTGATAAAGGGAGCTCGAGTTTACAGGCTTGTCATATCGAACTTCAAGTCAACCAACTAGGCCTAAACTCAACTCGAAGCCTAATCAGATCAGACTAGTTCTGTTGACTTTGTGTTAGATAACACTAAGCTTAAATTTCTATTCTTATTTTTCTCTATATAGCATTGTCCCCTAATGGATATTCATTGTTCTTTTTGCTTCTTTTTTTCACCCAACTTAGCAAATCTTTTCATTTTTCCTTTTACATATTTAAATCCCAACAATTCATAAATCAGTTAAGCATAACTTCTCTCAAATTAAATTCTTCATTTTCATAAAACCCAAAAATAACCATAAAAAATCAATAATCACATAGTTAAAAATGAAATGAGCAAATGAAACATAAAAAAACAAAACAAAGTTTAGCAAATATGGACTTGTAAAATTTAAACAAAGAACATTTATTGATATTATAATTTTATTTATTTTGAAAATTTTCTTCTCTCCATTAATATGAAAAGGAAATAAGTATGAAAAAGATAACATTTAAACTAAGTTTATTGTTATGAATTTTTTATTTTTAACGAATTAAAATAAAATTGATGATGGTGATGATAAAGTAAGTAAATAAATAAAGCCCGATTTTATTTAAAATTTAAAAAAATTGACTGAAATGAATAAAGCAAATTTCATGATTATGATCATCCTACTTTAAGTAGTTGATAGTAGTCTTACAAACCAATTTCACTACATTCAGAGCAAAAGAGTCCTAAGCAACCATTTCTTTTAAATCTTTCGTAATCCAATTAAATTTATATTTCATTTAACATATTAAGTTTGCAAAATTTATTTGATTAGATTATAATCATCACTTAATATATCCAATAAAATATCAAAAATAAAAGAATAAATTAAAATATGTCAAATATAGTTTTGACTCTATAATATACTCAAATTCGCATGTTAATAATTTCTTAAAGCACTCATATAGAAAAATTATCCATAAAATGCACTAATACAAATATTTTAAATGAAAAAGGTAGCTTATGCTCATTTGCGGCGAGAACGAATAGACTCCAAAGAAGGGCTCACCTGGACACGAATGAATATATTTGTTTTTTCTTTTATCTAAATAAGTTTAATGTTATATTTTTATTGTTATCATGTTGTCAAATCTCATATCATATTCTTTGAATATAACACCAAATCAAGATATTTTTAACTTAGATTTTTTTTTTAAATTTCAGGTACTACTTTGAACATTTTGAACTAATCAAGTCTCGTATCAGACCATCGAATTTACTATCAATTGGCAAAGCATCGCAATGGAGCTCTTCTTTCCACTGCAGGGCAAGCTTTCACTCCACATTTATTATGAAAGCAACAAAGGGTTGGAGCAATGACAAACAACAACGAAGCTAAGTGGAAAATATAAAATAAGCATGCAGTTAAGCTGTAGAGGTAAAGTTGAAATTGGAGCAAGTTGTTCGGCTATAAAGCAGCGAAGAGCTGAACCCAAGCTTTGAAGCAGCAAGATCAAGTTGTAGAAAGTTATCCTCCAATTACAATGGATGTAGTAGGACTTTCCCCTCCGTTCACAAATCCCAGGCAATTCACATCATTAGTAACTTGCACCATTGAATTTGAGCCAAATATTCTCCAATAGACTCTCACTCTGCAACACAAGATCAATGGAAGGCACAGCAGGACCAACACGTGTACTAGGAATATTCTCTGAATTAAACAAGCCCCGAAAGGTGAAAAAGCAGCCACTCTTGGGAAGGCCGTTTCTTTCACAAAAGCTTTAACAACAGCTTCGTAGGTCGAAGTCTGCATGTCTGTATAAGGGTCAACTGTGCTCAGCTTGGTTCCTCCTTTACCCCACCGTCAATAGTTAGCAATGAGCTATTGAATCGCACCACCTTCCCATTAATTTTAATATATTTCACTATAATAAAGTATTCAGCTGACGCATCACCTTGGAAATAAGACCCTGAGGTACTCACCGGATTTAAGATAAGTGGAGTATACTTAGAGAGACTTGGAGAAATCAATACCAGGAAGTATTGTTGTATATTTTTAACTTTGATGAGTATTTGTTGTTTTGACTTTGGTAGCTTAATTTCAATCTTATATTGGGAAGAGATGAAGATGGGAGGAGTTTTTGAAGTTATAAAATAACTCCTCCCCCTCCTAATTAATATCCATCCTCAAAAATTTGATAAATACTCAAAAATTGTATACATATCAAATTTAGTAGAACAGGCTGCCTTAAGTGATGCTCGGAGAAGTAGGCAAAATTGGCCGAACTCCGTTATTAATTTCGGATGTGTTCTTTCCTTATCTCTTTTATTTATTTCACATTTATAATATTCAATATTATTTCTCGGGTATATTTGTAGTGTTGTGTTCAAATTATTTGAGTGTATTTACTGTTCGTGTGTGTACACGGGATAGGTTGTGATAAATACACCGTGCACGTAATTTCTGTCTAGGAGGTCGGGTTTTAAGTGAGACTGTTTGTGACCCCTCCGCCCTTTCCTGGGATATTACGTGGAATGGTAATAGTGTCTTAGGAGTCCGTTTGACGGTCTTTCCTAGGTATTACTGAATCGGTTCACTTCACTAGTTGTTTACCTTAAAAGGAAAAATTACCCAATTTTCCCAACATAACCACCACTTCGTATTCAGTGGTAGTGAATGGGGGTACCAACGAGATTATTCAAAGGAGCAAAAGGGCTTTGACAATGTGACCCTATGTCTCCATATCTGTTCATCCTTTGTATGGAGGTTCTAACATTGTTACTATATAATGTGAAGAAGGAAAAGGGATTCAAGTTTCACAACAAATACAAGAAGGTAGCTCTAATCAATCTTTGTTTTACTGATGATTTTGCAAGGTACATCCAAATTCAATTAAGATCTTGATGTCCTTTCTAAAGCAATTTAGAGAAATGTTAGGATTAGTAATCAACTTGGCAAAGAGTCATTTTGTACTAGCTAATAATTTAGATGGATTAGAAGATGAGATAACTGCAATATCTTCTATGGAAAGGAAACAATATCCTTTGTACTATCTAGGAATACCTACCACTATAAGAAGGATTCATTTCTATGAATGTTATAGTTTAGAAGAAAGAATACAAAAGAGATTAAGCCTTTGGATAAATAGGTTCTTATCTTTTGGGGACTTCAGCTAATTAAATATGTGCTGAATTCCTTGCAAGTTTATTGGTCTTCTAGTATATTTCCGGCTAAAGGAGTAGTGAAGGCAATTGAAAAATTAATTCGGAGTTTCTTATGTGAAAAGGATAACGCTGAGGGAAGTTTAATGAAAGTTAGATGGGATGAGGTTATTTGAAAAGCATAACGTTGAGGGAAGTTTAATGAAAGTTGGATAGGATGAGGTTTGCAAATCTAAGAAACATCATCTGTATACCAGTGCTATCTCTAACTGTATTGTCTTTAAATAAGCCTGAAGTTCCTTCTTTCCGATGTATGCTTCCTTCAAAGAGAGGAACCTTGGATCGTCTCCAGTATTTTCATGATTGGAAATTGAAGTTCAGTTAACTCTCAAATAAAAATAAAAAAGAAAGAATGAATCGTTGTTGTTTCCAGCTACTTTATCACTCTCCCGTATACAAATGTTAGAAAAGAGAAGTAAAAGTTGCATTATAAGTAAGTTGCATTATAAGTTTCCAGGATTACAGAGCTTCAAGAGATAAACTAAAAGCTCATCTATACCTTTTAAGGGTCTCTCTTCACAATGATGATATAGATAGCTTTGTTTTATGCTTTTTATTTTATGGTGTTTTCCCTGACCTTTTAGTTTCTAACCCAAAATACAAATTAATTCTAAAACTTGCATATGTAACACCAAATAAGTTCAAAAATACTATAGGTTATCCCTTGGAAGAAGCTTAGTTTCCATCTCACCTTAACAAATAAAATTAACAAGCTTGGTTTCAAGAATTACTTCGGTAAATCCGAATTCCCGAACAAGCTTTAACCCTGTCAAGATGCACCAAAGCTCAGCTAGCGTTACGGTGCATCTTGAGCAAAGGACAATAATTAAGCGAATGGATGGCTAAAAAAATGAAGGATCACTTATAAATTATACAGTATATATTGTTAAATTATTTTATAAATTTTCATAATTTTAAAAAAATATTTTAATAAATTTAAAAATTAATCAAAACAATATTCAATATGAATAGGTCCAAACTTATCGTGACCAAATCTAATATCGCTACTGTTACAAATTATGCTCATTAAGCTCCTGTCAACCAAGGACACCTACTTAAAAAATGATAACCGGTATTTAGAATTACTTAAAACGATACTTGGTATTGATTAATACTCGTACAGTACAATATTAAAGCTAAATTCTAAACCAGTATTGATAAGGTATTCATAACTTTGATACAAATTATAATAAAAGATGCATTTGAATATTTAGAAAATTTAAAAATTATTTGGACTCAAAATCTTGAATATATAATGTGTGGGAATTAATTTCTAATTCATACTTTTATAAAAATCATAATTTTTTACGTATTAAAAATTTCAATGATGTTGACAATAAGTATCTAACAATCAAAAGCCTGATTCAATCACACAAGCACATAAAAATTATTAATATATATAAAAAATTTAAAAATAACCAAATTGTACAAA
>JAOQMP010000002.1:13051020-13062276 GCA_027563575.1 Erythroxylum pedicellare
ATATAATATGCATATAATAAAACTTAAATCCCCTTTATTTTCTTTAGGTGCAACATTAATCATAATTAAGTAAAAAACTAAAAAGGATCATAGCGGTTATACATCTTTTAATGTGACATACTTCCTTCTATGCATCACAAAACTAGTTATAATATGATATATTATGAGATATATCTTAATGGTTCAACAATAATATCTTTGTAAAAGACAAATCCTGTTAACATTCACATAACCATTCATGTATATATGCTAACAATAATAACATGATCCAATATCAGAAACAATATATATAAATGATCTCAGAGTATCAAATATATAAAATACATAAATAATAACATGTTGTTCAATCATGGTATTGAATAATACCCATTCTTTTGACATGTTTATTAAATGTCTTCGATGACAATCCTTTTGTTAATGGATCTGCTATTATAAAATTAGTGCTAATAAGTTCGATTGACATTCTTTGTTTCTGAATTTCTTCTTTAACAACAAAGTATTTGATTTCCATATGTTTAGCACCCTTTGAATACTTGTCGTTTTTTAAAAAGAAGACTGCTGCAGAATTATTACAATAAATTTTCAGCGACTTGGCAATACTGTCGACTATTCCAAATCCTAAAATAAAGTTTCATAGCCATAAACCATGAACCGTGGCTTCAGAGCATACCACAAACTCAGCTTCCATAGTGGATACAGCAATGACAGACTGCTTCGCACTCTTCCACGAGATTGCTCCTCTAACTAGAAGAAATAGATAGCCAAATGTTGATTTTCCCATGTCAACATATCCAGCATAATCTGAATCTGAATATCCAATCACTTCAAGATGATCGGATCTTTTATAAGTGAGCATATGATCTTTTGTTCCTTGTAAGTATCTTACAACTTTCTTTGTAGTTTTTCAATGTTCCAATCTAGGATTACCCTAGTATTTGCCTAGCATTCCAACAACAAAATTGATGTCTAGCCTAGTATAGGTTTGAGCATACATTAAACTCCCATCAATAGATGCATAAGGAATTCTTTCCATTTATGTGCATTCCAATTCATTCTCTGGACATTGCTTAAGACCAAATTTGTCTCCTTTTTGAATTGGAACAACACTTACAGAGCATTTGTCCATATTGAATCTCTTTAGAATCTTTTTGATATATGCTTTTTGAGACAGCCCTAACATTCCTTATGATTGATTACGGAATATTTCGATTCCTATCACATAAGATGCCTCACCCATATCTTTCATTTCGAAATTTTTAGAAAGAAATGTCTTAGTCTTATGTAACAATCCAAGATCATTAGCAGCAAGTAAGATATCACCAACATATAGGACTAGAAATATAAATTTGCTCCCACTAATCTTTAGATATATACATTAATCAACAATGTTTTCTTTAAAACCAAAATATGTAATGGTATCATTAAATTTGAGACACCATTATCAAGAGGCTTGCTTAAGTCCATATATTGATTTCTTAAGTTTGCACACAACGGTTTGTTTTCCATCAACTAGGAAACCCTCAGGTTGATCCATATAGATTTCTTCCTCTAAATTTCCATTCAGAAAGGTAATTTTCACATCCATTTGATGGAGCTTTAAATCATAATGAGCTACCATTGCTATAATAATTCTAAATGGATCCTTTTTAGAAACAGGAGAAAATGTCTCATTATAATCAACCATTCTTTTAAGTATAACCTTTGATGACAAGTCTAGCTTTATATCTCTCAATATTACCATTAGAGTCACGTTTGGTATTGAAGACCCATTTATTCATAGCGTCTAACCATTTATTAGAATTTTCACTTTCAATGGCTTGTGAAAACAAAACTGGATCGTTATCAATACCTAAATCACCTTCTACTTCTTGTAAATAAACTACATAATCATCCGAAATTGCCGATCTCTTTTATCTTTGAGATCTTCTTAATACAACTTCATATGGCTCATTTACAACAGGTTCATTAACGGTGACTTCATTATTTGGAGCTTGGTCATGCATTTGTTGTTTTTGATCATGCATTTGTTGTTCTTGTAAGTTTTTAAAATTTTCAACAACTCTAGGAACACACACTTGAGAAGAAGTTATAGGCAAGAAAACTTACACTTTAACTTCTTGAATATTCATTTTTTGTGACTTTGAACTCCCACTAATTTCTCCATTTTTGATAAATCTAGGATTTCTAGTTTCAATAATTCTTGTACTATGATTAGGACAATAAAATATATACCCTTTAGACTTTTGTGGATAACCAATGAAAAAATCATTGGTTGTTCTTGAATCCAATTTCCTTTCATGTGGATTATATATCTGTACTTCTACCAGACAACCCCAAATATGTAGGTGTCTTAAACTAGGTTTCCTACCTATCCATAGTTCAAAAGATGTCTTCGGAATTGCTTTACTAGGAACCCTATTTAATAAATACATGGCAGTTTTTAATGCATACATCCACAATGATGATGATAGAGAATAATGACTCATCATACTCTTAACCATATCCATTAAGGTACGATTGCGCCTTTCTACTACACCATTTTGTTATGGTGTACCTGGCATTATGTATTGAGCACGTATACTACACTTTTCAAGAAATTTAACAAATGGGCTAGACATTGTCCACTTTCTCTATATCTTCCATAATATTCACCACCTCTATCATATTAGACAAATTTCACCTTTCTATCTAATTGCATTTCTACCTCATTTATAAATACTTCTAAAGCATTTACTGACTGCGATTTTTCATGAAGCAAATAAATATATCCATAATGTGAAAAATCATCAATGAAAGTGATGAAAAAATTTTCTCCATTAAATAATGGAACATCAAAAGGCCCATATATATCAGTGTGTATAATTTCAAAGAGTTGTGTACTTCTTGTGGCTTCTTTCTTAATTGTGTATTTTGCATGTTTTCCCTTAATACAATTCACACAAATTCCAAGATCAATAAATCTAATTCTGAAAGAATTTCATTCTTTACTAATCTAGTCATTCTATCTTTCGATATATGAATCAAATGTTTATGCCGCAAGTGAGTTGAAGTTTCATTTTTAGCACCAACATTATGATGCAAGGTCAACAGGTTTTTAGTAAAAAGGTTATCAAGCTTTAATTTGTACAAACCATCACAGAGTACATTAGAACCAATAAGGCAATTATGTTTGAACAAACTAAAACATCCATTACCAAATTTGAAAGAATATCCAACAGTATCAAGTTTTGACAAAGAAACTAAGTTTTGAGAAATTGTAGGAACATAAAGGGTTTCGAAAAGATCTAAATGATGTCCTGTGTCTAAAATCAAATGGTAAGTTCAATAGCTTCAACTATAGCTTTGGCTCAATTTTCCATAAAGACAAAATTTTCATTTAGGTTTACTGTTTAGATCGTAAGGGATCCCTGCATCGTATTACTAACATGAATGCTACATCCACAATCAATCGACCAAGTATTATAAGGAACTTCTACTAAATTAGATTCGAAACATACTAAAGCACTAGGCTTACCTTTCTTTTGAAACCATGCCTTACGTTTTAGACAATCCTTCTGATAATGTCCAGTTTTCTTACAGAAATGACATCTATCATTCCTTGGTTCCTTTTTAGAGATTGAAGTTGATGCATTACCCTTATGTAATACATCCTTTCCCTTTCTTTTCTCCTTTTTGAACTTCTTTGTAGCTCCTTGATTACCCACGAGATTAATTGAGTGAATCCCTTGTTTCTTAAGCCTTGCTTCCTTTTGAATAAGCATACTTTGCAGTTCATTCACATTCCCTTTATCTTCAATAGTATTGTAACTCATTTGGAATGGACCATACTTAGGAGGTAACGAATTAATAATAAATTGCACAAGGAAACTTTTACTCAATTCCTTTCCCATGGATCTTAATCTTGTTGCTGTAATTAACATTTCAGTAACATGCTCATGCATAGTATGAGAACCATCAAACTTTATGATGGTTGACATACCCATTAAGGTTCCAGCAAGAGACTTATTAGCAAAATTAGACTGAAAAATATCTTTAACAAGCTTAAGATACTCCTTAGCATTTTCAGTATTGGGAATTGTAGCCTTAATATTGCTAGCCACAGTCATTCGCATAAACATTAAACTCAGTCTATTTGATCTTTCCCAACGTTCATGAAAAGACCGTTCTTCAGCACTACTATTATCAGTAAGTGCAACGGGCTTATCATTTTGGAGTGCCAAGTCAAGATCTAGGATTCCTAGGTTGAACTGAACTTGTTCACACCATTCATTAAAGTTAAGCCATTAAACTTTATAATAGACGAAGCTTGCGATTGGATAGCAATACAATTGAATGCTGCAAAATTTATATAAGAAATACTCTACGTTAATGCTTTGAATCATAATGTAAACACGTAATTAAAATTAAATAACAAATACATCAACAATAAACATATATTGTGGTTTTCCTTTGGGTAAAACAACAATATATTAAACATATAAATTGATGCTTAGTAATATTTACATAATTGATACTCATGCATACTCTGATTAGATATATTAGTTATCTTTGGATATACTAAATATATCTAATAAAGTATACTAATTAATCACGGTTATACTCATTGATATAAAATTAACTAATCAACCTTTAGTGACTCTTAAATATTTTAGTATCAATGAATTTTAGTATACCCATTAAATATATCATTATGTCATTGCAATCATAAGCGTCACATTATCATGGGTAACTATATATCTATTTTAATTTGATATTTATAAGACTTTCTAATTTGGCCACTTTGATGAATAACAAATTATTCATTATATAAATATCAAATTAAATAAATGATAATAGAAGTCATATTGAAACTAATTCTTGTTCATACGTATAAATTCTCTATTACATTAACAATTATTAATATATGATGCTAAAATCATGCATCAAAGTTTACAATTAAAACCCACAACATTTAATGACACAAGAGGCATTTAATGCATCAAAGCAAGTAATGCATCTAAAGATGTTAATTCATCATAGCAACTTATAAAGGTAGACATAAAGGTACTAATGAAGCATTAAAGAGGCATGATAAAAGAAACAAATGAAACACGAACAAGAGAGAATGGATGAGAGAAACACAACCAATGGGAGAGAGAAACTTTTATGTCCATTAATGGAACCATCAACGAAAAAAATGTAAGATAAAAGAAAACATTTATAATGAATGCAATTAATGGCATTGCTAATTTCATTTACTTGTTAACTTGGCAGGGAAGCATTTAATATTGTCTTTCCTTTCCTTCATCATCTTGATAATGTGAGTTTGGTAGAAACAAAGCAATTATCATGTTCCATATAAAAGAAAGAGAGAAGACATGATCTTTCCTTTTAAAACCAAAAAAATGCCGTAATTGATGAGGAAATTACTATAAAATATCTTTTGGATCATATATATCATGTATATAATTATATTATAATAATTCTTGATTTAATATCTTAAATGGAAAATTATTGATTCTTAAATCCATGGCTCTGATACCACATGTTAATTCTTTCTTGAATGATAAATTGCAGGATTTTAGAATCTAATAAATTTTCACAATAACATAAGCGTACCTTGATCCATCGTATTTCTGATACTTTCTGAATAGATAATCTTCAATAATCTTCAACAAGATATTTTTAGATTTTGTTTTCTCTCTCTTGGCCTTTGTTTCGTTATTTTTCGTATATTATTTGGTGGAGAGAGATATATGAAAAGGTTTATAGGTATAGAAAGAGAGGAAGTAGTTATCCATTTAAAATTCAAACAACGCCTTTTTTTTATTATCGTTATCTTTACGTTCCATCAACGTAAATACATCATATTATTTATTTTAATTAAACCTAATATCTCTTATTCAAATAACTAATGGGATTTAATATACTTAAATGATTAAACCAAAATATATGGGTCACATAATGAAATTATCTAACAAGCAAAGCAAGTGATTTTTCTTTTTTCGTTTTCCCTCTATTTTGGTAGTTTGATCCCCTCCCTTTCTCCATGTTCTGTTTCTTTTTTTTTTTGTTTTTGGTCACTATGCTGGCTATTCGTTTTAGAATTTGGGATTGGTTCCAACTTCATCTTACTTTCCTTTTAGTTTGGCCCTTGGTTAAAGGATGAGACTCTACAATTATTTCTATGTGCGGGAACTTATTGAACTCGACGGCTTCTCCTGTTTCATCTCCAACTAAAAAGGTGGCATCTTGTGCGGTTAAGATCTATTTTGGACTGCTGTTGTAGTTTCAAATTAACATAATATTAGAAGGCAAGGCAAATATCTTTCATGATTTATGCATCTTCTTATGTTTTCCTATCAAGACCCTTAGTGATTAAAATACTTACCATGCTTCTAATCGGCTAGAATGTCCTATTTCATACTTCACCATGCCAATTATTGACAACAAAACTTTCACACAAAGAAATTGTGGTGTTTGTTTTAGGTATCTGTTTAACTTTATTTTGGTTTTTCAATGATTTAATATGCATAGTTTCCTTTTTGAATAAATATATTTTTGTAAATTCTAGCCCTCTAAGAACTTGACTATTTTATCCTCGTGCTATATGTTAAAGAAATCTGCAGTTCACTGGTTTGCTTACCACTTCTACAACCCTTTAAAGACAATTTCCCTTTATTTTTGAAAAAAAAAACAGAAGGGGTAGTTTCGCAAACTTTTCGATTCGTTTCTAGTAAACAAAAAAAATCAGAAAAATTAAGAAAACCAAAAATAAATCAATACCATAAATTTGATAACGCAGTTTGACATACCTTGCCTACATCTGCGGGGCCCTCACCCAGCTTAATAACTTTCATTGAAGTACAATAAATTTACCCAAGGCTTTACTGAGCCGACACCACTCAACCTTTGATACTATCTCTCAATCTCACTTCCTGTGAAAGAATTTCACACCCAATAGTATGACCGCCTCACATTAACCTCAACAGAGGATTTTCTCAATCAATGTTTAATGATAACGAAACAAAATAAAGAACTCAAGTGATTAAATAAAATTCAACATGAACAAGAACACTTGAGAAAGAACAGAGAGATAACTCCCCTATAGATTCACTTCACTATAGATAAAATTACTCAAAACCACATTATTCAGCTGCCTGCAAAAACAAAACACACCAACGTAGTATATCTGTTCATTAACAATTAACGCACCCACCTTCTGTGCCACTCACGCACATCAACAACATTGCTACACATGCACATCGACTTTGTTACTGCACACGCACACCCACTTCAGTTGTCACTGTATCATTGAATAACTAAAAACACTTGAATTATATCCCACATAAACACCGTATATATGCTGCAGCCTTAAACCAATTAATGCTCTTCACTAATTATTGCTCTTCACCTTCTATCCCACACACACACACTCTCAACCATTGCTCAATATATGTCCATCAATTGTATGCCACACATACATGTAAACTCCAAGTGCCGCACACTCCAGCTGCTGCACTCTCACCTCAACACCGTTACCACACAACCCAACTGTTGTGTTAATTTTCTAATGAAATTTTTTTCTCTCACGCTGTATGCTGCACGCCCTTAAGAGATTGACTTTAGCGGTAGATTCAAGATATGCACAAATCCTTCACATAATAAGAATAAGAGTCCCACTACACATTTAATTGCACAATAACCACTTTGATTCAAATATGCAATAACCTCATCATTTTAATTTCATCAATCCACAAAACCCACAAATCCAGCAGTAATTTCCAATATGTCCAGTTATAAGATAATTCCAATATCAATATAATAGTAGACTCTAATGTAATGTAGGATTCATTCACAACTACAACCTCTTATTTTCAACCCTACTATAATTTATATCTTATATATCCAATTAATAGATAATTCCAAAACTATTTATATAGATATATAACATATATCCTAACAATCTTTCCCTTTTTGGCATTATTTGTCACATAGTCAAAACTCTCCCTAAAGGAGATAATTGGACATATAACCATCAAATTCACAATTCATATGAGATGAAAAAAGAATTCCCCTTTAATTAAATATGAAGTTCCAAAGAACACCAAGTTTATCTAATCATCAAAAATTTTCCCCTTGGGACAAAAAGATGCCAAAAAGCAAGATGAATAGTCACACATATGCCTTGAAATCTCCCCTTGAATGGAACATTCACCATAAACAATATGATGTCTCCCCTTTGGGACAAAACAATATCAAAATGCATAATCATAATAATCAACAATAGCTGCAGCGAAAGAATCATAAGCACGCCATGAAGACAAATTACCACCATTCAAAACACTAAGAGATATGTTCGAAAGATAGAGAGATACCCGAGAGAGATCCATACTAATGGGAGAGCCGAAGAGTCTTTGGTAGAGCCAAATAGAAGTCACAATGCAAACTACTAAAAAAGATGGGACGATAATGGCAACATCAAAACTAAAGAACTATTGTTTTTACGTTTCCTCTTTTTTTAAAACAACAAAAAAATACTGCAAAAATGTAAAGCACATAGTCCCTTTGCCTCTCGAGGAAATTTAAACATGGTCGTTTTCTTCGTCATATTATCTTTGTCATCGGTTTCTTCTGATAAAGTAACTCACTTGCCCTCTGTCTGACCAATTTCTTTACAAACAGTAATTTACTGTGAATCTTTATAATTTTTTGTTTTTCCTTCACTACGTTTTTATGCTTGTACTCGACCCTTTTTAATCCAAGTATGCTTCGGTAATATGGGTTGCCGCTGAAAATTTAATAGAGAGTGTCTAAATTTTCGATTTTGACCCCTTTGAAACATTATTTGTAACATCTTGTAACATCTCGACCTTACATGCCCGATAACTCCACAAAAATGACACATGGGTACGAATCTTCGATTCTTTCTCGATTTTTCTTCTTCTTGGACAGATCTAGACATATCATTTTTCTCCTCGTTCACTTTAGAACACTCACCTTTATAGTCAATGCCTTGAAGATCCCCTTTAACCTTAACAATTTCCATTAACTTCTCTAATTTTTCTGTGCTTCCATTCAACAATTTCAATCCCTTTTCAGTATTTACCAATTTTATTCTAGCCTCACCAAGCTCATCTGACGTCAATATCAATTTATTTTCTAACTCTTGGATGGTGTTCTTCGTGGAGAGATTCTCTTCCTTTAATCTTTTATTCTTTCTACATATTTTCACCCACTTTTTGTACATTAATTCATAAGCTTTGTAAATATTCCCCTTTTTATCATCTAGGCCACTACCATCGCTGTCATAATCTCATATTAGTTCTTAAGATGAGTTGTTTTCAAAATTTTCCAATTTTCCTTCTTTTCTAAACTTCAGTTACTTCCTTCATAGTTACTGTTAAGCAAGTAACTAGACTTTTTCTATGTAAGGCAACCAACGCAGCACCATTAGCTATGTCTTCTTCGCTACCATATTCACTCTTGGAATCATTCTCACTCCAGGTGTTTATGAAGGACTTTCCTTTTCTCTTCTTCAAAGTATTAGCACATTCGGATTGAATGTGTCCGAAACCTTGACATTCATGACATTGGATTCTCGTTGCCTTCCTTTCAACCTTTTGTATTTTGACTTGATGTTTAACATTGTTACTCAATGAACTTCCGCCATATTGTCTAAAGTCGGGTCTGTACTTTTTCATTCTTTTCATCCATTTACCAAACTCTCGTGTTAATAGTTCTATATCTTCATTTTTATCGAATTCATCTTCTAAATCATTCACGACTTTACTAATCTTGGCTTGCAATACTAATCCTTTCTTCTTTTCTCGATTGTCCCTCAATAAATTCATTTCAAAATTGGTAAGAATTCCAATTACCTTCTTCAATGACAAGTCATTAATGTCGTGAGCATCCTCTATTGCTGCAATTTTTGGAATAAATCTCGGATGTAATGATCTCAACGTCTTCTTGACTAGTTTCATATTGGAATATTTCGTCCTAAGTTGATGTGCCTTATTTGCTATATCTCGTAATCTTTCATGAAAGTCTCCAATAGTCTCATTTTCATTCATCTTCAGTTTTTCAAACCGCACAGCTAACATTTGTAGTTACGACGCTATCATAGATTTTGACCCTTCATGAATAGTCTGCATTGCATCCCATGCTTCTTTGGCTGATTTATAGGCTGATATCATTGAGAAGCAGCCTTTATCGTCAACACTGAATATCACATGCATTGCTTGTGAGTTTCCAAATGCACTTTCTTCTTCGGCTCTTGTCCATTTAGAAGGATTTTTTTAATTGCCTCTCCCTTATCATTAGTGATCATCGGATGTGTCCACCCATGTATTACCGAATGTCAAGCTTTTGAGCCCTAAGCTTGGATGAAGACTTTTATCTGTGATTTCCATGCAGAATAGTTAGAACCGTCCAACAGCGGCGGCCTGATAATTGATGCTCCTTCTCTTATGGCCATGTTTGCGAAACTAGGATCTGCACCAACTTGCTACCAAGTTCTGAATCAGTGACATTGCTTTGATACCAATTGAAAAAAATCTGAAGAGGGTGGTTTTGCAAGCTTTCTGATTCGTTTTTAATAAACAAAAAAATCAGAAAAATTAAGAGAACCAAAAATAAATCAATACCGAAATTTTGGTAACGCAGTTCAGCACACCTTACCTACGTTTGCGGGGCCCTTATCCAGCTTAATAACTTTCACTGAAGTACAATAGATTTACCCAAGGCTTTACTGAGCTGACACCACTTAACCCTTGACACTATCTCTCAACCTCACTTCCCGTGAAAGAATTTCACACCTAATAGTACGACTGCCTTGTACTAACCTCAACAAAAGATTTTCTCAATTAATGTTTAATGATAAGGAAATAAAATAAACAACTTAAGTGATTAAACAAAATTCAACTTGAACAAGAACACTTGAGAAAGAAGAAAGAGACAACTCCCCTATAGATTCACTTCACCGTAGCTAACATTACTCAAAACCACATTATTCAACTGTCTACAAAAACAAAACACACCATCGTAGTATATCTGTTTATTAACAATTAACTCACCCGTCTTCTATGCCACTCACGCACATCAATGGCATTGCCGCATATGCACGTCGACTTTATTGCTGAACACGCACACCCACTTCAGCTGTCACTGTATCATTGAACAACTAAAAACACTTGAACTGTAACATCCCGTTACCCATGTTAGGGCTATAATTGTGAATTATGGAAAATTATGAGAAATTAGGAAAATGCACAT
>JAOQMP010000002.1:13080955-13095775 GCA_027563575.1 Erythroxylum pedicellare
ATGCATGTACAAACATATTATGAGCAAATATTCACTATTTATTATTCATGTGCATATATGAATGCATGAATATATCATAAACACTTTCAATGATTCTAACCCATTCAAAATGACCAAAATACCCTTTCCAATTGGTGAGGGGATGTTACAGTTAATATTTTAAATTTAATAGAAAATTATGTTGATTTGAATTACAAACCACATATAAAGAAAAAATCATATAATCTTATCGGTAACTTCTTATACAGAAAGGATACGTTTTTCCGATATATATAAGCTTTTCTTCCTATCAAAAAGGGGTGATGATTATTGGAAAACATAAAGACAAAACAGAAACTCTCTAAAAAATACATAATCTATTCTTTCTGCCCAACCAGAAACAAGGGTTATAGAAACAATTAAGGTTACACGATAAAAGGTTGTACGGATAAGAAGATTTGCAGAAAGAAGTTTTTGTGGAAAGAAGATTAGTTAGCGATTCCGTGCTTCAACAGGTTTGTCTTTGTTTCGATTCTTGTGATTAGTTTGCCTGTATGTGTATTTCTGATCCTGGGTTGCTTCTGTTGTGAATATTATTGATTCCATCAGCCATCACCCTAATAATAAGTGGTGCCACCACCAACCGTAACAACAATAGCTATAGAAGAGACAGGGGAGACCGATTGACCCACTTAATCCATTTGTCAGTATACAAAATCGATTGTAACAAATAATTAAAATTAGAATAAATCTAGAATATCGATCTCATAGGAATAATATCACTATGTTTACTAATTTTAATTAAACAGTAAAATTGAATAAAGAAAAGATTACGAAAGATAATTAATTTAATAAACTAATGAAAACAATGCAAATAAGTTAGTAAGAAAGGAAAATCCATAAAGAAAATATTAAGGCTTCTTGGTTCAATTATATAAGATTCTAATTATTAGATGAGATTAATTATCTAGGTAAAAATAATAATTGATCCAATATATATGCTCTCTCTTGAGGCACACATTTATATCCAATTAGGTAACTACCACCTCTATATATGAAAATTAACCTAATTAAATTCATTAAGTATATGTAATCTATTTGGTTATCACAATAGACTAGGATACTTTTGTTAAGTCAAGAAGACTTCACTCCTTCTATTAAATTTGATGAAAATCAAATAATAATAATAATCATAAAAGTGTGTGAATTGTTTTGATGAGTTTGTTAAGTGCGCAGATAAATGTAAGTGACATAAATCGTCAACTTAAGACAATACTTAAGACTTAAGACTCAAGACGATACTTAAGTAAAAAGCAAAATAAGACAAAGCGTCTTAGATAGACCAGACGACGTGCGAAGTTCTTAGTCTAAGACACCAGACGAAACATAACACCAGAAGAAGCATATGAAATGTATACAAGACGATGCAATTGCAAAATGTTCTAGAACGTCAGTTAGTCAGTTAGTTGGAGTTGGTTACAAGAATCAAGTAATAATGGTTTTTAGAAGATTTAACAAGCAAATTTTTTAAAGAAGACAATTAAAGATTTAGGTTATAAATATTATTTATAGTCGTAAACTAAATACAACACAAAAGAAAATCTGATTGTGCGAAACATACTTAGAGAAATTCTGTATTCAAGTGCAAAAGAAAGAGAGCAAATATATCTGTAACGTGAGGCTCAAATAACATATTATGTTACAATTAAATAAGGTATTAAAGTATGCTTAAAACCTTTTTTCCTTAGGAATTTTTATCAAATCCCTATATTGTTTAATAATTTTTCCTTTAACTCCTCAAAAAACAAAATTTAGTAGATGACTTTAAACATTGTTAGTATAATCTTTCCAACTTAATCCCTCTACGGTTCCCCTTCCTCTAATTAGAAAAAATATGCCTTTTATAAATTCTAACCTTTTCTAGTGGAAACTACTTTCCAAATGCCTTTATAAGACCCTATTCAAGAAAACAATCATAAATAAAGCCCACATTTTTTTATAATAACAACATCAACTTTAATTCTTTTGGCTTCTCTTTATCACCTTTTGTTGATCATCTAGTAGTCCTAGTCTTAAAAGTGATGAAGCAAAAATTAATTAAAAAATAGGATACAAAGAAAATTGATGATAATGTGATGCTTTTTTTGTTATCTTGCTCGATTTTCACTTACCGGTATTACTAGAAAGCCTTATTTAATATGTACACAACCCCAAAACATCTACTCTCTTCACTATTTTTACCATAACAAAGCTTATAGTTCTTTAGGCAGGTCTTAAAAGTGTACCCTCCTTGATGGAATATGGTAATAGTGACGAAGGATGGGAAATAAGAGCACATCCACAAACTCATTAATATGATGAAAAGCTCTATTGAGTAAACTAGAAGAAGAACATGGACATTTTGAGAGTCGATGAATCTTGAAAATGAAAATGAAATTATGGAAGATAAAGCCTACTTGATGAGTGCTTACTAGTTATAAAAATTATGCTATAGTGGTTTACTTTTTATATTGTTTTTCATTTTGCTTTTATTTCGAATTAAAAAATTATTTTTCATGTAAAATAATGTAATAGGGGTAAACTTAGTTGGTTCTCCATGTTAGCAATCCTATAAGTTAGGGTATTTATTTTTGGAAATTAAATAGATGTATTCCAAAAAGAAGGTCAATCATTAAAAATTGTATAAGGAGTGATACATAAGTTTCACATACTTTTACATGCATAAGTGCATCATACATCTAGAGGAAGTTTATACAATCCACAAACTTTAACACTTCACTATCTTCAAAAGGCATTGGTTCCTCTCTCATGCATAATATGAAATACTCTTTTCTCTTCAACATTATTCTCAAATGGAAGCTTGCTTCATTCAATTGCTCTTACTTTAATATCCTTTTGTTTCTTTCTTACCATATTTCATAGATTCCAATGCATAGAGCTAGTTTGAGGAGATTGAGATTACCCTTTTGTAGCAAACTTTTACCCATCTGGTTGATTATTTCTTCTTACTAATTTTCAACAGTATTGAAGTTACAAGCATATTTGATTTTCTCCCATAATACCTTTATGTAAACATTGAAAGAATAAGTGGTTCTTTGTCTTAAAGGAACTAGAACATATAATGTAATAAGGATCAATAGTTGCTAAGGTTTTGACTCTATCCATAATAGCTAGTCTTTTTTTTTCAAAGATAGCTATATGATAAATGTATAACATGGGGTTTTTTTTTTAAAAAACCAAACTATTTTAAAAACCAAACTATCTTTTAACAGCTTACCTTAAGTACATAATATTTAAATACCTTAAGTGTAGATTGTTCTATAAACTTCCCTAAGCAATGTAGTGTCCAAAGGATTTTATCCCTCATATTTAGTCTTAACATGTAGTTGGGAAGGGCTCGAAGTAACCAATCAAAGCCTCTTAACTTAATGTTCTAGTGTTGGTCATCATTAAGATCACTAACAATTGCATTAAGTTTTAATATGTACTTTACATGAAGTAAGTCAAGATATAGGTAGAGTGTCCCCTTATTACTCCAATTATCAAACCAAATCCAAGCTTTTTTTGCCACCTAATTATGCTCTTGAAAGCTTGAACCACCTTTTTTTTAACTAAAGAATATTATACCAAGTCTATTAGAAGTTTAGGTTCCTTTGAACTTTTTAGAAGCTTTGTTTTAACAAGTGTTCTGTATGGATTCAATGAACCTAAAGGTTCTCTTTATCTTTTAAGACCTATGTACTCTTTGTTAAGAATTTTTTTTGGATGTTTGAATGGACTTTATTCCCAAATCTCCGTACTTCTTTGGACAACATATAACACTCCATGCATGACACTTTGGTTCCTGATGCTTTATATACATTTCCATTCCATAAGAAGTTTTTTAGTAATTTCTTAATGCATTTAACCTCTTCTTGGGTAGTACTAGGTGGGATATGTAGTAATTATACAATTTTTTTCGAAAAATGAATGAATTTTATTTACTATAGCAAAAGCTAGTACAACATTACGATAAGTTCCAGTTCATTGTCTATCTATCGGCTTGCAATATGATTGGAAACCCCAAAAAGGTGGTGAAACATTACATTTCAACTACAGAACCAATACAACACATTAGTTATAAGTTCCATTTGTTCTTCATGTCAGGGTTCCATTTGTTCTTCATGTCAGGGGAGAGTAAATTTTGTATATTCTTTGCACTAATAACAACTTTAATCCAGTTTAAATTTTTTTTCAGTTAGCTAGTACTTGTCTTCTTTAACACCCTTATACAATTTGCTATTTCTCGCTTTACAAAGTGTTAAAATTGTAGTGGTGAATGCTACTTTTAGTAACATTGTTTGCTTTCCAAATTTAGTTTGATTGATGAACCAATTCAAAGTCTCCTCCTATGCATATATGTAATTAACCACAACAAGCATGTGTTGAATCCTGTTTCGTATTACTTTTTAATATGTTTATAGAAAAATAGATGATTTCTATCTTTTTAACTTACTTATATAATACATATGTTCAATCATTTGAGCTAGACCACCTTTATTTGGTCTTAATCCTACTTTCAATCATTAGCTAAGTGATTAGTGAGGCTTTAGGATTTAGAGATTGTTTCCATACGAGATTATGTCAAGGAACTTCTGCTAATCTACTTGTAAGAATTCTGTGATAAGAATCATTTATGAACCTTCCATTTGGGTTAGGGGTCCAGATAATGGTATCTTCTCTATTCCCTTCAATCAATTAAGGTAAGTGTTCAAAAAGTGAAGAAGAACCTACAAAGTTTCCATACCATTCACCATTTTATATTAGAGATGATACTTTAGAATCCATAGGAATTTTGTCCTCAATCAAATAATATCATATCTTTATATAAGTGGGCTTGATTTTGACTAATTGTCAAATCAAAACCATGTATTTGCTCCATTTCCTAACTTGTTTTTAATCTAAGGATAAATTATGCATCTCAAATTCGGCAATTGATTAAAAATCTAAGAAAATTCTCTTGTGTTTGTAATCTACCAGAAGTTTAGGTTTTTTAGATAGCATTCATGGATCCATTTAATCTAGAGGGCCTTTTTGTCTGTATAAATGATAGTGCGTCATAACTCTAGTCAACATAAACTAGACTACAGCTATAGTAGTGATGAGTCTAGGTTGAAATAAAATTAACTGGTATTTAGGTTAAGGGGGTTTTGGTTTTTCAAACATAAGAAGATAAAATAAATTTAAACTAACTAACAAAAGCAATTTAAAGAAAACATGCAAAAATGATAAGAGTGGGGAATTTGGTAGGCACTCAATTCTTTTGTTCAATCTTGACCTAAATCCTAATTAAACATATTTCATTGATTTGCTGTTCTCAAACCTTTCCTAGAAACTATTAATCGTGGGTTACTAATTAACCTGAGTTTTCCCTTAGGTAGTGTTTATTCAAGATACGATCGTTAATTAAACCTAACCACCGAATAACCTAGGATACGATCTCTAGATTCAGTTAGGGAGATGCATTACACATTAGGAAAACCAATTAATCAAGGCACTAACCACATACGAGATGTCATTTAACTTAGGTTATGTTAACCTTAATGATTATGAACCATTAATTTCTACAAATGAATTTTAACATAACAACTACGGATTACATTGAATATTCTAGCAATAGGTTTGTAATAAAACAATAATATTCTAGCAATAGGTTTGTAATAAAACGATCCAATGAACTCATTAAAATCATCTTTCCATAATACCCAATGGGTTCATGCACAAATAATAGAACTATAATGATACCATAATACCCAATGGGTTCATACACAAATAATAGAACTATAACAATAACATGATCATTCATACACAAAACCCAAATCCATACACATAGAATAACACAATTAATTTCTAAAGATAGAAAGAAACAACAAAACAATGGAAGGAATGCTTAATAGGGTCGTTGACATTGATTTCACCTCCGAACTAGCATCCGGTTATCTAACCCTCCATGAGTCTCTCATGGTTGAGAGCTTGTCACCCTTTTTATGCTCTCCTGAGGCTCTTGAAGCTCTCCCAGCTAAAAACACTCAAGACATTTCCTATCTTGCTACTGTGCCCCCTGTTCTATCTTAAAACCCTCTCACATTAAAACCCTTTTGTTCCTTTTTACAACATCTATGTTTTAATAGATTGTGTGTCGTCATTTTCTTCTTGTAGCTATACTTCTATGTTTTTGCTTGTGGTACCTCTATGTTTAACGCAAACAATGCAAATAACTACATAAATGTTGTTTGCTTTTATGCAAATTTTGTTTACATGAAACGCAAAAAAAAAAAAAAAACGTTTGCATGAAATGCAAATAATTGCATTCTGATGCTCCTTTATCCACCTTATGCATTGCCATTTTACTTGGATGGATGTCCACCTATTGCATTGTCGTTTCAATGTTTTCCTTGCTTGTCCAAATGCTGGCATTTTCTTCATGGATTGCTACCAGTTTTGCTTCATTCAAGTTGTTGTGTTGTTTTATTTGGCACCTTCTTAATGTCTTCTTTTGTATTGAATTCATTTTCTTCTTGCTCTAATTTTCTTCTTCTTACTCCATGAAGACAAGTGAAGATTAATCTTCAAAAAATGGCCCAAATATCAAGCTTTTAACTCACTTTAACTTCTTTGCTTCCGAATTGTGCCTTAAATCACGTGTGAGTCAAAGTGAGTATCTTAAGCAATTTCATGTCATTAATCGCTAAGTGTTATGGAATAATTATACAATCAATTAAGAATATGTCAATAAAGTCTCCATATTCTCTTGTATAAAAGAACCCTTTGAATTATTGAAATAAAGATAATTCCTAATCCTCTTTGTTTATTTGGTATTGTGATTTCACTCCATTTAACCTTTGTCTTTTTGGAATTCTCAGCTTTTCCCATCTAAAGGTATGCTTTCATAATTCTATTATTCTCCTTAATGACCTTATTTGGCAATGCAATATGATCTCTCTAGTGAATGCTCAAATAGTTGAGAATAATGAGTGTAGGTCTAGCAGTATATGAAAGGACTCACTTTTTCCATGCATTTACCCTCTATTTAATCTTTTTAGTATGAGGAATACAATCAGAGAATTTTGGCATGGATTTAGCGATAAGCACTCCAAGGTATTTTAAAAAGGGTGGGATGCACATTCAATCCTATAATTCTACTAAGCTCTAATTGATTCCTCACATCTGATGAAATGTATAACCTACTATTGTTAGTATTGAACTTTAATCCAAACCATACTGAGAACAATTTCAAAATTTGGAGCATGATGTTGATGGAATGAGAATCTGCACCATATAAAAGCATAAGATCATTTACATAAATCAAGTGTGTTAATCTAATTTCTCTAGATTTAATGTGAAATTGAAAAATTCCATTGTATGATGTTAATTTGTTTAGTAATTTGGACAAACCTTCCATTGCCAGGGTGAAAAGATAGGGGGATAAGGGGTTCTCTTATTTCATTCCCCTTACATTTTCGGAATGTTCAGTGGGAATTCCGTTGATCAATGCACTGAGAGAAGAGGACAGAATGTATGTCATGATCCATTTCACAAACCCAGCAGGTAGATTTGTTGCTTCAAGACAAAGCCAAACAAATCTCTAACTGATTATGTCAAATGCTTTATAAAATTAAAATTTTAGCAAATAACTTTTAATTATCTTCCTTAAGGTATACTCATTTAGCAACTCTTGTAAAAGTAATATGATGTCACCTATGTTTCTCCTAAGAATGAAGGTCCCTTGTGAAGGATTTATGATTTCCTTTAGAACATTCTTTAATCTTTCAACTAGGAGTTTTGTAAGCCATATTTGAAGTGTTTTGCTTTTTTGGCACTAAACAAATGTAGGTGTGATTTATCTTATGAAAATTTTAGAAGATGAGAAATATTTCAATACAGCTTCAGTGAAATTCCATGTTTGTTTAAAAAACTATGCTAAAAACCCATCAGGACTAAGTGCCTTTGAAGGGTGTAAACTGAATATAACTCTTCTAACTTCTTGTTCTAAGAATAGGGAGACTATAAAATCTTTTAAAACATGGCTGATTGAACATTCAAATACTCTTTCCATGTTGTAACTTGGCTGAGTTAGTTCTTTAGATCCAATTAATAGAATGAAGAAGTTTCTCACTAATTTTTGCAACCTTTTTTGATCTGAGTGTATAAATCCCCTGATGTTATATAATTATGCTCTTTTATTCATATTCCTTCAAAAGAGTAAAGAGGAGTGGAAATTTTTTTGTTAGAGTCCCCTTCCCTCAGCCAATTAATTATAGCTTTCTATTTTAGGACTGAACTGTGAAGATTGAAAGCCTACCGATACTCCTTTATCCTTTGTAATTTAGTGGACCTCAAGAATAGATCATGAGCGAAGACGTAGCAATCCTCCCATGCTTTTTTTAATTTTTTTTCTTGAGGATCGTGAGGTTTTGAGTTTTTCCCTGAATAAAATTTGAAGTATAGCTCTTACCAACTTTATTTTCTACATTAGTTGATAAACTTTACAACCTTCCACTTCTTGATTCCAACATCAACAAATTATTTCCTTGAATCCTTCCATTTGTCATATTCCATTAATGAATTTTAATTGGCTCCTAGATTTCCTAGTTTCTTTCATGTTTTGTATCAGCATATAAGAATGGTCTGAGAGCAAGTTTTCACTAAAATGAACACATGATTGAGGGAACATATTTACACAAGATGAGTTAACTAAAGATTTGGTAAGTTACTTTTTAACGTGCATATTTCCATATTGCTTATTTGACCAAATGAAGAGCCTACTTGTTTAGTTAAGATCCATCAAATCCACTTTACCTAAGAGGTTTGTGAGCTATTTAGTATCTTCCATAGTAAATTTCTTACCCCTTTAACCTCTTTGTAACTTAGTGTACAATTAAAATCCCTAGTTGCAAGCTATAGATTCTAAATTCTAGATTGTAAGCTTTATAGATCCAACCAAATTATTTCTCTGAAAACAAAAATTGGATGCATAAATCAGTGTCAAATCTAAGTTAGGAATCTTAGCTCCCATTTGACATTTAAGGTGGATGTATTGATCACTTTCATCATCAAATTGAACTCTAATCATGTTTAAATTGTAGAGACAAATTATCCTTCCATTTTAATGAGATTTTTGGTTTGAAATAAGTTTCTAGTTTGCTCCTAAAAACTTGGGGACATTAAGTAATTGAGGTTCTTTTAGTTTAGTTTTAAGAAGGCCTACTAAACAAAGCTTCTTCTCTTTCACTACCTCCTTTACCATAGATCTTTTGAGAGGGATATTGAGCCCTTTAGTATTCTATACCAGGACTGTCGTCTAGCAGAAGTTCCCCTATGTTTTTGTTCTTACCCTTTTTCTTTACAGATCCCTTTCTAGGGTTAGCAAATTGAATTTTGAATTCCTTAGTCTCACCTAGGTTCTCAAATTGCACATCAGTTTCTTTATTCAAAATAATGGTAATTTTAGAATTGAGCTAATTCATTTCAACTTCATTTTCATTAGTTTTCCCTTTCTCCACCATATTGAAAGTGTTCTGGTCAAGTGTTGATGTGTGTAAGTTTTAATAACACCCTCAATAATCTGCAAGCGCACGGTTCATTAGCGTAGTACCTAAGGTGTCGATCATACAAGGAAGGATAATCTAATCCTAAATCTAAGGCCAGAACAAATTGCAAAAATTCAAAATATTACAAAACTAAAATGATAATTCAATTCAGCCAATCAAATTAAGAATCGAACACAAAATGTTAATTATTCAATAGTTACAACACGCACCCAAGAATCAACCTAAGGTAATTACCAAATGAGAGAGAGGGAAATTTACCTATCTTTAATGTGATAGAGACTTTCTCCATATATTTCCCACGATCGTGGGAAATATGTCCTTTCCCATGGTCATGGGTTCTTGTTCTTCAGCAGCTCCACTTCTCTTCTCTTCTCTTGGTCCCTAGTTCAATCACAAAGGTGTCCACCCTCCGTTCCTATACCAAAATGATCAATTATTATCTTAAACCAACATCAAACACAAAAGGACAACCATGAAGGTCAAATTAAATAAAAACACACAAAGCAAGTCCTAAAACAGAATATTACTAACCTATTATGCAAGAAACACTTGTCAAATACTTAGAAAAACACATACTAATGCACTACTATCAATTATGATGTGGGCATTTCCTTTGTAAGTCTAGCATTTCCTTTGTAAGTCTTTATATCTTTCTTACTTTTCGTTAATTGACTCACCATCACCTTACTGAAAGTTAGTGATCTCCTTAATGATCTTTGTAGTCTTCGTGAGGGAGAAGTATTTATCCAGAAAGGAACGTATTAATTGGTCCCATATGGTGACGTTGGATGGGTTGAGAGGGTGGTACCAAACCTTTGCTCTATCCTTTAAAGTAGAAAGGAAGATTCTCATTCTCACTGCATCTTCTGACATTTGAAGATATTGAAAGGTATCACATATTTCGAGGAAGTTCACAATAGGTGCATTGGGGTCTTCATTTGTCAATCCATAAAATTACAAATTCATCTATAACACTTTCAAAAGGGTTGGTTTAATTTCAAAGGAGGCAACTTAAACTAGTGTCCTAGCCACACGTTGATCTCTTGCATTAAAGCTCGGCCTCATAAAATCTATGAGAGTTCCTGGTCGTTACCCTTGGTTCGCTCCTTGATCGAACTCTTGGTTATATTCATCCACTATTGGTTTCTCAACTGCTTCTTTTTGGCATTTGGCTCTTCGGATAGCTTGTTCCAACTAAGTGATATCAAATGTCAAATCTTCAATTATATAATTTGTACTTATCATGGCTCTTATATTCACGCAAGTGCATAGACACAAGAGGGGTAAAAGCCTTAAACTAAAATAACTAAAAATGCCTTAGTTTAAAAAGAACTAAACTAATCCTATGCCTCCTCGACAATGACGCCAAAAACTTGATCGTGTTCATCAAGCTTTACAATTATAGCCTTAAATACATAAGTTAACGGATCGTGAATTGTAGTAATAGAAGGGTTGATCCCATGAGGAGGGTGAACTAATCTAATTTTAAGGTGTCTAAAGCTTAAAGAAATAATAAGATGAAATTAAAAATGAAACAAGAATACAAACACAGGAATTTGATTGCAAGAATTCAACTCAAGAAATTAACTCAAAACAAGAATTGAGATTGAGAACAAAAAAGGTCACTATGGAAATTAGTCAAGAAAAATTACCAAGTTGTGAGAGAGGGGTATCTACCTATTATTAATGCTAACCTAGCCAATAATGTGTTATCGGGGTGTTAATTCTAGACTATCGTAAAGGGAATTTCTCTCTCTTGAGCTATAATCTTGCACCCTAAATCTTAAACCTAATTAAATTAAGGAATTTGCAATCTCTTAATTAATAAAAGACCCATAATTAAATGAGATTAGAAGCTCTCTACTAAACTATCGGGTCTCACATAGGATCTTTCTCTGCACAAAAGTTGATATGATTAACTACACGGTCTATTGGATCACCTAACTCTCATTAACCTAATCCAATCATTTTTATACGACTCACCCTCTCGATTTGTTACCAAAATATATAAAAATCAAACTTAATCACAACACCTAATCAATAAAACACAAAATCAACTATAAAAACATTAAATTAAAGTAAACTTCCGAAGGAAGAGTTAGAACATCATCAACAATTCAAAACCCATTATCATATAATCTATTTCAATCTTATAAATTAAATGAACAAAAATGAAATGGAAAGGAAATAGAACTTGGATCGGATAATCCAGGAAGGAAGCAACGTCAAGAGACCACTTAATTCGGGAAGCAGCAGCATTGAGACTTGCTTCTTCTTCCTCTTCCTCTTCTCTCTCTTTTGAACTTTTCAAAAGTGGTAGAATGTATAAGCTCCCTTAAGGTTACATCTTTAAGTCTTATATAGTATTTCCAATTAGGGCAATCCTAGGGTCTTTTCTGGGTCCAAAAGGTTTGAAAAATCCCTCAAAAACTCAAGTCAAGACTGCTATCCATGTATCTGTTATGCAGGTCATGATTGTGGCCTTTAGTGGCACCATCGTAGTCAGGAGTTTTTGCTTCTATCATGATCATGGCCTATAATGACAGGATCATGGCTACTTGCACTAACTTCTATCAAAATCATGGCATATTCCTCATGATTGTGGCTCTTTGCTCTTGCTTCTGCCACGATTGTGGCATATTTTCCATGATCGTGGCCTTAGATTATTTCACAAATTTTCTCCAAATCTCCTCTAATTCCCTTGAAGCACTAATAAACACATCTAGGAACCTCATAAATATAAAACTGAAGCTCAAAATCATGGTCCATCATATAAAACACTTAAAATAAAATATTTACTAATAACACAATTTTAACCTAAACATGCACTAAACAATCAAATTAACAACTAAACACACACTAAATTACTCACAAACACATGATGCAATCTAAACCAATCGTGAGTATTGAGTCCTTAATTGTTGTTAAGACTAACCCTTCACCTTTACCTAGCAGATTGGACAAATTAAACGAGGAGGAAAAGGGTGAAGAGATATTGGAGATCTTTTAAGAGTGCAAGGACTCAGTAGAAATTAAGAGTTTGAAGATATGGAGGAAAATGAATGTGAGTAATCATCAACTTTGGCCATATCCTGAAGAACCTCAAATGGAGAAAGAGGAAATTGTGATACTTAAAGATCATAATTTTGTCACACAATGAGGAAAATAAGGAGTCGAGCCAACGTCATGAAATAAAGGTGCTACTTGGCAGGCAACCCAAGGGAAGTTTATTTCTTTTTATTTACATTATCACGATTGTTATTTATGTTAAACGTTTCATTTCTTACATTTGATGTTACATTAGGGACAATATAAGTTTCAAGTGTGAGGGTGGGGATCCTATTTTTCATACATGTTTTTAAGTTTGTTTGTTACTTATGTTAAGCTTATTTATTGCTTATGTGTGTCTCTTAGGTGTTTTAAAAAAAAACAAACAAACAAACATTTTCTCTTTTTCTATTGCTTTTAGGACCATATAGTCATAATTAGAGTTTGCATTGACTAGAAAAATTCATGACAACTTGAGCATGTACTTTTACTCTTGTGATTAGTCAATATATATTATCTTTAGAAGAATATTGATTAGTCGTAGACAAAAGCCAATGAAATTTTGAGCCTCTATAAACTGATATATTCATATTAATCTCATTGTCTTTTGTTTATGTGTAACTTTCATGATATGCACATCATAACTTTTATTTGATTTTATATTTGAGACCACATTTTTATCACATGCGTTAACATGGAAATGATATAGGGATTCTTTGTTTCATAAGATACATTACCCAAATAGCCTACCAATTGATATAAATTTTCCATTTATTAAGCCCTTTAAGCTTTATTTGCCTTTTCGTTTTTATGTTAACCATAGTATATGACTTCAACCTAACCAAATGTCTTATCTAATCCTTAAAGCTAGTGGAGCATTTATTATTTGTTGATTGTTGATCATTATGGATGCACAAAAGTATATGTGTGTTGGTTATAATTATTAGAATGTCATTTTATCTCTTATCAATGAATTTCAAATGTTGATGTAGCTTCTTTCATTTAAAAAAATAAAGGAGAAAAGGAGAAAAGAAAAAGAAAAATAAAAGAAAGAAAAATATGTTTAAATAAAAGTATCAAGGAGGAAATGTAATTGTTTGTAAGATTATTCATAATTAGTTTTCTTTCCTCCTAAAGTTGTATGGAATGGGTGATTTGATTATGATATATACAAGGTAGATGTTATTTTGAAGGATCCCCACTTATGATTATAATGTATTGCTTGCTATCAATTGTATAAGTGATTCCTTCTAATTTGTTATGCTTCATATGGTTTATGGAGTTAAGGCTTGAAAGATATGCAGCATATTTTTTGCATTCACCAAAGCTGATGGTACCCAGTTTTGAGTGAATGTTAATTTTTTCATTTGATATTCCATCGAGTGTTTTCTTGATTCACTATTTTTGATAGCTTTTGCACTACACTATTCAAATACATCTCACCTTAATCCTTACCCACATTACAACCTTAAAAAGTCCTTTAATTCATGATTATGCATGTGAATCCTAGTGGTGGAGAAAGAAAATGATAAGCAAAGTCGTGGAATGTCATGATCATGAATGGTGTTTGAGTGTATCTATGGATCAACGCTATTTACACACATCTTGTCCAAATCTACCACTAGATTGCTTAGTTTTTGAAGGTAATGATTGTTAATTGATCATGAGTGAAATAATTTAATGTTTAGTTATTTCTATAGTTTTGAAAGTTATTTCTCTTTGCTTATGACTATCTATTCTTGGAAAATATGGAAAATGAGTAAGTGTTATGGTTTGTGACTTTGATTTTGTTATTTTGGCTGAGGACTATCAAAAGCTAAGTGTGGGGGAATTTGATGTGTGCTTAATTGTTTACACATTCACTCTTTAACACTTAATGATGATTATTGTGAAATGCTTAAGATAGTTATTCATTGGGGTTTGGTTGTGTATAATTTTTAATTATTAACCCTCAATAATCCACAAGCGCACTGTTCGTTAGTGTAGTACCAAATGTGTTAATCCCACGAGGAGAGAACTAATCTAATCCTAAAATATAAGGCCAGAAATAATTAATAGAAATTCAAGATGCAATAATACTAATACGAGAATTTAATTCAACTAGTCAAATTAAGAATCAAACACAAAAATACTTACTATTATGCAATTTACAATACACCCAAGAATCAACTGAAGGAAATTACCAATTGGAGAAAGGGAATTT
>JAOQMP010000002.1:13104264-13137947 GCA_027563575.1 Erythroxylum pedicellare
GAGAGAGCAAAGTTGATTTAATCAAGTTGGACTTGATTATAAAGTTTGAGAAACTTTATGATTAAATATGAGATATTAAATAAATAAGGATCAATATAAGATATTGAATCTTATTTAGGCATAATTGGTATTTAATTAGAATTATTTCTAATTCTAATTAAAGTTTAATCGAAATTAATATTTAATATCAATTAAATTGCTAAAATATCCTAAGCTTATTATAAATAGACTTGAGCTCTATGAAGCTAGCACTTCATGCTGAACCATCTCTGTAAAAGTTACAGAGTTTTGTCAACCTATTTTGTGGATACCGTAAAAGGCTGGACACTTGTGCAGCTATGGTGGTTGAGAAGAATCGGTCTCGAAGACGGTTCGAAGGATGCATCAAGATAAAGATCAAGCTTCAAAATGAAGTGCGATTTAAATTTTTGCTTTATTATGATTCATGTTAATCATTTTATAGAATTAAATAGATCTTGATTTTAGGGAAATCAAAAGTCATGAAAAAGTTTCATGATTATTTCGCTACGATCGGGATCGGATCTCGACCCGATTTCTCAACAACTTTATTATTGACTTCTGATGTAGCGTGGTGTTACTATGGCTCTTAGTCACTCGCATCTGGAAGCATGTGAAATCATGTTTAGTGAGCTTTCTTCTTATATGGATGAGGTTTCTCTTGAAACTGAGGTTAACCCTAAGTGGAAGATGCAAATGTATCTTAAATTACTGAAATTTTCCTTTTTATTTCTATCAATGTGCTCATTGTTGTATTAAGTTTGAGGCAGTGCACCTAATTATGCTGACAAACTGCAGGGAAAGGTTTTGGGAGTAATGTAATTGTCTCACTCTTTATAGACAAGTTAATATACCAAAAGGGATTTCATGTGCACATAATAGGACAGGAAATTCATGTGCTTGATATCCATTTGACATCTTGAAAAAAATTGCATTTATAGAATAATAATATCATCAATCATTGATTATTTTATACAGATAGTGTGGCTTTTTTTTTTGTAAATGTTTGCACCTCAATTTGGTGTTAACCAATACATTTTAGTAAAACATGGAAATGCAGAATGAAGAAGTATTATTATGCTTCTGTTCTCAAACTGAAATTCCTATATGGTTAACTGTTATCTTCTTCCTACATGCAGAGCATTTAAAATCTCTTGAAATAACAAAGTAGTCATCAGTTAACACAATCTTTAAACAAACAACCCACTTTCGATTTACAAAGTTCTGGACATGTACTAGGTATCTAGGAAGGTTTTATGTGAAATTATAGAGACTTCTTTCCTGGAACCTAATTATCTCAGACAACTAACACTAACAATTTCTGCAATCTAATTAAAAGTTCATCCTTTTAAGGCATGGAAAGATGATGGTCAATAAGAGCAAATACCATGCAGCAAGGAAATTTACACGTCTGTGCCTAAAATCTTCTCCATCTAATCATTATTCCTCATAGATAATCCAAATGAAGGGCTCTCTAATCAGGCAAACAATGCAGTCTGTACGATGCATTTAAGCTCGACTTCAGGATCTTGTGTGTGAGGGCCATCTCAAGTTTATCATAAGATACTTCTATACTTATGCACTGTTTCTTCATTGATCTCTCGAGTTTAGGGCTCTTACCTAGAGAACCAACATTACCACGTGAGTCAGGAGTCAATGGTTCATGTTGAGATGTGGATGATTCATCAACAGAAAAGCTCTTAGTTGCAGTTTGTTCCTTAGAAGGAAACCTATTTTAAGGCATTTGAATAAGGTCCCTAATAAGGAAATGGTCTGTGCGATGCATTTGAATAAGGAAACCTAATTTAAGGCATTTGAATAAAGTTCCTAATTTAAACAGTGTACTTATTGAATAAGGTTCCTAATAAGGTAATTATAAGGACTCCTTTTAAACTATGGACTAAAGGGAAACCTAATTTAACGCATTGTATGTTTGAAGTTGTTAGGCATAAATTAAACATTATAACCTATATGAAAAGAAACTGAATGCAAGAATAATCAGTGGCTATTTCATTAGTTATCCAAAAAATTTCTAAAAGGTATATATTTTATTGTCCTAACCATACTATAAGAATTGTAAAAATCGGGAATGCCAGGTTCATTGAACATGGTCAGACTAACAGTAGTGAAACACAACGTATAGTGGATATTTAAGAAATGGGAGTGGAATTCCCTATGGATGTGTAATTCCTTATGACTTGTATACCTACTTAAGTTATTGTTCTACAAATTATTGAACTGCTTAATAATCATAAAGAATAATCATAAAGAATAATAAATTAATAAACCATTGTTCATAATAAAATTGAACTTGACGTGAATGAACCTATAGTAGAAGAATCACAACAAATAACATTAAAGAAGTCTCAAAGAGAAAGAAGACTGACTATTTCTTATGACTATATGATATATCTACACGAGTAAAAAAAATGACCTTAGAATTAAAAATGACCCATTTACCTTTTCACAAGCCATGAACAATAAAAATTATGATAAGTAGTTAGATGTTGTAAAAGATGAGTTTAAATTTGTAAAACATATAGTGACTGTGACCTTATGTAATTTCTAGAAGGTAATAAGAGAATTGGTTGTAAATGGGTCTTTAAGATCAAATGTGATTCTCTTGTTAACCTAGAATGTTGCAAGGCCAAACTAGTTGTTAAAGGATTTACTCAGAAAGATGGCACTGATTATAAAGATACTTTTTCACTAGTATTTAAAAAGAATTCACTCATAATTATTATAGCTTTGGTGGCTCATTACAATTTAAAGTTAAACCAAATAGATATGAAAACTATCTTTCTGAACGGGAATTTAAAGGAAGAAGTCTATATGGACCAACCAATAGGGTTCATAGAGGTTGGAAAGGAAAATAGCTTTGGTGGCTCATTACAATTTAAAGTTAAACCAAATAGATATGAAAACTATCTTTCTGAGCAAGAATTTAAAGGAAGAAGTCTATATGGACCAACCAATATGGTTCATAGAAGCTGGAAAGGAACACATGGTGTATAAACTGAAGAAGTCAATATACAAACTTAAATAAGCTTTCTGACAATGGTATCTTAAGTTTATTGATTTTATTGTTTCCTTTGGATTTAAGGAAAACATTATTGATTGGTTATATATTTGAAGGTCAATGGCTGTAAGCTTATTTTTTTGGTCTTGTATATTGATGATATCTTGATTGTAGCTAATGATCTTGGTCTATGAAGTGAGATTAAGAACATTTTCTCTAGTCATTTTGAAATGAAAGATATGGGTGAGGTAATATATATGATAGGAATGAAAATATTTCGTGATAGATCACAAGGGTTATTGGGTTTGTCTCAAAAGGAATATATTAATAAAGTTTTAGAGAGATTTGTAACGGACAAGTGTTCAACATTACTAGTTCTAATTTAGAAAAAGGACAAGTTAGCCTCATACAATGTCTGAAAATTGACTTAGAACAGAAACAAATGAAATTAATCCGATATGCATCTATAGTTGGGAGCCTAATGTATGCTCAGATATATATGAGACTAAACATAAGTTTTCCAGTAAGCATGTTAGGGAGATACTAGTGTAATCTTTGTCTAGATTATTGGAAAACTACAAAGAAAGTTATAAGATATCTACGGGTAACTAAACAACACTTGCTTACTTTTTAAGAGGTCTGGTCACTTTGAGGTGGTTGGATACTCATATTTGGACTTTACTGGTTGTATAGATACAAGAAAATCTACTTTTAGCTACATTTCTCTATTAGCTGGAGGAGCAATCTTATAGAAGAGCGTAGAGTAATTTGTAATTGTTGCATCTACTACAGAGGTTAAGTTTAAGGCATGTTTTGAGGCTATGATTTTGACTAAATAGTTGTGGAACTTTATTTAAGGGATTGAGATTGTCAAAGGTAAACCTAAGTCTCTAAAAAATTATTGCCATAATTCTGCAACAATTGTCTTCTTTAAGAACAACAAGTATTACAAAGGTGCTAATCGTATAAAACTGAAACACTTTGCCGTTAATGAGAGGTTCATAAATGTAGAGGTCAATTGAGCACATTAGCATCGATCTTACATTAGCTGACTCTAACAAATAGGTTATCGCCCAAAATATTTTATATTCATGTAAAGAATATGAGCACCATTTGTGTTGATGATTATTAAACAGTACTGTTATATTGGCTGTTATCACATATTTGATATTATTTGTGCATTGATGAATATATTATTTATGAATTTTCTATTTTCTATTTTTATGTATTTGATTGCAATATATGTTGTTGAAATCAAAACTGCATGGGACATCCAATTACGTACTTCCCATTTATAATTATGATTAAGTAAAAAGGCTAATATAGTGGTATGTAGAATGGAATATGTTGATTTGATAGTGGTATGTAGAATGGAATATGTTGATTTAATAATATATAACAATCATGACTCTTATTAGTCTTATACTTAGATTATGATTATTGATGATATTGGTGTATGTGAGTGATAACTATTATACATTATGATTGTTTGAATTATTGATCCAATAAATTGTATAAAGTCATATGAGTCGATTAGGAGAATATTAGAAATTAATCCTTTAAGTGAGTTATGCATTAAAAGAACAATTAAGGATGTAATAATTTAATAAATAAGCCTTTCCGTAGCTCGTTACAATTAGGGGTTTTGAACTAACTAATAGTTGTCAATATTTACGAGTACATTAGGATTATTTCTATGCCTGATAAATTTTGTTTTCTCACAAGAATACAAGTACAAAAAGTGAGAGAAAAATTTAGGAAAGAGGCAAATAAGGTAAGGAGTTTACATCTAAGAATCGTTTTTGCATTGCTGGCTAATGGAAAAATGTTTCAACAATTCTTTCTTTTATTAATTTTTTAAAATATGAATGAATATTTATGAGTTTCATAAATTTATAGATGCTGCTATGTTTCATAAAATTATGCTTACAGTATTACATAGTTTTTTATTTAACCGTCCTCCTTAATTTCAATTTTATTTAACCGTCCTCCTTAATTTCAATTATATACTTAAATTATTTATGGCTTGCTAACACTACCAATAAAGAACTTTTGTGCATGTTTATGAAATACGTACCTGCAATACAAAATGACTTGTTTAAATTCTACATAAAACCTACAAAAGAATTCCATTAGAATAAAACAAAAATGAGAATTAAGGGAAACCACTACAACCACGTGTTACAACTTACGAGCGATAGTTAACTGCTCACACGTGTCTCGTTCAGACACTTCTAACTACAATTAATCGCACGAGTCAACCAACAGGTTTCTGCACACGTGCGAGTGGCACGTTTGTGAATTGTGATTGCCTCACGCAGCTTTCGAAATGTAAAAGAAATTTACAGATAAAATCAAACAGAAACCTCTAAAAATCCATCCAAACACCTGACCTCCATTAAAGTTGCAAAGAAAAAAAAAATCAGATTTGGTCCCTTATTTTCTCGGGAAAGTTTTGGGTTAGAGAAATGGAAAGAAAATTTAAGAGAGGGTAAGAAATTTTTATTTTAGGCGAGAGAGAAAATTCTGGAGTGAGAGAGATTTCCCAAGAAAAGAAATCATCTAGAGAGAGAAAACCCCTTTCACTAAGAACACAAGCAGATGTTTAGAGGGAGAGAGGCAGTTTAAGGGTGTTTTGGAGCAGAAATAGGATTCTGGGTTTCTTTTAAACTGGCAATTTCCAGTTCTGTTTAGATCATTAAATAGAGGGAGTAGAGAGAGAGAGAGAGAAGAAAATATTACATTAAGTATGTTCGAATAGGCATATGCGTATGTGTATTTTGTTACAAGATCCTCTTGTACGACAAATTCATTAGCCGACGGTGTAGGTTGGGATTGTTAATTAGAGCACAAAATTTGGGGAATTTGTGGGTGATCAGCTTTGGGTAAGTAAGAGCGGATTTAGGGTTTCTTTTTTTTTTTGGTTGAGGATTAAAATTTATCTTAAGGATATGGTGTTGGGTTGCCGTGGATTGCGTCGGTGGCGGCGGGGCTGGCCGCGGTGAAGCGAATAGAGCAGCGCGGTGGAGCTGTACAATGCGCAGGAGGTGATTGTGGAAACAAAGGCATGTTATTAGGGTTTCATATTTTTAAGTTTGTTCTTCACTTGGGAGTTTAGGATGTGTTTGATTCACCGTCTAAATTTGTTTTTTCATCAGTTAAAAATTTAAGTTGTGTCTTCAGTGACGGTTCTTGTTTGATTGCAGTTTGGTGGTTATATCACTTTAAATCTGAAATCTTGTTATTGTTATTTTAGTTTAGAGTTGCTTTGTATCTGAGGGTGTTTTCTCGTTTTTTTCTTTCTTTTTCGAAAGAGGTATTGACGTGTATCTATGTGCTTTTTAGAACACGCAAGTCTTGAAAGAAAGTTGCTATAAGAAAGGGCCAGTAGATCAAACTGAATCAGATATTTGGAAGAATATGGTGAGATAAAAGGGTAATTTACATTCTGTTGTTCTTAGTTCTATGTTGTCTCTGTTGTTCCGCTGGGTCATTTTTATTTATATATAGGCACTTAGTATGGTTTAATAATGAACCTGCTCTACTGTGGCTGGATATGTGATTTTAAAAGTTGCATGTAGAGTCTTTGAGATTGCCTCTCAATTGCTTACTTGGTTCATTCCAATAATATCTTGGTGAAATTTGAATTTGCTTCAATCTAGCGTAGGACAGGTTTTCTTTTCATTGAAGTTGCTTGAATAATGTATTCTCAATCTGAAATTGGTTTTTGTACTACATACTTGAATGTTGTGTTTGTTTCAAGCTGTGGATTAAAGTGGTCCAGTCTAATATGAGCTGGTTAATCTAATCATTTGCTGGGTGAGGTTTACTGTTCTTGAAGTTATAGGGAATTAGTACTCGTTAATGCTATGTATTTAATTATATGTCCTTGAAGTTGCTCAAATAGCTTAATAAAGGTTGTTTCTTGGGTTCAAGATAAGAATTCAAATATTCTACATAAACTCAGGTAGGAACTGGAAACAAAGTTTTTCCAAATGTACTTACTAGACAATCGAATCTCACCTTTAAAATTAATGGCATAATAACTTGGTTGTGAGAAAGACAGTTAGGAAGTCTAGAGTTTACCTAATTCCAATGTTCGTCAAAATGCAAGTTTCCTCATAATCATTTTAAAGATTTTATGGTCATAAATTTTCAAAGTTAACAATCAATTTGAGTTGCTGCTACAACTAATATATGCAGTGCAAGATGTATGTAAGCGAGCTTAAGCAGGTGTATATATGGCAACATGATGTGCGTCGCACAGTGATGGAGAAAAGGAGAGACAAAGAGGAGAGAGAACAAAAAGGGAGGAAAAAGTGGGGAAAAGAGAGTCAGAGTCACATGTTAGTCTTATAGGGATCGGACAAACAAACAAAAGATTTCAATGGATTGTCCAGAAATGCAAGAAAAATGGTCAAACCAAGTATCAATAATAGTGTAAAGCATTTCATTTGATTGTTGGATGATTTTGATTTCAATCATGTTGCACAAATTATATCTAAGCTAACCTGGTGTAAGATTATTTACCTATAATATAATAAATCAATTAGTTAAGTATGAATTTTATGAAGGAGCTAGTGATAGGCAACTTTTAAAAATCTTTTAAAGTTTATTTACTTTATCGATACAAATAAAAGGTTGGCATCAACTAAACATTTTCTCATAGTTGGTTGCAAATGTGTTTAATGTGTTTTTCTCTGGTTGTAAATGTCCTGTATGCCTCACTGATTTTTGTTAGTTATTGGTTTCGGTATATGAGAGCTTACATTCACTTCAAAGTTTTACACATTTCTTACTTATGTGTTGCTATCTCTTATTTAGATACCATCACAATCTGAGAAAAGATTAGTCAAGCATTCCATGAAAAGGAAGATTCATAGTGGTGCAGAGTCTGGGACCTGTAACGTGTGTTCTGCTCCTTGTTCATCTTGTATGCATCGCAAGCAAGCCTGTATGGGATCAAAAGGTGATGAATGTTCTGATGAAACATGGCGTGCAACTGCAACAAGTCAGAATTCTGTTAATGAGGATGATGGTTCACCATGTCAAGACGGAACATGTGACAACTTACAGCATACCCCCAGCGAAGCAAGTAATATGCTTAGTTTTAATGCAAATCATGATTCCTTATCTGAGAATGCAGAAAGTAAAGCAGCTGTAAGGTCTTCTGATATTGCTGATGCTTCAGCTGACTCCGAGAAACTTCCAAAGCTCTCTTCTATTGCAACTGTTGCTGAGGGTCAGCTTTTGTTGAAACCACTCCACCTTTCAGACCAGAAAATTTCGGTGGCTAAGCATGAAGATGCTGAATATTTAGAAGGACAAAATGCCAATTTCCAGGGTGACAGAAAAGCCAATATTGTGAGTATTGCCAAGTTGGACCCACTGGAGATGGGTGATGTCAGTGCTGGTAGTAGCTTACCGAAGGTTCAGAATTTAGGTGGTCTGTCTCCTCATGTGAAATCTGAAAGTACAATGGAGTATTCTAATCTGTCGTTAACAAAAGGACAAGGATCCTGTATTGGTAGTAACAATTGCTCAGCTGCATTCGAGAGCTCTGAGAAATGTGGTAGAAGTCCTGCTAGGGAGCCAAATAAAGTTTACCCGAAGACACAGGCAGAGATCAACAGCATGGACCAAACTGATGAAGGTCCTAGATGTTTTAATAAAATTGAACAGAATGAGACGTTGGACAAGCCAGCAGTTAAGTTTCCTGACATACTGGAAACTCCTTTTCAATCTGTATCTGGGGATGAGAGTGATGACTCAGAAATTGTGGAACATGATGTAAGTAATGCACCCGCTTACAGAGATAGTGTTTGCATGACTGTTAAGTTGAATGTGTGCAATTTGAATATTCTTTTTTGGTGAGATTAGCTGCTTCTATTTTTTCAATATTTCTTGCTCATCACTGATTTGGAGAATTCTCTCATAAAAAGTCCAGACTTAAAAAGGTTTGTGAACTCAAGAAATATTTCTAGCTCATGTTGCTGTAGTTCCTTTGTAGATAGTAAATTTTTTCTTTTTACTATATGGTAGCCTTGTATTTTTTTTTCTCATATAAAGTTTTTATGGGAAGGTGGTGATGCCATTTTTAGGGTAATGGGGGTGGATTGTCATTTCCCATGATTTATCACAGGCGTTGGTGTTGGGGCTTATTTTTTCAGTTCTTTTATTAATTAACACCTGAAATAAAACCCTTGCAGTAGACTTAACTAATTCAATAAATTGGATAATTTTGATGATGGAAGTCCTTAAAGAGTTAATTGTGGTGATCGAGACAAAAAGTCCATTTGATTAGCGTTATTTAAGGAATGGTGGTTTATCATTGTAAGATTTTTCAGATTATGCTTTAGTTTTGTAGTCTGATTTTTGAGACTGAGGGCTGGGTCTTTGGGTGTGTTGGGGATAATTATAGTTCTGTCATTTTCCAGTGTTTGTTTCTCTTGGCCTTTTCTTGTTTCTTAGGTAATAATCTCTCCTTAGTTTTCCTGTTGATCATCCTCTTCTTCTTTTGCTAAATTTTTTCTTTGCTGAAAACAGGTTAAAGTGTGTGATATTTGTGGGGATGCAGGCCGTGAGGAACAGCTTGCCATATGCAGTCGCTGCAGTGACGGAGCAGAACACATGTAAGCCCATATATGTTTATGTGGCTTTGGTATCTTAGCTTGTTTGTGTAATCAGGATTCTCTAGTTGTAATTTCATACATGTCTTGACATGCTATTACACTTAATTAGCTATTGCATGCGAGAAATGCTTCGTAAACTTCCTGAAGGAGATTGGCTGTGTGAAGAATGCAAGTTGACTGAGGAAACTGAAAACCAGAAGCTAGGTATAGCTTATATAGAATCTTTAAATACCATTTTCCTTTTCGGAAATTCTCCTTTATTAAGTTGCAGACATATCTTATTTTTGAACTTGACTTCAAAACTCAGATGCTGAGGGGAAAAAGACGGACAAAGCAGTATCACGAAGCTCTGGCAAGAGGTGTGCAGTAGCTGCAGAGGTGAAATTTTGTTCAAAGAGGCAGGCAATTGAAACAAGTTCAGGATCCCCCAAACCCTCTAGCCCCAGCAGAATAGCTGCGCTATCACGGGACACTTCATTCAAAAACTTGGAAAAAGTGAAAGTAAAACATTCACATTACACATCATCTGGTAATCAATTAAGTACAGATAGTTCAGAAATTGCTCGCTCTTGTTCTGCCAATGCTCGTCTTCAATCTCAAAAAGGTAGGAAAAGAAGTTGGCTTGCTTTCTATTTTTGATGTCTTTTAGTTCACAAGAGACGTAAAGTTTACTGAGCATTTCATACTATTGATGGAGTTCTTGGCATCTTAAAGCACTGAAATTCCAGATTCATCATCAAGATTTTTTTTCTTTTCTGTTTATTAGCTCCTTGATCTATTTGCAGCGGAAAAATCTGTCGATAATAGAGAATAATATCTGGTTGATCAGATACTGTATACTGATGGGTGTTTGATTAAAAAGCTGCGATGACTATGTGACCATTGAAAAAATGATCAAAGTAAAAAGGTGCATTATATGCCTGATGTAAGTTAAATTAGCTTTGGTACCATGTGAAAGTAGAGAGAAGAATATATAGAATAGTTTAATCATCTGTTAAGTTAGTAGAGAGGAGAATATAGAGAATAGTGTAATCATCTGTTAAATTAGCTTTGATACTATGTGAAAGTATAGAGAAGAATATATAGAATAGTTTGATGTGGTTTGGTTGTGTGCAAACAATCAAAGATCATCGGGTTGCTAAGTAGTATACTTATTAGGCTTAGTCCATTCATTTATAATAATAGGGCTATACAATATTACGTAAATTGGTTTGGTTGTGTACAAAGATAATCATTGTACTAAGTGTACTTATTAGGCTTAGTCCATTCATTTGTAATAATAGGGCAATACAATATTGCATAATAAATACTAAAATATTCCTAAATAGTATCTAACTATTCCATTGTTAGCGTGCACAAAAGATTTTTTATTGGATACATAATCATATTATAATGTTAAATATGAAATCTTTCTAATCTTCAATGCTCCTCCTTAAGCTAATAAGTAGATGGTTTTCATATCTAACTTGCATATGAAGTTTTGAATATGTAAATAGATAATTTTGCAAATCGATAAAATAAAACATAAAAATTATATTTACTTTCTTTTTTTGGCTGTTTTTACTTCTTTCAATTTTTGACTATTAAGCCCTAAATTCACACGCACGCGTGTACACACACACACACACACCAAAAAAAACATAACTTGACAGTAAGGAAACAACATTATTTTGGAGGGACTTGCTGAGAGAGAACAGTGCAGGTGGTGTGATTGGAACAGGGACTGAGTAGAAAAGTGATATGCTGGAAAAGAAGAAAGGAGGAAAAACAAAAACAAAAGTTAGAGAAAAAGGTAAGATAAAAATAGAGGTATTGATGCTCTCGATGGACTGTTGGAAGGAAATTTGTGGAAAGAAATAGAGGTCATGAGGTTCTCAATAGGCTGTCAGAAGAAATTACAATATAGAACTAGTGGCACTCTCGATTGGCTGTCAAGAGGAAAGAAAAATGAAGAATATAATAGAGATAAGGGCATTCCCAATGCGTTGTCAGAGGAAAAGATAGGGTAGAGGTAACAATTCTCTCGGTGGGCTGTCTGAAAGAAAGACTGAACAGAGATAAATGCACTCTTAATAAGCTGTAGGAAGGAAGAACAATGGCTCTAAAGAAGAAGAAACAAAGAATTGTAGGTTCCTTGGATAGGTACTTGGTTCTAAAGAAGAGATTAGAGGTTAGGGTCCCATAATTGTTAATTGGTTCTGATACCATATTGAATTTGGAGCTATGTGAAAGTAGAGATGAAAGCGAGGTAAAAGAGTGAGAGGGGAGAAGAGAATGTATAATTTTTACAGTGGTTCAGCTGGGAAGCCTACTTTTATGGACAAAAAGATAACTAGTGTACTAAGGCGTGTTATTCATTAGCCTATTTGTTTATCAAATACAATAGTACCGATTAGAGTTCTACATCGTTAATTAATCCCCAACTATTATATTTTAGGGATGCAAGATTCATATATTAGTTATACTAAAAAAAATCGTCATGATTTTGAACAGTAATTAAAATCCATACGTACACCTTTGTATCTGTATTTTTATTTTCTTATTCTGGTGTCCTCGTAAACTGAAGTGATTTTTGAGATCTTTTATTGTCTTTATACAGGCACTTTGTTGAAATCTAATTCATTCAATGCCTTGAGCTCCAAACCAAAAGTGAAACTGGTGGATGAAGTTCCCTCAAAGCACAAGGGCATGGGAGAAAGTTCATCTCTAGATGTGAAGGATGAGCCTGTTAGGATGATAAGCAAATCTACATCATTTAAATCAGTGAACTCCAGCCGTTTGAATGCCGCCGAAACAAAGGTTAAAATGCTTTCTCCTAAGTTTTCCCATAATCAAGATGTACAGGGACCAAGGCAAAAACGTAATGCATTTGAGAGAAAAAATTTGTCAAAATTGGATCGACCTTTAGTTAGTTCAGTGATAAGAAGTTCTGTGGTTGCAACCCCCAAGGTTGATTCAAAAACTACACATCGTGGTGAAAGTGCCGTATCTTCTTCCAGCAACAATCGAGAGATAAAGGCTGTGCAATCAGATGTTAAAATGGGTTCTTTACTGAGGTCAACCAGCTGTATTTCTCAAAAAGGAGCGGATGTTCTTGTTAGTTCTGGTATGCTTGCCCATATATTTCTGCTGTTTCTTTTCTTTTTCTTGTCAGTCTCTTTTGGGATTGATTATGGTCTTTGTTTGTTATTGTAGCTCGAGCATCACCTAGTGTAGCTGGTTGTGGTGCTTCAGCTGAGCAGAAGTTAAACCATGTTGCCCCTAAGGATGAGCCATCATCTAGTTCTTCTTGGACCTCTGACAGACCATCCAATAATGGTATTGAGAACTTGCAAGATTGCTTGGATAGGCCATGTGAGCCATTGAACCAGGGTGAGAAAACTTGGGAGGGTGCTGTTAATCGTTTGAAGTCCACTGAGACAACTGGTCAGAAGAATATTATCCGTCAAAAATGTAAAGAAAGAGGTCACACAACAGAACATTGCACTATTATTATTCCTCAGGATACTGATGCAGATATATCTACTGCAAGAAACTTTAAGGTGGAGATGGGGAAAGGTAATAAGTTGAAAGCTGCAATTGAGGCTGCTATGCTTAAGAAGCCTGGCATATATGGAAAGAGAAAAGGAAGTGAACAATCTGATGTGTTTTCCTCTTCAAATTTTGATTTGAGTTGTGATACAACTTCTTATGATCAGTTTTCGAAAGTGAAGAGTATGATTTCCAATGATCGTATCATTGAGGGCCAAATGAATTATGGGACTTGTTCTTTTGGCTCTTACAAGCAAAATTGTAACAGTGATAAGCAGCTTAATTTGCAGTTAGGTGATGTTATTCCTTCTGTTGCAACATCCAATCATGCTTCAGCAGGAAACTTTGTCCTCGGGAAGATGTCGTCCATTCCAGAGGATGAGTATATCTGGCAGTAAGTTTTTCTTTTACTCTCTCTAGTATCTAGTAAGTTTTGGTCAAGATTGAGCATATGCAGCTAACAGTGAATTAGCTTTCATCCTTCTCTACTTTTTATTTCACTTTTCTATCCTCCAGATGTTCCGACTACAGAAATAGAAGAACTAGTTTTAACTGTTTAGAGTCACATTTGTGTTTTATAAAAATTTCTGAATATTTGAAAACTTTTGTATAATATCCCAGTGGGAGCTTTGTTATAAAAAGACTAAAAACATATTGTACAACAAACGTCAAGTTGGATCATATCTCTTCTTCCTCCCAACTATTGGCTCCAGTTGAATCCTTTGAGAGAATAAGATGTATATATGTTCTTTTGGGAAATTTTTAATGGTACAGTAATGGAAGGAGAAAAATTGTAATAAGAGTTCTGAAATAGGAAATCAGTATAAGAGTATTTCAAATAATTTTAAAATCTTATTACAATTGCATATATGAACCACAATTTGAATCTGGATATAACTAGATTCTATTTGCACACCAGTAAATTTGGATTATTAATTTTTTTTGTATTTGGATACAGAACTTAAAGAAAGAGAAAAGTATTTGAATGCACTTCGCTATTAATTATTATGTTGGTGGTATTTATATTTAATCAAAATTACACTCTTCTTAGATATGCTCTACAAGGGCGAGTAACTCGAGTGCTTCACCATCAAGTTTGAGGTTTAGTAGTTTCTCCTTTGAGGGTAAATCAGGATATCTATGGTCAAGATTAACTAGTAAGTTACTCTAGATTTGGATTACGGACTTGAAATTGATAGAAGGCAATGAAATAAAGGACTTCTTGTTTTTATAATCCTTGGCAGAGATTTTTGACATACGAGTACCGAAGCATATCTGTGTATGTTTTTTATCTGCATTGCATTTAAACTAAGGTTAAATCTTTCACCAATTTGCATCTTTTAAGCATACTTCCCAAAGCATATCTGTGTATGTTTTTTATCTGCATTGGATTTAAACTAAGGTTAAATCTTTCATCAATTTGCATCTTTTAAGCATACTTCCCAAGATGTTCTGGCTAAGCTTCTGTAACTATGTAGGGGCACATTTGATGTGTATAAAGGTGGGACATCTGTAGACGTTTATGGAGGGATTCAAGCACATTTGTCAACTAGTGCATCGCCTAAAATTCCTGCAGTGGTGAATAAGTTTTCCCATAAAATTAGCTTTGAGGAAGTATCTCGCTTGAGCACGTGGCCAACACAGTTTCATGATAATGGTGCAAAAGAGGAGAATATTGCTCTTTACTTCTTTGCAAAGGATCTTGGATGGTAAAGTGTACTATATCCTTAACTTCTACTTTATAGTAGAGGGTTGTCTATTTGACACATCTATCCTTTACCTTCATTTATTTATCTTGTCTCTTGCAGTTATGAGAAGAGCTATAAAGGTTTGTTGGAAAAAATGATAAAAAATGATTTGGCCCTTAAAGGATCTTTTGATGGCGTTGAACTCTTGATATTTCCATCGACCCAACTTCCAGAGAGTTCTCAGCGTAAGAATCTGCTGCACAATTTTTCACTGTTCTACTAATTTTTGGTCTTTTTATTATTCAACTACTGAAGAGGATCTTATGGGATAAGGTTTGCAGGGGCTTAAATAATTTTCTACTGGATTTCCATGACTTTTTTAAGATCATAGTGCATGCTTGCGACTGATGAAATCTGCTATCCAAATTTATAGGCTCTATTTTTGGTGACCGTAACCTGTAACCAAATAAAGTTTTCTGAAGTTAAATTAACAAGCTTTGATTTTGGACTTATCCAAATATTATGCAATGTTATCTCTTATTTGTTCTGTTATTGCTTTATCATGTTTGCTTTGGGATTTTTTTTTTTTAGTTTCTTCATTGCTTTCACGGTTCTAAAATCAGTGAGCCTATGCCCTTTGAGTTCTGTAAACTGATGATCTTTTGTCAAGTTTTGGGCTTGTTTCTTTTTTCGAAGTTAGATTGTATGCTGAAATACTTTTATATGTTAATGATGATTAAAGTTTAATAATAGCTGATTGCACATGCACTTTTTAAGAAATTATTTGTCTCGTAATCAGTATTGCTAATATATATTATAAAGTTTATATCCGTGAGATACTTTTGCTTCTTGTTTTTTTTCCAGATTGATTTTTATTCTTTAAATAATATATATTATAAAGGGTATACCCGTGAGATACTTTTGCTTCTTGTTTTTTTTCCAGATTGATTTTTATTCTTTAAATTCTTGTCTCACATGGGATGTTGTCCTTTACTTGGGAATGCTGTGGTGGTTCCATGCCATCTGGGTTTTTCTTGTGTTAATGAATATAAACCGATCAGAGATTTTACTTACAGTGTTGTGTAGTTGCTGATGATTTCTTCATGCAAGTTGACATACTTGTGTAGCAAAATATGACGTATACTTCAAATTCTTGGAATATTTTTATTTTGCTAAGCAGTTGTGGAATATTCTAGTATAGCAAATAACCTCAACAATTTTGTGATTATTTTCTGTAGGTTGGAACATGCTACATTTCATGTGGGGAGTATTTAGGGGCAAGAGATCAAATTGTTCAGAATCCTTAAAGAAGGCGGCAGTAACTAGTCTGAATGGCCCCCCTGCAAGCTTACCTTTGCATGAGAATTCATTGTCATTAAAACATACAGATCAGGAAATGTCTGTATGTGATGGTGCTCACAATGTAACTCTTGCTTCATCTGTTACTCCTGACAAGACTTGTGTTCCATTAGAGGTGAATGATAATAAACTGTCTAGTTTTTACACACACTTAAAGAAGCAAGATACCAGAATTGATCCCAAATCCATATCAAGAGTTATGAGAAGTTCACCATTGTGCCAAGAAAATAGATACACCTGTCCTGCTAAGGTAGTGTAGAACTTTTTGTAAATCAGATACTCCATAATGCTATTTTTATGTTGTGAAGTTGGAAGAACTGGCTGGCAGAGAACAAGTAAATCAGAAATGTCCATTTACAACGAGAGAGAGACAGAGAAGGGTTGTTGGAAGTAAAAACTGGTTTTATTTTGTGTGAGTGGAAAAAACTTAAGGGTAAAAGGTAATGTAAAACTGGGATCAATTGGCAGTAGCTTTTGTATACTTGAACTTCAAGTAGGATCACAGCATTGTACTAAAATCCTAGGTCAAATGTATATGATTGGTGTTTTATTTTGAGTGATGGGAATAGGTCCAGGTTTGGTATGTGGTTTTAGCTATACATCCAGTTTCTTCTGTACTTTAACAGGTAAATGAAATGCATCAGTAGGGTGACCATGAGATTTTGCAGCTTATGTATTTTGTAGTGTATGTTAGCTATGGAGCAAATGTTGGCTGTTTGGCTTGACAATATACTTCCGAAGATCTTTGATAACACTTATAGTTATGGATGTCCTATGATATGAAGGGATCCATCAGAAAATGGGACCTGAGCGATGAACCACTAAGAATTTTGTCGAAATATATGATGGCGATCTATGTAATTCTGTAGTTTGCGTTGGATCTTCTCTTTTATATACAACCTATTACCACCTCATAGTGAACAACCCTGAGTCTTTTGCTCAGGTTATATTGATGTATTCTCTGGTGGCCTTTCTATTAATAGTTTTCAAGTTTTGTGTGTACCATATTTATGGGATGCATGTGCAGATATTCATGTGATTTGGCATTGATCAATTTGCTACGTAGTAGTTCATGAAATTTCTAGTACATGATCCAATAAAAGTGTTTAAACATTTTCTGTTCTCCCTCTTTCTTTTTGCTTTTGATTATGCTTCGTGTTGTCTTGGTTTAATGTAAATGTGCAACCTTTAAGGTCAACTGCCTTCGTGGAGCACATGATTCTTACCATTTTGTGTCTTCAGGAAGAAATGACTCTTCAGGAGTGCAGACTGGAAACCAACTTAAAGGCCTCTTCAACTTCTGTAGCCAGTGGTACTTCTAATGGTGGCCAGGAGACTCAAGTATTGGGTGATGTTTCATGTGCTAGGGGAAGCATTTCATCTTTTGATAGTTTTCAGGCTACTGATAAAAATTTGCATGTGGGAGGATGTGCCCATGAGGAGGAAATGATGGATATTAACAATACTGATCGAGACAAATGTAAAGATGAAGCGGACTTGAATGAAAGCAATGTTAACATGGACTTTGAAGCGCTGATGGATAGAGACTCAACCATTAAACGGCTTAACCGTTGGCAGTCAAATCGTAAGAAACGTCCTTATTTGGATCTTTCAAAGACAGCTCACCAGACTTCTGATAGAACAAGTAAGAAGATACCATGGAGTAAGGTAGATGGGATGTTTACAGACGGAGAAATTAGTTGCAAGAAAGCAAAGACTGATGTCCAGTATCCTGATTTGACAGACGAAAATCACCCTCATGGCAGTTTTGCTTCGCAGCTATGTAATTTGAGTTCTAGTTCCTCAGTTGGGGAGAAGATACATGTCAAAACGTCAGATGAGGAGGTTATTCTCGAGGGCTTTGAAGCTGCTGAAAGGTACTTCTTTCCTGTGGACTCACATCATGTAGACGATTTTTGGGTGGGTGGAAAGTCCATGTCTCAGAAGGAATACTCATCAAAGGATGGGGCTCGAGCTCATGATGGGACTCCAAATCTTGAACTAGCCTTAGGGGCTGATACAAAATCCCCAAATAAAGGAATCCTACCTTTCTTTGTTGGAGTGGTAGAGGAAAATAATAACCTGAACAAGCCTCCAGAAAAGGTGGAAGATAAGGAAGAGGAGGATGGTGTGTCCGCTTCCCTTTCCCTATCACTTTCCTTCCCCTTCCCTGAGAAGGAAAAAAGTGTGAAACCCGTTCCAAAGACTGAGCTTATTCCTGAAAGTCACTGTGTGAATACTTCTCTGCTCCTGTTTGGGAGCTATTCGGATAAATAATTCCGTGGTGATTCTCATAGTATCTATAGTGATATGGACCACATGGCTGTGGTAGTTGACATCGTCATGCTCCATGATCTTCCATGGGCTTTATACAGAAACCTTATTTCTCATCTGTTCATAATCCACACAGGAGTTGCTAATAATTTTAACTACTCCTTTAGCTCTTTTGTTTCTGGGTGCATATTCACGGCTGCTTGTATATAAAGAGGATCTAAGCCGGTTTCGCATTTTAAAATGCTACTATATTTGCAACAAATATGTGAGCTTGATGAGCATAGTTCTTTTGATCGTTTTCTCTCATGTTGGAGTATCTATGAAGCTGTATGTTAAATTATGATTTTCATTTAACTATAGGTGCAGTCGTCATACGGACTATATTCAGTGCTAGGAAAAATTCAATGAGAGATGGTGAATCTGATGCTGGAAAGCATTACGAAATTAGAATAAAAGGCTTTTGCTTTTCTTTTGAAGTACACTGATCCCTGGAAACATATTGTAGAGTAATGCTGTTATGATGCTGGTTTTGCTTTCAAGGACTACAGTCTCTGTCTGTATAACAACATGAAGCGGTAAAGCATTTGTAGCCAAAGTGGAGCGATGTCAAGATTATGTTTGCATGAGCTGGAGCTCTAATGGTAGTTGTAAGTAATGGCTGCATCTCTAGTCCCTCCAGATTTTGCACTTTCTGATTGAGGGCATGAAAATTCCAACAGACGAAAGCCATTGGATTTATGTATCTTGAATGTTGCTTCATATTCTGGATTTCATCATACTTTCCTGGTTCACGAGAGTACATAACTGGGTCTATTTCTATATCCTAAGGCAATACCTGCCCTCGTCCACCTCCTCTTCTGATGAAGTGCCTTCCCTTCCTGAATTCTTTGTTTTGTGATTTAGTTTATCAAACTAACAAGTACCAGTCAACCAGCCAAGGAGGGCAAATGAATATATAATTATTATATCAATTTTCGCGTCCAAATTGTTTGTCTGGCTAATTAATTAGGGTAAAAAGAAGCCTTTTCCAGGTTTGAGCAAATCAGATTAGAGCCACATGGCTCATTTGAATTGGAAAAAATTCTTTTCATCAACTTCAATCTTATTCATAATCCAACAATTCCACGCTCGTTATGGAAAAAATACACGTTACTAGTAGAGACAAGTATATGATTTTTTTTTTAAATTTAAACAAATAAAAGTCTTGCAAATCAATATTATGGAAATGAAAGAGAAGAAAATTGAGGATCGTTTCGTTATAATCTAATTGAAAAATTTAAATATTTGCAGCATGGGAGAAAAAAAATTAAAAGTTGTATTGGAAGTTACCCGAAGGCGGAGGATCCATAGCTATGCCATGAATCGTAATCGTGATCCCATCCCATCGTTTCTCTTGCTCTGTGCTGCTTTGTTTTCCCCGTGTAGTACTTTTCCTCCTTACCAAATTACCCCTTTTATCTATCTATCTTACAGAAGCGCCACTATAGGCTGTCATCTGCTATGTAATTCCCATGAGAAGAATCACGCAAGTAAAATGGAAAAGGGGTAAAGGAGTTAATTTCTGTAAGAGTCAAGGATACATTCGGAAATGTAGCATAAAAGCACATTTCTAAATTGAAACCCATTCCAAATATAAGGCTCGTCGCTGCTGCTACCATCTGTTTCTCGTTCTTTTCTTTTTTCTTTCATTGTCTCTCTCAAGATCTCTCTGTTTATCTCTACTGCCATGGCTACCTGTGTATCCATCTCAGGTATTCTCAACCTCTGTTACTTATTTTACTCTTCCTTTTGAAATTGGATTTTTAGGTGTGTTGATGTTTGGTCACTGAAAATGCTGAGCTTCCGAAGATTTTGTATTACACTTTCACTTTTTTTTGTTTTATTTACTTGCTTTTGCTCATTTGTACATTTATGTGATGTTTGTTAGAGTTTTCGTTGCTCCTTTCTGTGCTCAATTCAAGAGATTTACGTGAACGGTGTATAAATTTGATTGATAGCTAAAGAAGAATCTTCCAGAATAAGAAGGGAGTATCTATCAAAATTTTCTCTTTTGCTTCTTACTGACGGGATAAATTTTTATGCTTTAAGTTTTTGTTTTGATATATATTATTAAATCAAAGATTAAATCAATTAGGTGACAGTTGGTCAAAGTCAAAAGGAATAACATGTTTGCTAATTGCTATTCGTTCCTTTAAGAGTAATGTTTTTAACTGGTTGTAGGTGGATCTTATCTTGGAGCACCTGAGCTTACCTCTTCCAGGTCTAATTTGTTTGCAAAAACACCAAAACTGGCAGTTCAGAGGAACTCAAAAGCAGTGAGAACCAACCGCAGTTTTTCAGTTTGTGCACAATACCGGTATGCATCCTTCACTTTTGTCATGTGAAAGGCCTCTAAAGTTAAGAGCTTAGAAGCCCTAGGACTTTGATATGACCTATGTTAATGCTTGATGGCTTTTCTGTTTCTATTTTAGGTTCCCCATTAACCTCCTCATTGTAATGTTCTGCTTTTTGCTTTCTTGTTGATATGCCACTTGAAAGGACAAAAACAATGAATAGCACCTAAGTTCCTTCACATTTGAGATATATATGCTCCTGTTCTCCTTTATTTTCTCATCTTGTTTCTTTCTATGAACTGTAATATTTCTTTTGGTTCCTTAGTGGACTAAAAACTCCTTGAGATTCTCAAACATGGGACTTAAGTTTTACCGAGATGTGCAATTATCTTGGTTATTGTGGAAATTATAATTAAAGTCTACCTTGGTAGCCTTTTCTATTGTCCATGTATGTAAAGGCTGAATGTAGATTTCGCTACTTCGATTTCGGTTTCTATTTTATTTGGTTCTCAAGGTGCTTATTGTCATCCTGGATCATTGATACAGTTACTGTAGATTGTGGATTTGGCATTTTTCCATTTTCATTTTTTTGATGCGCCGTGGTTATATAATCTGGCTATGGATTAATTGCACGCTCATATTTTGTCAGGTAGAAGACTTTAAAGATAGCTTTTGATTCCTTTGATGGGCTTAGTTGCCATCTGTTGTAATTGAGAAATTGCTCTCCAATGGAACCTATTTACTGCTCTTATTCAATGTATGCTTATGGGATAGCATGAGTCTACATCAATGTTGTACATCACTTTATTTGAAATAGCGATGATGGGAATCCTCTTTTATATAATTGATGGATATTTCAAATTTCTACATCCAAATATTTCTCTCTAGGAACTTTTCTGGATTGCAACTTAAAGATTTCCTCCTCTTTAGCTCAGTCAGTGTTGTCGCATCCTGGAGTTATCTTCTTGGCCTATCTTGGTTCATCTTTTTATTGTTGATTAGGCAATTTTTCCACAAAGTTTTCTTTTATACCATCAAGTATCTGATCACTGCACAAGCTTCTATAATTCTGTTACAAGTTTATTCAACTGTTGAAAATAAATAGGTTATATGCAGGCCTATCTTCAATATTCGGGTAATTGAAGAACTGCTGGAGGAATCTGGGTTTTATCTGATTTTGTTTCATTTCATTTCTGGATTTCCTTTTTGGCAAATTCTTTTTCAGTTCAAGGACAGTTTCTGATGCTGGAATAACTTCTTAACATAAAAGGTTTTGTGAACACTTGATTTGAATTGGTATTAAGGGCAATTGTGTGTTTGGGAAGAGCTTAAATCACTTATTCTTCAGTACTGCTTACTTGAATACAAATTTAATTTGTTCCATGTTTGCATTATGTCCTATAATAATCTAGATAGGTAAAGACGTATCTCGCAATGTTTTCATGAAGTATAGTTCTTTAATAGCCTTTTCCAGAAGAATTGTAATTAGGAGCTATGCTTCCTCATCTCGCAGAAACCTTACGTGTAGGCACTCTGTTGACTTATCTTATTTGAACCAAGGCCGCTCTGCTTTCTACGGAAGTTTATATGATAATGCACTTTCTAAAAATAATGATGCATTTTCTAAAAATAACTAGGGTTCTCTCAAATGCAGTGATGGAAGCAGGGGTGGGGCTGGTGATTTTGTTGCTGGTTTTCTTTTAGGAGGTGCAATATGCGGAACCTTAGCATATGTTTTTGCTCCTCAGGTTTTTAATTTGTTACCTTAACTTTTAGTTATTCCTGTAAATGTCTAGATGCTCCACGGGAAAGTTGAAAAGCTAAAAGTCGACTTGATAATTGGATTAGGTAAATAAATGGTTTGACATTTGACTGATTCATGCTTATGTCCCATTTAGTTGCGTTGTTTTTTGATGGCCAGACATGTCTTGTCGTGTTCTACTTGTGTATTTGTGACACGGAACATAGTTTTATAAATAGAGTTGGTCATTCTTTCTGAACAAGTGCAATGCTATTGGACAATATTTTTGCCTTTCTTTTAATTTGTCTATTGACCAACCTAATGGTCATCTGTGCCCTGTCTCAGCCCCGGGGAACAGACAGCCTATGTTTTGGCAAACGATGTGCAGAGCCCTTCATTAGCTAATCATTTAGAGTATTGTTTTGTTGTGAACTGCTTTCTAAATATATCTGGATCTCTAGTTGTCTCCTCACGTTCATGAGCCATTATTAATGATTTATTATGCTCGAAGAGAAGTTGGTCATACAAGCATCATGCATTTTGCTGTTGTTGTGTGAACTGTGGAGTCGATGGAATTTTCATTTTCTGTCACTTGTGTTTTGGAAAAGGTTTATAGGTTTCTGTGCTTGTGTTTAACTAATAGGTTACTGCATTGGCTGATTCTCCCCCTTTCTTCTCCTTTACACTTCCTCTCACAGATTAGAAGATCCCTACTAAATGAAGATGAATATGGGTTTCGGAAGGCTAAGCGACCAATCTATTATGATGAAGGTTTGGAGGTAATAAGCTTTCTATTTACTCTGGATTGATCCCGTTAGTGTTCGCTTTACACAAATACAATCTGTAACTCTTTTCTTTACTTGGAAGCAGAAAACCAGGCAAACCTTGAATGCCAAAATCAGCCAACTGAATTCTGCTATTGACAATGTCTCTTCGCGGTTGAGAGGTGGCAATAGTTCCCCTCCTGCTCCTATCGAGACTGATCCTGAGGTGGAAGCTACGATGTGAAGATTGTCTGTTCATCATTTCATGCCTGTAGTTGTGTTGGCCTATAATGGTTGGAGGTTGCTTTTTGATTTCAGTTCAGAATATAATTAGGTTATTCAAACTCTGTGCTACCAACTTCTTATAACCTCTCACAACTGTTCCCCATTTGAATCTTTTTTTGGGAGCTAGTCTGAAATTTTAAATACGAGAGCCTATGTGATTTCGCGGTGAGATGACACGGCACCATATAATTGATAACGAGCCTCATATCATCATCTAGATTCCACAACCGTATGATGATTGCTTGTACTTTCTGAAATGTGTTGGAATAATATAAACATCAGAAAAGTACTCAAATCAGGTCAATTTGAGATGTTCATGAAGGTTCTTTCCGGACCTAGAAACCTGGTAGATAGGGTTGGAACTAAAGTTTCTTAAAGCTTACTATTGGTAGGGATGATATTTTGGCATATTTTGACTTGATTTAATTTGATTTACAATTAGTAGTCCGAATTTTAATTAACTAGGTTTTAGATTGGGAAGGTTAATTTGATCTGGTTCAAATGGGGTCCAAAAAGATTTTGAATTAAAATAACACTATTTTGACCTGAACCCTGAGCAAGTTGCTTGTGTCAAATTCTACTTGGGCCCGGAGCAAGATGCTCGTACCAAATTCTACTTGATTAGCGTTGTCTGTTGTGCAAACACGCAAAGATTCTAGAAGCCTGTAATGGAAAATGAAATTAAGCTCAAAATGCGTCATTTGGAAGGATGGGATTGATTGCGTCATGGTTTCCATGTTATAGAATTGCTGACTGGTAAGTTGAATGCATCTTTTACCAACTTCTTTAGGATGATTTCCAGAATAATTAATCAATCCACAAGATACTGTGTGATGCTGCCAAAACTAAACAGTCTCTCCCTTATTTAATCTACTAAAACTTTGTATGGTTAAAGGTTATTGACCCACAAAATTAGGGTTTAAATTATAAAAATTAATCCACAAATTAAATTTTGATTGAAAATTAAGTTCATAAAATTTTTGGATCATGTTTAAATTATAAAATATTAAAATTGAGAGAGATATATAAATTTTTCCTTTTCTCATTGTCTAACTCTTTCTCTTGCACCAATCCTTCCTCTTTGACTAAGTTATAGGTGCTCAGATTCCCTTAGTTCTGCTTTCATCTTCCTCTCCGTCTCTTCTAGCTAAGGCTTTCATTATTTCTCCCTATTCACTATAACTCTTTTTCTTTTGTGCATTTTTCCTTTTCTAGTAGTAATCCCCTTTTCAATTTTGTCGCTCCTAGTAAAGTTGTTTTTGTTACGATTTCTAGCATGAGTTCTTCTAGTTCCGTAACACCTTCCATAGCAAAATAATCTCTATGCTCTCCTCAATTGAAATGTTCTCTATCCTCATCAAGCAAACCGCCAACTAATCTTATCTTTCCTCCCTTAAAAATTCATATCTTGCAGCTCCCTTTGTTGAGTTGTAGCACCGGTATCTTACCCCTTCAGATGGGAATACTTTCTCAGGATCATAAACTGCAAAAGCAAGAACTACTTGGCGCATCATTTCAAGTAAAATTATGCTACATTCCACTTACACAATATGAAGTAGGCAATATCATAGTTCCTCCCTTTATAAAAACTCAAACAATAGCTTCAAATTGGTTGAACTCTTTAGTTGGGTTCTTTTTAGACAAGAGGTCAATATACCTTACAATGTTCTCTTATTTCATGAAAAGTTTAAAGAAAACATGTTTGGAGGAAATTTTGACCAACGAATAAGGCTTATTTATATTTAACTTCAAGTCAAAATAAGGAATTACCAAGGTTTTGGAGTTGGGATATTAGCACATTAACAACAAACTAATTTTCCTCCAAAAATAGAGACTGGCTTAGATGTGAGTCTAGATTAACTTTCATAATATTCCATTGGAATACTGGTCAACAATAGGATTGAGTTATTTGTCTAGTTTTATGAGGAAGCCTTTATGCTTAGGTGAAGCTACAATAGATGTAAAACATATAGGATATGCTAGAGTATGTGTGGAAGCGAAAATAGTAATTCCATCCTTATCTTGAAACTTGATGGAAATGATAAGATGATAGAGGAAATGTTGATGATAAGCTATTAATGGAAACCAACTCTAAAAGGAAGAAAAGTCAATAGATAAAACCTTTCAAAGAGGAGATTATGAGAATTGGAACAAAGGAACATGAGGGAGTTGTTGAATTACTAATTTAACCATCTATAATACTTATAGAAACTTGTAAAGGAAAGTTTTTATGTTCAACCAAGGTTAGGCATTACATAAGAACTCTTAACTGATGGTAAGGATAAATGCCATAGTAAGGAGCAAAAAAGTGGGCATGCACGTAAAAATATAAAGTCTGCCTTATTGGAATTACATTTCGAGGAAGAATCTCAAAACATTAACATTTTCTTAATTGATCCTTTATAAAACGATACAATTCATTCAAAACTGAAGAAGGAAATCATTAAAGAAAGCAAAAGTAAGGGCCTCAGCTAGTGGGCCAAGCCCTAAATAATGTCTATCATTAAATGGAAATTAAGAGGGCTTAATTTTCCTTAAAAAGAAACAGATACTCCCTAACTTTTTGAACATTAGAATACCATCTATAATTGGTCTAGAAGTATCTAAGTTGAAATTAAATAATTGTAATAAAAGACTTCAATTTTTGAAGTCAGGTCAGTCAGTCATCTCCAACCATTATCACTATTACAACAGTCACACCATATTCACTTATGATCCCACCAAAGTTAGAGTGTCTCAAGTTGTTTCTTCCGATTAGCATTTGACACTCAATGTAATTTTACCTAATCTTAGAGAAATCTTTATCACAGTTGTTTATGCAATTAACTTAAAAATTTAAAGAATTACCTTTAACACTTTGCTTTAAAAAGGGATTGGTAAGGTTGAGCCATAAATATTTATGAGGGACTTCGATAGCACCTATTCCCCTCATAATTTGAAGGGAAGAGGCACAATATAAGTAGCCATAATGAGGAGTTCAAGAAAAGCACTAGCACCCTTGGCTTTATAGACTTGCGCTTTGAAGGGATTTTTGTGTGTGCTTAAGAGTAATAATTAGTGTCAAATGGTTAATAAGGAAAAAGTTAGATAAATTTGTAACAATCCAGGCTTTGTACTGCAAATTCTCCAGGCTTTGCACTATAAATTCTCCAAGAGCAAGGCACATTCTCTAACTACCTTATATCAGACCACACTTTAATTGAATACACCATCTTTAAGAAGTAGTTTGGAGGAAAACTCTATTTAGATTTAACAACTACCCATTAAAACTGAAGGATTTGAAGAAGCAATCAAGGGAGTTTTGGAGAAGAGCATTCAAGGCTTTGAATCTTTTAAATATGTAGGGATTCTAAAAATTATAAAGGCAGGGCTAAAGGAATAAAACCATAAGAAAATCTATAAAATCAACATTAACGTTTAGAACTCTAAGAAAGCCTTAGATCAAGTCCAAAAAGAAGTATCACTAAACCCTAGTAATAAGGTGAAATGGCATTGATGAAGCAAACAATTACTATGTTTAAGCTCTCAATAATTAACATTTACTACTAAAGTAAAAGTTTAGAATCTAATGGCTTAAGGAGGGAGATATGAATTCCAAATACTTCCACAGTGTTAATCACTTACAAAAAAAAACACTAACAGGATCAACAATTATTCATACCATAATGGAGGAATAATTTACGAGCAATAAGAAATCATAAGCAAAGTGTATGATTATTTTCAAAACTCCTTGGGAAAAATTCTAACTTTTGCTCATTTGTGATACAAATTCCAAATACTTCATAGTGTTAATCACTTACAAAAGAATCATTAACAGGATTAACAATTGTTCATACCATAATGGAGGAATAATTTATGAACAATGAGAAATCATAAGCAAAGTGTATGATTATTTTCAAAACTCCCTGGGAAAAATTCTTACTTTTTCTCATTTGTGCAGGTTCTTAAATCTTTCATAACTCACTCAATCATAGGTGAGTTGATGCATTAAGTAAGCCTTATAAAAATAAAGGTGTACAAAAATTCTATTATCCTTGAACCCCAATAAAGCTCCTAGTCTAGATGACTTTATTAGGTATTTCTCTCAGCAAACCTAGCACCTTACAAAGGAGCTAGTAACAAATTGTGTATTAGAATTCTTCAATAAAGGGAGAATAAATAAGGAATTTACCAAAACCTTCCATCACCTTGGTGCCTAAAATAAAAATCCTACTTCTATAGGTTCCTACATGCTAATATCTTTTTACAAATTGTTCTATAAAGTCATCTCCGAACTAATAGCTGGTAGATTGAAGGAGGTTTATACACTATCATTAATCCAAGTTAAAGAGCTTTCATTAAAGGAAGGAATCTTGAAGATAACATACTCTTAGCTCAAGAAATCTTCAAAAATTACCATAATAAAAAGGAGCCAATGTATTGTGCTATTAAGGTTAACTTCTAAAAAAAATCTTTTGACTCAATAAACTGGGACTTCATTCATCATGCTTAGAGGCTTTTTAGGTTTCCACAACAATTTAAGAAATGGAATGGGGAATGTATAGAAACAACATCCTACATGATCCTTATCAATGGAGAGCCAATAAAAACTATCTAAGGTGTTAGGGGTCCAGGACTAGAGATATAATTTTTCCATATTTATTCACTCTTTTCATTAAGGTCTTGAACAAGTTTATGAATCGTAACAAGGAGAAAGATATGAGGTTCCCTTTTCATCATAAGTGTATATGAATTATTGATTTTGTATAAAATTGATACCAATTTAATGACGACTCTTTTGAACTCTCCCTATATTTTTAACAATCTACTACGACTAACTATTAATAGGGACAAAAGCTATTTAATTATATCAACAAGTTCAATTCACCAAGCTCTGTGATTTAGTTTAATCACTGGTTTGAATATGACATAACCCCCATTCAGGAAGATCAAAATTCCTATAGCTATAAAGATATTAACATTTGGGGAATTTAAACCTCTATTTGGGGCTATCTATAAAAGGATTAGTAGTTGGAATAATAAGTTATTGTCATTTACTGGTAGACTTCAGCTTATTATCTCCATCTTAAGCAATATGCATGTGTATTGGACTCCTTGTTTTATGCTCCCAAAGAACCTCATTAAGGAAATTAAGAAGCAACTGTAGAACTTCTTGTGGTCAGGAACAACTCAAAAATATTTAGGAGCCAAAGTCATAAGGAAAGAGGTATATATACTTAAGGAAGAGGGAGGATTAGGTATATATTCAATCCTAATCACAAACACGGTTCTATTGGTAAAGAAGATTTTAGAGAATGTTCATAAATACAGAAGCACTTTGGGTTAAATAAACCCCTATGCATTTCCTAAAAGGGGTAAGTTTTTGAAAGAAAAGCTAAAAACTAATTCCTCATAGATAACGTTGTAACTTCTTAACTTAAGAACCAACTTATGTAGAGTGATGAAGGCCAAGATAGGAAATAGAGAACTAACTTCATTTTGGTATTATAATTAGGACGAACTCGACCCTCTCCATTTAGTCTTAAAATTATAAATCATTAGAGATAAGATTCAGAACAGGCCTTGGTTGAAAAAAATTATACATAAGTAGGAATAATCCTGTATCTTAAGAGCGATATAAATGGTTGTAGATAACATTCCAAACTATAGACCAAACTCAAACATAGAGGATAAGTTCACTTGGCTTCTATATTCCTCTAATTCCTTCACAAATAGATCTTATCATACTGTTTCCATAGATCTGTTACAAGGAATTTCCTAGTTTAGATTAGTCTATTTTGAGCCAAGGCTTCCAAAGGCCTCTTTCATTGTCTATTTAGCAATAAAAAATAAGCTAAAAAAATACAGAATGGAAGGTATATTTAACAATTTCAACCTAATATGTAGCCTTTATGACTTGGAGCAGGAAAGTGTTAAACACTTGTTCTTTAAATGCTAATTCACAAACACAATTTTGGGAATAATTTAACAATTATATGATAACTATTGTTAATAACATGATTGTGAGTAGATTGTACAATAGGCTTTCAAACCACATAGGCTTATCAAAGGTGACCACAAGATCTTTAAACTTGTTTTTGGATGTGCAATATATGTGATTTGGAGGGACAGAAATAAAAAGAATTTTTAAAAATAAGATGGAGAAACAAGTCTAATCAACAAACACCATCATATGGATCCGAGACATCATAATATCAAGAGCCCCAAATATTAATCTCAACTTAGAAATGGTTTTGGGATAAAATGTTTCTCATTACTCATCATACGTAGAACCTAATGAATTTTATATAATATAGGAATCAACGAGCATTTACCAATTTGTTCTCATCTTAAATGCATCAGTAGGATTTTTTTTGAAGAGGATTCCCTAAATTTAAGGTACTAGTTTCAAAATTTTTTAAGAGATTGTTATCAAGATGCTATAACTGATGACTAGGTTCAATTAAGGAAGCTAAAAACGTAAATAACTAAGGGAAGAGTTGAGTGACCCTATACCACAGCAACAAGAACAATAACAAGAATAATAACAACAACAACACACAGTAGGAATCCCGTTGATACGTGAGCTCTGGAGAGGTCCAGTAGTATACAACCTTACTCCTAACTAGTAAAGAGACTGTTTTCAAATAACCTACATAAAAAAAATGAGTGACCTTATACAGATAACAACAAAATGTAGTTATGTAACACCCACATACCCCTTAGAAGGATATGCAAATGCCACACAAAATAGAACTAAAACATAACAAACAATTCAAACTTCTAAAAACTCAAGCAAACATACATTACATGTCATAGGATGTTATTTTATAAATAGAACATATCATACATATTGTGCTTATCATAATACATGTCATAAGTTCCAAATCCATCATGTATTAAGGTTATTACAAACCATTAAACAAAACAAAAAATACACCATGTCTTATTACATTGAAATATAACTCAAACTTAAACACAAACTAAGACTCAAACAAAACAACTTCTAAAATAGAACACATTCTTTTTGGCCACTGCGGTAGTCTTCATCCCAGTCCTTAAATCTTTTTATTAAAACCTACACGGAGGAAAAACTACTGTGCTAAGCTTAAAGCTTAGTGGGAAATAACTAAATATAATGTATAATGGCGACTGTTTCTAACAGTCGTCTAACATTCATACAGGTTCAAATCATATCACAACAATATTTAATTGTTCATATTACAGAGTAATCCAAAGATTATGTCTCAAAACAAAATATGATTCATCAATATATAACATTCTTGCATCATAACAAAACTCATAAATATCAAAACAGAATGTACAAGTATCAAAATTGAATATCAAAACAAGAGAATCCTTTCAGATCAAAATATGACTTGTATCAGATCAAAATATGTTTTGTATCAAATCAAAGCTTATCTTTTATCATATCAGAACTTGTTTATATCAAAATTGAATATGTATCAGAACACAAAACATGTTAGCCTGCTAATCCTTTTTACATAAGTGGGTAACAGGATCAGAATAGGAGATACTTATGATTGGTATCACAGATCAGGAGAGACTTATGTCTTAGTAACAGAAGACACCGAAGTGTCAATATCAAGAGACACCGAAGTGTCAATATTAGGAAACACCTTGGTGTTACAGGAGCAGCTGCAGACCCTTCTAGGTATGCTTATTTACCCACAACTAGGACTTGATAGTTTTAAAACAAATCATTTCAGGTTTCAAAATCACATGTAAAAGATGTAGTGCATAACATATGTGTTTGTTCCATTTTTCTCAACTTGAACATATATATGCACATCCAAACAAACTTAACATACATTATGAGCATAAACATTTGCAATAATGTATCACTAAATGAATTATGTATTTACACATTCACACAATCACACAAATTTCCAATTCATAAACAATCATATTCAATTCACATCATATAAACCCTTTGAAACACACTTGTATTCATAAGGACAGATTCATCCTTGAACAAACCATACATTTCAACATTAGACACATTATTTATTACCCTCATATTCCTTAAGTAATTACCTCAATTAATAATCTAGAACTAAATTAACTATTACTTAATTAATCTAACATCATCTAGGTTTATTCTCAACCTCAATTAAGTCCAATTAAACCATTATTAAGTATCTTAACCTTATATAGTCCGACAATTGTCTAAAACTAACATTTTTTCCTTCTTAAATACTTCCCACAATCGTGGGAATAAGCCTTATAAATTCCACGATTGCTGGATGAGTGAACCAAAGGTTCACTCACCCATAGCCTCCAATTTGTTTCCAAAACTTGACTTCGTCACTTCCATTCGACACATTTTCATCAAAGTCCATCAATTTCACTTCAATTATACCTTATTCATGCTTTAATATCTTATCAAATTCATGTCCAAACTAATTCAAAAATCATTCATAAGGCAACTCATAATCCATGATCTTTCATGTATAAAAATCCAAAGCAAAAGCTATCAACAACTATCATGTTTCAAACCTCAATTCATTATCAATTTAATACATATTCTATCTATTTCAAACATCACATAATGTATAACACAATATTCTATCAAGTTTAGAATTCCCTTACCTAGTTAACTTCAAAGTCCTATTTCAAAGAATAAGCAAAACTAGCCCTTCATGTAACCAACACACATCCAAGATCAAGGTGCAAATCTTAGCACCAAGAAAACAACATAGAAGATAACATAATCTACTTCTTTGATGCAGTATCTAGCAGGAATTTTAAGTGTTGATAATCCAAATTGAAGCAAAAATCCATAAGTTTGAGAGTAAGTGAGAGAGTTTCGATGGTAGTAAGGCAAGAATGAAGGGCACAAAAATTTCCCTGCGATGGCTTAACACATATGCTACTAGGTGTCACTATCTCAATATGACATTTAACACCAAAGCATGGAGTCCAATTGCCCTCCATTTTAGCTACCAAATGTCACAATTCTTTTGGGGCATTTGTCACTTAACAAATGCTGCCAAATGCCACAACTAAATTAGGCCACTTATTACTCACTTATTGCTACCACTTGTCAATTTATTAACTATGCCATTTGTCACTTAATTTTTCATGTCAAATGTCACTAATTCATAGGCTTAATCGTCCAATTTTTCATGGAGCAACTTACCTTGCCACTTGACATTTTTTTCTTAGTCCTAATGTACATTATAATAAATCAATTTTCTAATGGTATTAATTAATTTCAAATCACTAAGTATGATCCATTAAACCAAAATTCAAAACATTTACAACTTACAATCATGTCACAATTTTAACACCTATCATAATTACCTTCATGAACATGCAATATTTTGACTAAGGTATAATTTAGGCTCTTACAAGTTATATATACTAGTTTCCTGAGTTAGTTGTATTGACCTTACAGTTACTACATTAGTATTCAAGAAGATTCTTATTATCTTGAACTAGTGTGGTTACACGGCTAATAATGCACAAATTGCTTAAATAGTTTCTTGTTTACCTCCACTTTAAGTGTTTCAGGTAAATCCTTCTTCTGGTAACTTTTTCTTGGGTTGGCCTATGTACCTTTTTTTGAGGATTCTCATCAATTAAATTTTTTCCAATTAAAAATCATAAAAAATTAAGAAAAAACACACCCTAAACATGTATGTATTTGTATGTGTGTGTATATCATAAATTTAAATTAACTTACAATTGTCATATAATAATTTCTCATTACATAATAATTGAGAAAAAAATATCAGGTAAGCTTTTATATTTTTAATTATTTATTTTATCTTAAAAGTTTATTAAAATAAAAAATAATTCTCCGTCCAATGATGAGGATATTGAAGAACTTTAATTTAGTTAATTTTTAAATAAGTATTTCATTGATTAAGGCTCATTATAATTATATATTCTTATAGTTATTTGCTCAATTTATTTTTAAAATTTTTTTAATGAATTATATTTTAAAAACAAATTCATTATCATTTTTATTTTACAAATAATTAAATATTTTATTTGAATTTAACGTGATTAAATCAATTAGTATGCCAAAATT
>JAOQMP010000002.1:13157921-13168350 GCA_027563575.1 Erythroxylum pedicellare
GTGAATAATTTAAGATTTTTAGAGGCTGAATTGGAGAAAGTAGTATAAATTAAAGTTTTATTATCTCAGATACTAATCATGTGCTTTGACTCCATTCATCGATGCCTTTCAGGGGTTACTCATAGGGTGGTGATTAGGTATAGCTTGAGGTATTCGAAGGTAATTGAGTAGCCAAGAAAAGATTCACCACTCCTGATAGAAGGAGATGATACCCACAACCTCTTGTTGGGGTCATTACTTAGAAGTCTTTGACCAGAATAGATATGTGTCATGAAGAGAGACTTCAATGATACATAAAGTAATGAGATCCTCAGGACAATATATAATATCACTTAGACTAGATGTGATATAGTCAGTCTAGTGGGAGTTGACACTTTGACCATACTCTGAACCAAATGGATATAGATGGTGAAAGGGAAAATTGTATGGCAATATTGTGAATGGAAGGTGTGGGGGTCATCACATGTTGTTAGATACCACTCTTGACATACTTGATTTAAGTGTTAATTCAAGTGGCCAACATAACTAGGAACCTAATGGGTCACACACATAGGATATCCGAAGGATGAGTAAAATGGTCTTGAATGGTGATTTAAGATATGCGAGAGTTTTTAAGGATTGTATCGCGATGTGATCGTGGTAGAAAATGTTGCATGGAATGAATTATAAACAAGTGTTGTTAGCTGCCAATTTGGTCATTAACTTCCCATAACTTCTATTAATGCATGTTATTTATGTTCATTAACATCTCATAACTTCCATTAATGCATGTTATTCATGACCATTAACTTTCCATAACTCTCCATCGGTGATGGGGATTATGGAAGGACAATTGGTGCAGAAAATAACGATGATTTTCATGCATCTTGTGTAAGACACAAGTGAAAGAAAGGTTCTTTCTTGTACATACACTCTTTTTCTCTTTAACTCTCACAAGAATTCTTGTCTTTACTAGCACAAAGAAAGAATTATAGTTATCTCCTAATGAGGTTTCATCTTTCTATCTTTATGTGGACTTTTAGTAGAGATGGTCTACATTGATCATTGTGGTTTACAACAATCTAACGTGGAGAAGATTAAAGAACAAAGGAGATCATAGGAAAGGTATGTAAATAACTTACATTTCATGTTTTTGTTTTCTATATCTATATACATGAGTAGATATGCTTTTTGAGGTTTTGTTTTATTTTCCACTACGCATATTTGATATATATTATGTATGAGATGCATTACCAAAACCTTACAATGGTATCAGAGTCATCTTGTGTCTTGTTAGATGTAGAATACATGACATGTGAAAACTGTTTTCATGGTTATGATCGCTTAGGGTCTAGTAATGTTTTATTCAAAATTGATTATAGAAAATGTTTTTCATGATTATGTTTCACCAATTTGTTCATAAGTTGTATGTATATGATTCAGTGCAATTGAAAATATTTTTAATATGATTAAAATATTTAATTTCGAATTTACAAGAACATGCATGAAATATGTCTTTCTACTGTGTATGTGTGTCCATTGGCTAAATTGATGAGGTTACACATGATTTCGTGGAATTTGATTATGGAAAAATTATATGAACATATTTGGGATTTTTTATGCCCTTTTAATTTTTTCAGAATTATTATAAATGTTTTAACAATTTTATCAAACAATTTTCCAAATCTGGAAAGTTTCCTAGAAATTGTAGGATCTGTTTTGTTTGATGTTATTGTATGTTTATATTTCGGTTCTAGAACCTTAAAAATATTTTTATGTGATAAAAATATGTTAATTTGATGTCTGATACATGCTTAAATGATTATTTTCAAAATTTTATTTCTAGAAAAAATTTAGAAGTCATATTTGTCATTTTTGGTGTCATATCGATGTTTCGGTGATCATAATATTTTTTGGATGATTCCTAAATCATTTTGATCATCATGAAACGACCTAGAGATGCTTGGAATAATGATTTGATGCTCTGGAAATTTTTTAAATTTATAAATTAGTTTTGAATTAAATTTAGTAAAGCAATAGATTTTCTAAGTAGACTAGAAAAATTGGCATGTGTGACAAAATTAAAGTTGTTTAATTTTAGATATCAAATAATTATTTCAAGGTAAATTAATTATTAATTAACTTCTAGAATTAGACATTCATGTTAATTATATTAATATTAATTCCAAATGAAATAACATACAATAGTAATTTTAGCCAAGTTAGTAAAAGGAACATAGTAAATCTAAGTGTTGGATTGGGCCTAGATCTAAGTGTTAGATTGGTCCTTTCATGTTAGGATCTATAAGATGTCATAATCAAAATGATGTGTTTATATATATGCATTAGAGAATGCATGGTTGGGAGAATGTGTGGGCTTACATGATGGATGGTTATGGGATTAGGCCTAATTTGATTGGGTAGTCCATATCATGCCATATAGTTATAATATATATATATATATATATAAGACCATCTAAGTTAGATGAGACCTTAGTCAAACCCCTCACTTAGAATATTAAAACTAATGCTTTCCTTTAATATGGTGAGAATTGGAGTCCTTTTAAAGTTAGGGATGTTGGGCAAACCCATGCCCGCTTTACACGGATATGTTCGAAGCATGGAAATAGGATTTTCGAATTAATGGGTTGGTTTTAACTAGAAGCGTTGGTTTGTTGGGCAAACCCAAGATCAACATGGACATAGGTGAAGTTGGATAGTGTACATTAGATGTACACGTGTCAAGAGTTAATAGCCCAATAAGTATGCACACATCAATAATTGATAGCACTAGATTCGATAGTTGTATTAGAGACGTAATTGGTATAATTGATACCTACCGGTTGAACTAAGGTGGCTTGTTGGGCAAACCTAAGGTCATTCTTAGGGATATTAGATATCGAGCTAGGAGAATTTCTCTACAAGTTCTCTCAGATTTATATTGAGTGTTATGAATTTGTGAAAAATAGTGGGAGCCATAATGTGTGTTATTAGAGTCTTTATAGACATGCATTTAAGTACATTCTAATTTTTCTCTCTTTGACGAAAGGTTGTTATTTCCTGAGTCAACACCATTAATACTAATGTGAATTTAAGATCATTGATGGAAGCTAACAAGTTTACTTGACTAAACTTCCTTGACTGGCTTAAGTACTTGAGAATAGTTCTCAAGTCCGAAAAGCTTGGTTATGTCTTGGAAGAACCACTTCCCAATCCCCCTGCTGCTGATGCTTCTGATGATGATCGGAGGGCATAGGAAGCATCTCGATGATAGTGAGATGGCTAGTTGTATTATGCTAGCCACTATGTCACTAGAGCTGCAAAAGCAACACGAGGCTATGGATGTTCATACCATAGTCTATCATCTTAGGGAGCTTTTTATGAGCAAGCAAGGTCTGAAAGGTTCGAGACTTTGCGATTGCTCTTCCCCTCTAAGATAGTTGATAGGACATCTCCAATGTTGTACGCACTGAAGATGAATGGCTACATTGGGTGGTTGGCCTCCTTGGGTTTTCTTTTGGATCATGAATCAAGTATTGACTTAATTATGACGAGTTTAACCAATAGTTACTCACAATTTGTGCTTGACTATCAGATGAACAATATATCGAGCATAATTCCCGAGCTAGTCAACATGCTTAAGGCAGTTGAGTCATCTATCCGTAAAGACAAGGTTATGATGCTGGTGGACTCTTCTGGTTTGAAGAAAAAGAGCCAAAAGAAGAAGAAGTCCGCAGGGTCTAAGGGAGGTGTCAAGAAAGCAAAGAAGACTGCCTCAAAGGGAACTTGCTTCCACTGTAGCAAGGATGGCCACTGGAAGAGAAACTGGTAGGCCTATCTGGAGTCCCTGAAGCAGAAGAAGGCATCTGATGCCCCATCTACTTCAGGTATTGATATTCATACTATTTCTGATAACAACATATGGGTATTAGATACTAATTGTGGCTCACACATTTGTATTGACATACAGGGCCTCAAGAAAATAAACAACTCAACAAAGGAGAGTCGGACCTGAGAGTGGGCAATGGAGCAAGAGTTACTACATTAGCTATAGGCATATATGTATTGACGCTCCCTAATGGGCTTGTATTAGAATTGAACAACTTTTTTTATGTACCTGCTTTGACTAAAAATGTAATGTTCATTTTTAGTTTTAATAAAGCTGGATTCCATTTAAATTTCAGTAACAATGGTTGTTCAATTTATTTTAATGGAATGTTATATGCTTTGGGTACATTGTGCAATGGTATATACATATTGGATATGTCTAATCCGGTTCTAAATATCAATAATAATAAAAGAATAAAATGAGATAATATGAAATCGTCTTACTTATGACATTATCGCCTTGGCCATACAAATGAGAGACATATGTCTAAACTACACAAGTGTGGTAGTTTAGGGTTATTTGATTATGAATCATATGACACAAGTGAATCTTGCTTATTAGGCAAGATGACAAAGTTACCCTTTAAGGGAAAGGGTGAATGAGCTAGTGGACTTTTAGACCTAATACATACTGATGTATATGGTCCAATGTCCATACATATTAAAGGTGATTTTGTATACTTCATTACCTTTATCAATGATCATTCTCGATATGGATATGTGTATCTTATGAGAAATAAGTCTAGAGCCTTTGAAAGGTTAAAGAATTTAGAAATGAAGTTGAGAAACAAATTGGGAGAAGTATTAAATCACTTCGACCGGATTTAGGTGGTGAATACTTAAGCCAAAAGTTTTTGGATTATCTCACGGATAATGGAATATTGTCCCAGAGGATTCCACCTTACACGCCACGACATAATGGTGTGGTTCAGAGGAGAAACTGAACTTTGTTAGATACAGTGAGGTCTGTGATTAGTTTAGCGGATTTACCAAAATCCTTTTAGGGGTATACACTCGAAACTTCTGTTTATGTATTAAACAGAGTCCTATCCAAGTCAGTTGACGTCGCTCTATATGAGATATGGACTAACAAGAAACCTTATCCTTTTCATATGAAAGTTTGGGGTTAAATGAAGTGGATTTAGTTAGATAAACTTGAAGCTAAATACGTATACTATTGATATAGGGATTTGATTACATTTTAGCTTTCTAAGGGTCTAGTAAACCTTAAGTTTAATATTCCTTTAGCATCGATCAAGATCCAAGGATGGGTTGTGACACTCTAGGCCTACCCTTACACCTCACTTGCCTGGGTGGCGATGGAGCCATAACCTCTTCAAGAATCGATTCTCTATCCGCTGCCCCATCTACCTCACGAGTTTGTGCTGAAGTTCTTTTCCTCCTTGTGACTAAAGAATAAGAAAGTCTTTAGATATAATAAAAGTCGTAGCAAGACTAGGAAAAGATGGAAGTAAAGACAACGATTTTAAACAAATATAATCCTAATGCCATAGCAATTTAAAGAGAAATTTGACTCAATTTTGATCAACCTAGCAACTCAAATTTAAACTTAGAGCTCTAATACCAACTTTGTCATGACCCCAACCTTGGACCGTGACCAGCACCAAAGGAGTAGTAAACTCAAGGTTTAGTAGACCCTTAGCAAGCCTAAAATATTGTTAAATCCCTATATCTATAATAAAGATGAAATTTCAAAATGATCGAACTCACAATTGTAATAATTAAACAGTTCTTACAATATACCAAACTTAATTTAATACAACATTGAGATAGTTGAAAACAAGGGAAATCCAACATATACAAGACTACTGTGGTTCTAGAGTCAAAGGTCACAAACAAACATACATCAAACGAAGACTGACTAAGTACCCTATTAAAAGAGATTTGAAAAGAAGATCCTGAAAAATAGTTGAGGGGAGTTAAACCTCGCTGATTGAATTAATACTATGGTTATGTTATGCACTCTTGAGGATTTAAAATGATACATACATACATATATATATATATATATGTATTACATCCATAAATCCAATTTCATAAGATAATGATTTTGTTCATAAACATGTATTCATTTCCTATATTAACATCATGTCACATAATCATCACAATCACAAATAACAAATAGTAGTAGAGGAATGACAAATGACCATATAACATTCCCCTTACCGATAAACTATAGCCATAAGGGCTCTCTTATTCCACACGATTCACTTGTCCAATGTAATGGACTGTCGTCCGAGAGTCACACTTAACCGAATTACCACAACCTCATTACGACATGATTGCTGTTCGAGAGCAAGCTCGACTGAACTGCCACAATCATGCTACCTCTCATGTACCATATATCGGTTGGCATCCAAGACCAAGATCGACCAAACTGGCCCAACCACGTTATATCTCAATTAATAGATCTAATACTAACCCCAAATCTATACCTGACTAATTGACTCACTGTGTGCACAACCTTGTGACACCACCAGGTAACTCATACTATAACAATCCTCCACATCATCACATATCAAAACAAGCACAACATTGAACAACAAAAATGCGTATACATGTGTCAATCCATATGTATGAATGTCATGTATGCATATGATAATGATGGTGATTTCTATGATGAATATGAAAATGAATTCCAATGCATGCTTATAACCATAAGTATTAAATCATGACTAGAATGCACTCCTTCGCACCGAACCTAGTGCCTCGAAGTGGAGGATCCTGCACCTGATTGATGTATAAAAAGAAAAGTAGAAATGACTATTAGGATTTAAAACCTAAACTAATTTTAGATAACTCGAGAGTAAGACCATGAATCAATATTAAGGAGATCTATTTCTATATAAAAACAACGATGTCATGTTTTACGATGAGCCTAGTGAAACTTTGGCAGAGTTTCTCCTGTAAAGCAGACATTCCTGTTCCAAAAGAAGGGTCATACCTGCAATGAAAAGACACCTCCAAAACTACCAGTAATCACAACTCAATTTGAACCTCCAAACTACATATCTATGCCCAATTGAGTCTACATTTATATCGTAAAATCCAAAATGATCTAATTCACAATTCAAATATAACAATTTCTAATTGATATACCCTCATTTATACTCAATAAATCCAGATATTCTCAATTCTAATCACCAACAACCCAATTTAATTATTTTCAAGTGTTTCTATAAGAATATAACCCTTTTAAAATTTTTATCTCACAAAATATGAAGAATTTCAATACATTGCTTTTATGAAAATTGATCTACATAATATTTGAGAAATTTTAAAATTATTTCTGACCATTTCTAGGCTGTTCAGAAAATCACCACTGTCACCAGACCATGGGGTACACACGTCGGTGCTGGAGGAACAGTGATCTTCACGACCCACCTAAAAATGACGAGCTCACCTCTAGAAGTCTAATGGCACTGATCTCATGTCAAAACTCCCCATGGTTTGCCAGAATCGAAGGATTAAAGCTCATAGGTGACCCATTTTTGTTCACTAATAAAAAGGGCCGATTGGTGTCGAGTTTCCCTTCTTTCCTACATTTTTAGGGACGTTAAACACGATGGTGATGACTAAAATGGGAGATATGTGACTTACCTAAAATAACTAAAACTTCTAGTCATGATTCTTCCAAATTTGGGTCATTTTTGAAGAAACAAATTTATGAGTTTTCTAGAACATCCCGAAAGATTTTCGTAGAGCACTAGATTGCCAGAAATGGTTGTCAAATGGTGAAGATGTGAGTTTTGGAAGTTTAGAGTGAATAATAATCTATAAGGAAATGGGTTTAAGAGAGAAATGAACTTGAGTTTTTTAAAACTCAACTTATACTTTTATAAACTTTTTTTGTTATTGATTTATTATAATTAATTTAACAAAAATTTGGATCATTAGAGTGTTAAGAGTAGACTATCTTATATAGGAACATTTTTTTTGATGAATTATAAATTATAGAAAAATTATAGGTTTTATTAAAGTTATGTTTAAAATATATTTGATTTAATATGAGGTATTTGTGTAAGATTAGACCAATTAAAGTTTAGGATTAATTACTAAAAAAATTCTAAACTTTACTAAATTTGACAATTATAACTTAAACTTAAAAAATGACAATAAAATATTAAAACGTTTTTTTGTAAAAATAGTCGACGTTAGACTTTCTATTAATAACGCTGACATGACAAGCTAAATCAGCTAATATAAATTCCAAGTTGATGCCAATTGTAACTTCACATTAGATATTAATTTAATTAATATTTAAAAATAAAAACATATCCCACCAAATCTTCTCTTTTCCATAATTAAAAGGTATCAACTATGGGAAACAAATTTAAAAGATGTCCAACAAAAATTCAACAAACGATAGAATGTATGATTTATCACTTAACATTGTCCTCAAATGAGAGTTTTATTCCTCAATCAAAAGTTGGACCCTCTGGAATAGGACACTAGGAGAATGTAATGATTAAAGGTTACAAATTCAATGGAGGAAATTTCCAGTCTTGTATGTAGTTTACCTTTGCAGAACTATCAACTTCCTCTAGGTTCTATAGTAGCATCACATCTTCAGTATTTGGTAACTAATCGTGCTTGAAAGATTTTGATGGGCGAAATCTGCAATAGAACAAAGGGTAAATGGATTGGAGTAGTGAATGGAGAAGAGGGAAGAGAGAGTAAAATACTGCAATGCAAAGCTTGATGTTTCTTTTTGAAATGTGCAATAAATATGTAGGAAGCTATTGTGAGCATGGCCATTACAGGAGGCATTTTTTGAGATGGTCATTGGTGGAAACATCAACGATAGTTTTGTTTATTTTGCTTTACTGCATATTTCTCGAGGAGATGAAAGAAATAAAGGATACCAGTTCGGAGAAAATTGGGAAAAAAAGGAAGAGTAGGTTAGATTGTGTTTTTATTTTTTATATTAATTAAATTAATGTATAATTGGCATTTACGTGGAATTTATACCAGATGACATGACTTCATGTCAGCATTGTTAACATAAATTTTAACGTCAGGTTATTTAAAAAAAATAAAAGTTCAGATTTTTTATTACAAATTTAATTAAAATTTGAGATTTTTTAATAATTAACCCTAAAGTATAAAAGATTATATAAAACTGTAACCACCATTAACTGGATAGTCAAAAAAAAAAAAAAACTTAGGTCGTAGCCACATCAATATTAACCAAATCTTGTTAAAAAATCTTTTATGTTTTTATTTATTTTCTTTATTCTATTCTTGCTGGACATTATTCTCTATAATTAGTAATAATTAGCCATGCACAGTTAAATAAAAATGTACAACTTAGTGTTTTTCTTAATTTGACGTCAACTTTGATTTTGTAACAATTATCTCAAGCAACTCTTAACAATAAATCTTAATATTTGTTGGCCAAGTCATGAAGTATTTTAATTGTAATAATCTTTGAATACATCAATTATTTTGAGGGTAATTCATGATAATGACATCAATGACAAGGACCTTAAAATAACCATGACGCACATTGATTAAATACATTTATTGTGAAAATAGAAGATGATAGGCATGCATATAATTGTAGCTGGAATAATTCAGAACGTGATAAGGATCTTGACGCAATCTGGTTGCTTGGCAAGTTGCAAAATTTTATCTATCTCCGCCATTGAAACCTCATGAGTCAAAAGTTCGTGAAGATGGAGTTCCTGAAAAAACAAAAGATAGGCAATTAACAACGAATTTATGGAGTCTCATTCTGGCATTCTTTCGATACTAATATATCTCACGCCACGTCTCAATTCCATAATCCCTCGAGAGGAAACAGGTTAACTGGTTCATGCTTATTTGAACTTACTATTAATTTAGCATAAACAAAGTGTACATATGTCACTCCAATTTTAATATATTCTCTTAAATAAATATTTATTTTTATTTTTATTAAATGTCTTATTGAATGTTATATTGTAGTTTAAATAAACATAAAAAAAAGTTATTTCAATTCTTCTAAAAAAGGAAAAGGTTATATCTTTTGGATGTCAACCATTCGAGTACCTTGTTGTTGCATTTGTCAAAAATAAAAGGGAGATCAGATTTGATCTTGAGTCCTCCGAAAACAGTACCCTTCAAAGTTCCACCACACAACAGGGGAAGGAAGATGATGGGGATAGTAGATTGTTTTGTAGCCCCGACTAGTATTGTTTTTCCTGCTCCCTAACAACAATCACAGTGCAAGAAACTCCTAACCTCAGAGAAGAACTGAAACTAAACTGAATTTGTGTAGAAATATAAGAACTTAATATTTGGTTCTTACAATTTTGGCCGATAGTAAGGCTTCATTAACCAAGCCCGGCACACCAGTGCATTCAAAGCAATAATCTACCCCAAACCCACCGCTCAAATCTTTAACCAATTCAGAAATGGGTTTATCAGACTCATGACCAGAGTGAATGAAATCTGTCATTCCAAAAGCTTGTCCCTTTTCACTTTTTCTGTCATTTATGTCTATCCCTATTATTTTTGTTGCTCCTTGGATTCGAGCTCCCTCAATCACCTGGAATTA
>JAOQMP010000002.1:13175323-13193074 GCA_027563575.1 Erythroxylum pedicellare
ATGTCTCTATTATGTTGAAGATTACTTCCTTCTTGATTTCACCATGATTTATAATGCTTTCTGGATTTATTTCAATCCAAAACACTTGAAATCATTTCTTAACAAATTCTATACATTTTATTATTATTAAAACATAAGTGGGATTTAATTTGTCAACCACCATTGGTCCAACACACTACACTTGTGGAACGCATGTCAGATGTCACGTAGGACACCAAGCTCATAGTGCTTTTCTATAAGAAATTTAGGCTTGAATGGAACTTGGAATGTACTAAGTATAGAAAACACAAATGAGTGATATGTTCGGATAATGATTGAGGACATAAACATATGAATGGATTGATTTATATCCATTGATTAAATAGGAAACTTTTGGGATGTTATGAGAATGAAGATGAACTGATGATGGTAAAGGAGATTTCGTTAAAATAACCTTACAAGAAAATACGGTCACGTCTTATGATATTCCAAATAGCTGGGTTCCAAAATCAAGGTCCCACATGTATGGTATCAGAGAAACTCCAGGTTCAGGTCCAAGTTTAGTATCTTAAATGGGCATTTTTGGAAATATGTATCAAGTTATATGCATTTTTGACATGTCTTAGCATGCCATAATGATTGATCCTTAATCTGAGTCACATGTGTATGAGTCATACACGTGAGCAATTGTTAAGAGTTTGAGCTGAGAGAATTAGTGAGAAAAATAATACCCTTTCATGATATTGGGAAATGAAAGTTATGGATAAATAGAAATGAGATATAGTATGTGGGTAAATTTGACAAAAAATGATTCAATGTACTTGTATTGGGGGATGCATTATTAAATATGACATCAGTATTGTGCTGTGGTGATATATCCTCGAATGTGAAATAGATGTAAATATATTGTCGTGGATTGATTGAGGAAAATAGGGATATGGTAGAAATGACAAGATTTAAAGTGTATAAGCAAAGTTGGATGAAAATTTTTTTATTATGATCTTATGTGAATGAACTTAGATGTTATTTGATTAATGAAATGGTTATTTGATGAATGACAAGAGTTGTGATCTACCGTAAGAATATGTTAGTGGAATTGAGATCAAAATTTCATGATGTTTATACATCTATAATTTTGAATTGATTGAGAATATATGGGAAATGAAATAAATTACAATAGGAAGATGAGATAGAAATAAGATAGAGAAGAAGATGATGAATTAAATGTGAAGAGATAATGCACTTAATATGGTAGTTGAATCATCATAACATGATGTCATATTAAAAGAGGTAAATTCTAGAAAATTGGAGTACATTTGATGTTAGTATGTGTGTTAACACGAGGAAGAAAGTGAAGGGCACCATAGTGGCAAGGATAAAGAGAGAAATATTGTCTAGGATCAATAGAGATCAAAGTATCATTTGTGTAAGATATAAATTGGTGAATTGTTGGAGATAAATTTGTGGACAAAATGGGATGACTTTGATGATACCCACCCAAGCATACGCAATAATAATTATGTTTACTACTTCATTAAGTTTTGGAAATTAAAACATTATGGCTGTGTAAGAAATGATAGAAATCGATCTTCTTAAGGTACTAAGAGTGGTTAATAAGAAATGATAAAGACAGTTGATTGATAAGGATTACATGAACAGTATTGATGATAGTACCAAGAAATCTTCTTTTGAAGAAGAATTTCACCAAATTAGGTTACGCAGATTAGATAGTTTATTTACAAATTAACAATGAAAGAACAAATAAAAAATGAATATATAATGAATCAAAAGTGAATAATGGAGTATATAGCGGAGACTCAAGCATAAGAGGTAGAATATGCTACTAAGAATGTATGTATTATGTTTAATGTAAATTATCTAACTAAGAGATTGGATTCTTGAATTTAAGGTGACATTATTGCTAATATGAGGAGATATACCCCTACCTCTAGATTAGTCAGGTAAGAATTTTGAGGACAAAATTCTTTTAAGAGGGGAAGCCTGAATTTTTCTTAGGGAATAAGCATAATTTAAATTAATTATAAGGTCTTTATGGAATTATTTTATGGAGTTAAGTATTATGTTAATGTTAGTAAGATTATATGAGATAGGTTAATTGAATTAAAGTGTTAAGGTAGTAAGATTGTATAAGGGTATTTTTGGTAGTTCACTTAAAGATAAAAACCATAAGGCATATAAGGAAGGGTAAAACGGACATTGTACACTCAATAAGGGAGGGTTGGAAGATGAAAATGTGGTCTTGCATTTAAGAGAAGGACAAAATGTGAATTGAGAGAGAAGAATGAAAATAGAAGAGAGAAAGAAGAGAATGTCATGGAGAAGAGAGAAAAGAAGGAAGTTTGAGTTAGGTTTCAATTTTTCTTAGCCTTCAAGAGTGATTTTGAGGTGATTCAAGAAGAGAAAAAGGAAGAGGAAGATAAGAGCTTCCATTAGAGCTAAATATCTCTTTATTTGGTGAAGAATCAAGGTAAGCCCATTTTGAATCTTTTGGATTTTTGGAAGGGTTTTAGTTGAAATGCATGGGTTTAAGCTTTCTAAGATCAATTTTATGCATATGTTTCTTTGGGTCCTCAAATTGGAATTCTTACTGAATTAGGAATTTTGTCAGCATTAAGGGAATCAAGAGAGGCAAGAGGAGCCTAAGGAGAGGTATTTTTGAGCAAGTCCTTAAGCAAGGAATTTAAGGTGGGTTACATGTTTATAATAGATTTAATGAGCCATTAAAGCTTTCTTTTAAATCAAGAGAATAAAATGTTTTCAATTGCTTCATAGATATTACATTTATTGCTTTTGAATGATTTGAAAAATTGCCATATGTTTGGTATGTGAATTTGGTTGATGAAATGTTGTGGAAAAGGGTTTAGAAAATACTTTATGTTTACGAAATCAAGTTTCGAAAAAAGTGCCATTTTGGGCAACATGTTTATAAGTTGTGAAATGCATGATTATGTGGGTTTAGTTTGGTCCATTCTGTATGTCAAGTGCCCTTTAACTAAAGGCTTTCTCCGCCTGCCCACTAGTGGCATGGAGCTCCTTTACGGACTCCTCTAAGTTCACGCATACACAAGACCATTATGTGGGATTGCGATAGTACGTTCTGTTCACGGCTACACATGACCATTGTACGGAAATGTGTAGTACGTTCTGTTTATGGACTTACCTAAACCATTCTAATGTACTTATGTGCTCATGATATGTTGACAAGATTAATGCATACATGAATTAATAAAAATGCGATTTAAGAATTTAAGAACTATATGTTTTATGAATTTAATGTGAATTTTCTATGACATATGAACAATTTCAAGGCTTTGGGATTTTGTGAAATGTTGTATTGTGGCTTGAAATTTCATTGAAGCTTTGTGTTCTGACTTCAAGGGAAAATTTGTATTAAATATAGCTTGAATTGGACAAAGTTGTCTTTTAGAAGTTATAGATTATCTTTCTAGCTTTCCAACGGTATAAAGTATGAAATTTTTAGATATTGGAGTTAAGAGTTATAATTATTATAAGTTGGTGATGCTGCATAGGATATATATATAGAACGACTATAGTAAGTGAAGGGATATCGCTCTAGTAGAGTTGAATTTGGAAAGATTATGAGTGAAAGTGGTGTTAGAATGGATGTAGGATCCATTGGAGATGTCTTGGAGAGGGAGATTTCAGCAAAGATCTGAGGAGTACACAGTCAAGCCATGTAAATTAACATTGACCGTGTCTTTCAATAACGAAAAGGCCACTAGACCTGACGAGTACACAGTCTACCCATATATTTCCACACAGCTCGTGTATTGACCCTTCAAATGGAAAAAGATCTCTTTGGAGTCTTCATGGAATTGTAGATCTAGAAGTCCTCTTCGAAACCGTCATAAGATGACCTTAACCTGATATCTCTAGTGAAAATTATGCTAATTGTCCCAAGATAGGCACAATATGATTGAAGACATAATCATGTTTGACTCTTTTAGCCATAACTTCATCATCTGACCTCCAAATAAAGTCATTATTGAGCCAATAGATTCCAAACACATTTTTCTATCTCTCTATAAAAATGGGTAGCCTTTGCTGTTGATTTGAAAAAGATTAATGGAAAGAAAGTGAGGGAATCGATTGGAAGAGCATGACTTGGTTATAAACATACTTTGACTTTTTAAGCATATCTTGATCTATATTGATCAAATAGGAAATTGTTGGGATGTTATGAGAATGAAGATGAATTGGTGTTGGCTAAAGAGATTTTATGTAACCCTACAGGGAAATACGCTCATGTCTTATGATATTCTGGATAGTTGGGCTCTGGAAATGGGGTCCAACAGTCTCAATCAAAGCTATTAAGATGATTATAAGAATTAGAATTCCACTTTGCTTGAGAATGAACCATAAGTATTTTTTAGAATAAATTTGCTTTATTACTCAAACGACACATTCTTTACATTCAAAATAAAATAACAATTTCTCCTAATTCTTTGTCCATATATCTAGGAAGTAGGACTCTTAACATCATGAAAATATAAATACCAAAATATAACTTATTATCCTATTCTATAACAAGGTGCTAGTATAACTCCAACAACCTATAACTAGGGTACACAATTAAAACGCAATCCTGACTTAACATGTCTCGCAGTAAATGAGTTAAGCTTGCAATTATTGGGTTTCAATTGAGTTTAAAACTATGGGCCCAACCTAACGCCCAGCTCAAACTCTCTCACTAAAATGACATCATTTTGATATAATGTTTAAGAAATTTAAGATCAAAATGACATCATTTTGATATAATGTTTTGTGATTATGCAAGTTAAAGTAATTTTTGTGACGACCTAACTTTAACATAACTGGACTTCAAGTTAGGCTCGAATCATAGATAATGGGCGTTAGGCTAAGTTGGATCTACGGCGAGCCTGATCTAATCTAACCCATTGCCATCTATACTTAGACCCATTGCCATCTTTACTTGGAATAACGATGTCTTAATGACTATTCCTTAGATTACTTCTGAATATGTGATTTGTTGTCTTTTGTATATTTGAAACTTCTAATAGGTTGTTCTTATCCTTCTTGACTTATCAATTTTTTTAATAATCTTCTTTAAGAGTTTGAAATTGTTAAGTAGTTATTATCAATGTTTTTAAAATTGGATCAGATATCGAATCGGTCAAAGGAAAGGTATTCAACCTGTAGTAAACCGCTATAAAATTGGTATATAATAGATAAGAAATAAAATTATAAGAGTAAGTAAAAAATAAAATATTTTAAATTTGAATCAACAAATACTAATATTCTTAATATCACAAAAATTAAAATTTATATCTTCATTTGTTATTTTAAAATTTTACAATTTATTTTGAACACATTCTCCATTGTTATATGTAAGCACTAAGTCCACAATTAGAACAATAATACTAAAAGTAAGAGGGAAAATAGTAGTACAATAAGAACCCTGGTACAATCTCTACTATTATAAGAAAGCACTAATTCGTCCAGAGAAGCAGAATAATAATAATAAAATTAAGGGTGCAAATAGTAGTACAACGAGAAGCCTTTAACGTTTTAACAAGCAAAGAATAATCTTGTGCTAGACTGATTGGTCTCCTCCATGGCCATAAGCAAGAACAATCTACCAAAATCAATTATTCTTGCATTCAAGGGTTTTGAGAGACCGTTTTCAAGCATCACCATGTTTCGATATGGGAGAAGTAGAACAGAGAGCCAGAGAGAGATTGAGAGATGTTGCTTGCTCTTGATTCGGTTTGTTTACGAGAGTTTGTTTTCAATCTCGAAACTGACTTTTGCCTTGCAATGAAGCTAATCCTTCCATCGAACCCTAGAACGAGTTCATAACAATCTTTAAGCACTGCATGTTGGGTTTCAAGTTTTGAGATTTCTATAACAGGGATAGATGAATATAAGTTGTGTGCTACAGAGAAGTTTAGTTTTGAGACTGGGAAGTAGAGATTTGAAGGAGAAAGAGTTAAAAGAAGGATTCTTGAGTATTAAAAAATCCATGGAAGTGAAAGATTGTCATTTGAAGGGAAGGTCCAGAGTTAGAGAGAGATGTAAATATGATGTTGTTGCTGGATTAGGAAAAGGAGAAGGAGAAGATGAAACCGGTTCTTTACTCTTCAGAGAAAATTAGCCGATTTATTAGTTAACTGGTCGATTTTCAATCATAGAGGTTAAAAGTGAAAATTGAACCGAAAACCAATCCAATTCGTACTTAACTCAATCAAACCACCGGTTTGATATGGTTTTTACATCATCGGTTATTGTTTAACTCAATCATTGACAAGAATAATTGATTAAAAATGGAAATATTATGAAATCTACAAATATCATTTAAATTGAATTAGTCTTTCATTTAATTAAATAATACAAAATAAGAAGTTTGTGACTTCGTGCAAGTCACTCTAAATTTCAATATGAATGATAATGAAAACCAAAATTATAGTTAAGGAATGTAGCGTTACGCTTTTTATCTTCCATCACAACATTACTCTATAAAACTAAAGCTTAGGTGAATCCTACTTTTTGTGTGATAAGGTGACTCTGAACTGAATTGAAACACTGGGTAACTGAGGAACCGCATGGACCAACAGGGCCTATCAACCACTCCTGTGACTTAGCTATTCAACCATCCCCTTTTCCTTCTAATATTTCACTTCTTTTAGAATTTCATCAAAAACGTGGACAAATTTAGGTGGTAGGAATGTCCCATCAAGAGGGTCCATTCCTTGTTTGTTGGTTTGGTTGATGTGTTCTCTTGATGAACCTTTTTTGACTCTTCAATGGCCCCCAAGCTTGATTTTACCGTCTCTTTGTTCCTTTCTATCAGATACCAAATCCCCTGAATGCTTTGCTTATTCGCATCTTTTTCCTGAATTGATTAACGAGCTACAAAAATGCACCTCCCATTTTCTTTTCCTTCCACGGTCTAGTGATCTAATCTCGTTAGTAAGTAGATTTTTTTTGTCGTTTTAGCCATTTTTTGGTCATCTCCAAAGAAAACTCCATCATTACATTAAAAGATAATTCTTGATTAATTTTCTTTGATTCAAGTTAAAGGGTTGGTATTACATTAGCTTCGCTACAGGACAACATTGTCTTCCATTTATGTATCCTAATGTACTGACTGCTGATGTAAATTGTAGCCATTTCCTTCCACATCCACTCCACATCTCACATTGTTTTTGTCTTTGACATCATAATTTGGAGTCTCTCCTTCTAGGAATTTGTACCCTTTCTTGTCAAAAACATGTCTAACTTTTCGCTCATATCTTCTCATTTTTTTTGTTCTCTCTTCCACGACCGTTTTGTCCGATCTTAACATGCTTCAAGATCTCAGTATAGCTAGTCCTTCTTCAGGTATAGTACGTCACGTTCAATAATGCCGTTCTTTCTTATTTTTGTTCTCGTAGCCACAAAATCTTATACGCTATTCTTGTGGTTTCAGGGTTTAAGCTAAATGGGTTTGCATGTAAGCTTGATACGAATGTCACTGAAGCAGATTTCTTGTTTGACAGTCTAGCGAAACCAGTAGTGGTTAACAACACTGTTGGTTTACTAGTAACAATGGCAAATGTAAAGAAAATGTTTCAGAAACAAGTGGAGAAGATGACGCTGAATGATAAATGACAGAAAGACTCATCACACGTTAGTAACTAAGGCGAAGCGTTGCGTTTCAATAAGCGTTCAGGAATGTAATGCTGGATGAGAGTATACTGAATAGTTGTGTTGGGAAACTGGGTTGAGATTCGATCCCAACTGCAGCAGAATAATCACGAAACTTTTCGTGACTTTTGATTTCCCAAAAACCAAGATCTATTTAATTCTACAAAATGATTAACACAAATCATAATAAAGTGAAATCTTAATTTGTATCTTATTCCAAAGCTTAATCTTTGTCTTTTCGTATCCCTCGAACTGTTCCTGAAACTGATTTGTCTCAACCACCGTAGCTGCACAAGTATCCAGCCTTTAATGGTATCCACAGAACAGGTTGAGAAAACTCTGTAACTCTTACAAAGAGGGTTAAGTAAGAAGTGTTAGCTCCATAAAGCTTAAGCCTATTTATAATAAGCTTTAGACGTTTTAGTAATTTACTTGAAATTAAATTATACTTTTAATTAAACTTTAATTAGGATTACAAATAGTTCTAATTAAATACCAATTATGCTCATATAAGATTCAATGTCTCATATTGATCCTTATTTATTAAATATCTCATATTTAATCATAAAGTTTCTCAAACTTTACAATCAGTCCAAATTGATTAAATTAACTTTGCTCTCTTCAATTCATTCTATATGTGAGACCTATTAGGTTCCCAAATATGTTGACAATGATTATAAAATCTAATTTTAATTTATAATTAGATAAATTAAAACTCCTTTTAATTTATCTTTAATTCTCCAATTAAACAATTTATAATCATAAATTAAAATTGACGTCTAACAGCGCATCATGACCACTTAAATATATAGGAATATCAAAGTGGTTTTGATTAACCTTTCCGTGTATAATTTTTCCCGTATAATTCAATCATTTCATCATAAAATGTTCCGATTAGACATAGAGCATGAAATTAATATTTACTCTATTTCGAGTCTAGTCATATTAGTTCTCTGCCATCAGCTATCAATTCAATTAATGACATTTGTAAACTATTTACAAAACATTATTTCACCTTGGCCAAGAATTTCTTGAATTAATACTAATCAAGAACAACGAAACATTCTCCCTAATTACTTTAAGGTGATGAATACTACCTTGATCACTTAACTATCTCCATATAGTTCATGCTATATCCAATGACTACCGATTAAACGACCTATGATTAAATAGATCATAAGTAGTATCAAAACATATCAATCCTCACATAAGATAACTTTGATAACCTCAAGTCAAAGGATCACTTATACACTAATCACAATGACCATTCCATAGACATACAAGTAATGTTGCAAATGTAATTCTTATATCGGGTCTGTTCAGTAAACTTGTTCTCTAGCAAGCACCTATATGTTTGTTTAATTATCTCTATACTTTAGCTTATAAGATCGACTACTTTCTTTATAAGGAAAAACAAAACGTATGCTAGTTTTTTTACGTTCTATTAATGTCCAATCTTAATAGAACAATGATTAGGAACATTTATGAACAATACATAAATGCAATATGAATCTCATAATTATAATCTCATAATAATTTCATTTGCAATGCACAATTATCCTATGGACTTTATCATATACATCTAAATACGTACAAGATAAAGAATGTCTTTAAATAATTTGTCACTAAACTACAACCAAAACGATTGGCTGTAGGGCATAAATCAACAGAGATGTCAACCCTAATTAGGTAGCAATTTGAAGATGTGATAAAAGGATGGGAGGGGCTTTACCCCGTTACAAAAACGTTGTTGACTTATTGGAAATGACGAAGAAATGCGTCAATGGTTTGCAACGTCGTCATTTCTTGCCATTGTAATGTTTAAACGATGCCATTTTGAATAACTTGTAAGAGACTCCACTCTCCATTGTTGTGCCATTAAACATTTTTCTACATTAATGAATTTTTAAAATTCTAAAAAAAAGTTCATTTAATTGACCTAATATAAGAATTCATATGGAATATTACTAATTTGTCTATGAAAATGCCTATTGTAATAATCATATAAGTAATTATTTGAATTGAGATTTCTATAATATCTTATATATTGATTGTTATATTTTAATAGTGTTTATGAGTTATCTAAGTATAACTTGATTGATAATTATTGGACATGGTGTGAACCATATAGAAGTAATCGAGAGATTAATATATTATTCATATGTTAAAGTAATTAGGAAGAAAATTCCATTGTTCTTGAATAATATTGATTTGAGAAAATCGATGATCAAGGTAGAACGATATTTTGAAAATGTTCAAATTTCATTAAAAGAATCAACACTATTATGATTAGATAGAGTAGACTTTATTTTATACCTTATTTCTAATAAGGTATTATGTGATAAAATAATTAAATTATATAGAAAAATAATGTGTGAAAATATTAGTCAAAATTACTTTCTTATTTCTAATATTTGAATGGTTATGCTGTATTAATATTTATCAATATGGATCTATATATAAAAATTAAAAAAACTTAATTTAAATAATCCTAAATATGATTTATAATAGTAAATGATATTCATTATAAGCATATTTTAAAACTTAATAGGTCATACACAAAGAATAATTTAGGAGAGAAAAGATAAATTAATCAAGTTAAATTTTAATATAAAACTTGAGAATCTTTATGATCAAATATAAAATATTTAATAATAAAGACCAATATTAGATCTTATTTGAACCTAAGTATTATTTAGTTATAATTCTAATTAAAATTTCAATAACCTTATAAATTATAATTCAATTCAATTCTTAAAAAGTTCAAGCTCTGTTACAAACTGGTACAAGTTTATAGGAGCTAGTATAAGTAACATATCTTTCTCAATAGTAGTTCTCTCAAATTGTTTGTATAAATATTATTAAAAGCTCGATACTTACATAGTTAAAGTGATTTCTTATATCCTATTTTAAAAATCGATTTCACGAAAGAGTTGTTGAAAGAAAAATTAAACTTCATTATAAAATACTATTTATGTCGATACTAAGAGTGGTGCATAACTTTTTCCATTTCCCATTATTTTTTTATTTATGATTTATATCGTGTTATTTATCACACTATAAAATGAAATAGATTCTAATTTTTGAAAAATCATGAAAATTTTGTATTTTCTTATGCTCGTAAGTGATAAGATGACATGATATTTTAACATTAATATCATAGATAGATTGACTAAATCCCATAAATAGAAAATTATGAATATGAGTTTGATGAATGATGATTGATGGAGTGGGCTTTATAGGTTCACATTAGCTAAAAATTGAACGGGAGTTATCTCGATAAGGATGAAATTATTTGTGAGAAAAAATTCTAAAAATTTACAAGTGAATTTATCTCACGTAGAAAAAGAATTGATGATAAAGTAAATTATATACAAAACTAATATTCACAATTTATTGTTCTAAGATTTTAGATTAAAATATAATTGTATAAGAAATTACTTGAATATGGTCTAACTTTTCTTGAAGTCCTTTTAAACTCGTCAAAAAACATCATCAATTATTGAATATTTTTTATCATTAGATAAATAATTTTATAAATTTTTTTAATTTGTCATTTATTCAGTTTTCTACTTATGCTAGCATACACTAAAATTTATATTGCTTTATGATAAATCAGATTTTGAGATTTGCTTTTGTGGTTAGAGTATATTCTTATAAATTTCTTAATCTTAAATAAAATTAATTTTGAATTTATATTTTCTACTTTGTAAGCCTAAAAAGATTTGGTAACTTAATACTTGGAGTCCCATTAAAATATGATTTTAATCTACTGTTGAAACGAAAGTGAAATTTGAAGGCTTCATGGGTTGAAGTTTGAACCAACGATTCTTACAAGTTCCATAGTAGATCGAAATTACAAAATTTGAATTAGCTGCCGAATTTATATTTTATGTTCTTATCATATCACGCATTGAATGCGACCGCAGATTTATTATAAAACAAATAAAAATTTTAGAAGTTAAACGTTCGATATCAATTAGATCCATCAGTCACATCACCTTTTATTTAATTCCATTTAATAAATCTGAAATTTTTTGAAAATAAATAAATAAATCTAAAATTTAGAAGTTAAACGTTCGATATCCATTAGATCCATCAGTCACGTCAATGGCAAGGACCTTACAACCGCTATGAATGCAAATGGAAAGTTTTCTTTTTCTGAAAATAGAAGATGATCCACATGTATACAGCTGTGGCCGGAATAATTCAAAACTTGATGAGGTTCTTGGCGCATTCCTGCTGCTTGGCAAGTTGCAAAGCTTTACCCATCTCCTCCAGTGAAACTGAAACCTCATGAGTCAGAAGTTCGTGAAGATGCAATTCCTTGAAAATCAAAAGTCTGGCAATTAACGACAAATTTACGTAGTCTCATTTTGGCACCGTACCCCACCCCACGTCTCAATTCCAGTAATCCCTTAACGAAACATGTTAAATGGCCGACCGCCACCTAATTGCAGTGTCTCTTTCATTATTGTAATTATATTCGTAATTACCTATAATTTTACGATAATCCACGATTACAGCATAACTCACGATTTACACAATTTAGAATATTGATCATGTTTATTTCAACTTATTATCAGCTTATATATGTAGCAAATTATGCATTTCACCTTTATATATGTAGCAAATTATGCATTTCAAAGGAAGAAACTATGGGAAGGATATAGAAGAGATGGGAAAAACAATCAAAGAATCCTAGATAGTCTTAAGTGACTTCAACTACATTATGTATTTCCCATGAAGCTGAAGGTCCGAGTAATATAAAAGGCAAAATGGATAAAGACCTTAAAGAGTGCCTAAGTAACTTAGGTTTATTAGACCTCATTATCAGGGGAAATCTCTTCTTTTGGAATAACAACCAAGAAAATAGACACTTCATAAGGAAGCAACTGGACGGATACGTGGTAAACTCAGATTAGATATTGAAATTCCCATACTCAATAGCCTAGTTCAGCAATTATAGATTTTGAGGCCATAAACCATTGGAAATCACATGGAAAAGCATAAAAGGAAATTAAAAACTCCATTCAGATGCTTTAATCATCTAATTGAATTAGTTGAATTTGAAGATATCATCAAAAGAAGCCTTAACACTCCAATTAAAGGATATGAAGCTTACAAATTGGTTTCCAGGTTGAAGATTATTAAGGGTGAACTTAAAAGGATTTAAAAACATAAGTATAAGTTTGGAATCCAAAAGATGGTAGATCTAGCTAAGATTGAGCTAAAATGATATCCAAGATCTATTAAATATAGACCCCCTAAACTTGAAACTAATACCTACAGTGTCCTTAACCAATACCTATCTATACTTAAAACTCACAATTCTATCCTTAAATAAAAGGCCATGATTAATTGGATGAAGGAGAGAAACACCAACTCTGTTGTTTTCTTTAGATCTATCTAAAGTATAAGAAACTAAAACAAAATCTCAAGGATCCTAGATTAATTAGGTACCCTGTCTTTGACCAAGATCAACTAAAACATCTAGCCTTCCTTCATTTCCATTCCTCCATAAGATCTAAATCCCCTTCTTCAAGTTCTTTGAACTCCTTTTTAAATTCATTAGCCATTCCCTATCTTAAGACCGTTTAGACTCTCTTCTTGCCCCTATAACCAATTTTGAGATTAAAGGCACCCTTTTTAGCTTTAATACTATCAAATCTCCACGACCTAACAACTTCATTTTTTTTTTGTTTGCAAAAATCTTGGCATCTTTTCGAACCTCACGCTTGTAGAATGATAAAGGAATTCTTAAACTCTAGTCTCATCCTCAAAGAACTCAATAAGATTTTCCTCTGCCTTATTCCCAAAAAACCAAATCCCTCCACTTTCCAAGACTTTAGACTTATCTCTTACTGTAGCATCTTATACAAAACTTTCTCAAAGATCCTCGCTTTGAGGCTTAAACTTCTAATTAACTCTCTAATCAATTTTTCTCAAATTGTTTTTATTGCAGGTAGGAGCATCAAGGATAACTTACTAATAGCATATGAAGTATTCAAGGATTATCATTTAAATAAAAGTATCAAAAGTTGTGCCGTAAAGATTGACTTCACTAAAGATTTTAATAATTTCAACTGGTTCGATTCCCTCCCAAGTTCTTCAAATAGATCCACCAATGTATATCTACTCCAACCTATAGTGTTCTAGTTAATAGAGAAGTAACAACCTACTTCAAAGGTGCTAAAGGTATTAGACAAGGTGATCTTATCTGTCCATGTCTTTTTGCAATAGCAATTGAAGCCCTCACAAGGTTGTTAAACTATAAAATAGCTCAAAACAGATCCTTCAAATTCCACTAAAAGTCTTAAAAATTTATCAACCTATCATTTGTGGATGATCTTTTGTTATTTAGTAAAGTTGATGACAAATATGTCTAACCACTACCTGATGGGTTAAATATATTTACAGGTGTTTTTGTACTAGTTATAAACAAGGCAAAGAGTCAGAAATTTTCTCTCTAAAAACTTTGACGACATCACTCACTCTTTCCCTAATTTCAAGCTAATAATTATCAATAACTTCCCTTAAATACTTGGGAGTACCTATCTCAACCTCAAGACTCTCCTACTAAGATAGCAAACCTCTTTTTGATTAAATCATAGGAAAAACCTCAAGTTGTTGTTCTAAAAAACTTTCCTATGTGGGGTATAATTTAGTTGATACAATTTATTCAATTGTTTTCCCTAATTCTTCAATTTTTGACGCATTCACTGTAGAAAAAAGTTTGTTTTTATGGCTGGTTCTTAAGATTAATAACAATCCTATTAATCTACTCCCATAATAAGTGTTGTGATGTGGGCTAGATATCTCTATGCTCTTCTATCACCTTCTTTATATGACATACCTCTATTATTAGATAGGGCTATACTCTCTCCTACTCCTTAGTTCTAGCTTCTCTCTCTCTCCACCAAAATATAAGCTCCATTAAGCTTCATAACTAACCTCATATGCCTCATTATATCTAGGTTGATGATACTGATATGACAACATATGATCAATACTATAAGAGTATCAACTCTACCTAAGTTCTTTGATAACTTAATCAATTAAGTACCTCTATAGAGGATTCCCTTTTTCCTAATTTCTATCTATTCTAAATATTTGGCAAAATAGAAACCTAAGTTACAAAGTCACTAATATACTAGGCAACACAAATAAAACATATCAATAAGAGATACCAATATATTTCTTTCCCTCCTAACAATTTTAACAATCATCTAAGGATAGTAGAATGGAAATAGGTGCTCTTACTCTTCGATTGGTCATAAATGCTCATTTCCCCAAAGTTGAGCTCTTAAATTCCTCAAAGACATAGTTATTGAGCTTGTTGGGAAATTTGACTAAGGTATTGGGAAATTTGACCAAGGCATTCCTATCTTTTAACTCTGTATACTCAGGTGTATGAAACTTGCATCATGCTTTAAAATCATTAAATGACATTTTCATTTGATTTCCATCTACCCTAAACTTTATCGTATAACTCATGTCTAATTTTTCACTCTAATTCACCTAAAAAGTGGTAAGAATATTGAGGGTATGCTCCCTATATGAATATTGAATAATATTAAAGAATATGTTCTACCTAAATGTTCGATAGATCTCCTTACTTTTGAAGCTAATCCTATTGTCTCCAATGTAATCTAATTTATACTCCTATTTAATTCAAAAGGAAAAATTTTAAAATATGCATATCTCTTTGAAGGTGAGCATTGTATGCTTATTTGGAGCCATTTCTCATAGTTTTTACTCATCTAGTTGATGTGAATTAAATGGTTCTACCCTTCACTCTCTTACTTGTAGATGGTTGTTAACTTATTTTTGTAGTTAGATTGAGTGTCTAGAAGAAAAATAAGCAAGGAATAAGCTGAAATATAGAAATCCCAAAAATGGTTTTGGTGCTTTAGATTATAAGAAATCTAGATTTTGTGATTGAAAAGTTGGTGAATATTAATGAAAACCGATGAAAAATATCAAAATTTTAGTGGGTTAGGCTAGAAAACTTGATTAGGATAGCATTTGTTTGAAAAAAATTAGGAGAAACTAAGAGAAAATTAAAGAGGGAGAAGAAACTAAGAGTCCAACGTGACCTTTTATACTTTAAAATTTTAGCGATGTGGTCCATCACACAGTCATGGTGTAGACTATGGACAATTTTAGGTAGTAAAATTTTAGGACACAATTTGGGTCATGAACATAGCTTAGAATATATTGGCTCTTGAGAAACGATTTCTATGTGTTCTAGAACACTATAAGCCATAAACCCTCCTATCTTTAGTTGCCTAAAGATATTGTCTAAGATATGGGTATATCCCTAGGTTATAGATCTTTTTGATTCTCTTGACATGTAGACATAGTCTAGGACACATTCAAGTCCCAGGTTGTGTATCCTCTTAGGAAAACTCACATATCAATATGGTTTGGAATATGGTAGTGTCTTAAACTATATTTAATAATAAAATTCAACAAATACCTTGTTTTTGATATTTCTATTATCCTATTTCTTGGATGTCTTATCTCTAACACTCTTTAAAGTTTCTCTTCAACCTTATTTGTTCCTTCTTTTAAACTTTAACTACAAAATTATTAAAAAAAACACAAAATACCAAATAAAAACAACTAAAACAAGATATAAGTTTATAACCAATTTTATAAAAACAAAATCAAATGAATGCCAAATGAAATCCTAAAATGTTAGTCCATAATAAAATTAAAACGAAATTAAACTTTTAACTAGATTAGCTCCCAATAAGTGATTCTTTATGAGTCTTTTAGTTGGAATCTTTTAACAAACTTGATCAATTGTTGAGGTAATATGGTTGCTCCCTTTTTTATCACTACAAACAATGTGATGTAAAAGATCTTCTTCTCTCATCTTGACCTTCTTCTTTACTATTGCCATCATTTTTACTTATCATAGTCCTTTAACTTATGTCTTCTCTTCATAATTTCTTTCAAAATAGAGCTTGTCTAGAGTCCTTAATAAACATAAATGGCATTTCATCATTTAAAAATATGAGTTCTTGATTTTTTAAACCTAAATATTAGTTCACATTCCTTAATAATCATAAATACCATTTCATCATTTAAAAATAAGATTTCTTGATTTTTAATCCTAAATATTTATTCACCTTCCTTAGTATTAATTATGGAACATATATTAACTAGGGTCTACTTAGGATTAGTAATTTTTCTTCATCTTCTTTAATATCTATAATATAAAGATTAATTTGGAATATGAACATGTCATATTTCACCATCACATTCTCTTTAACAACTCTAAGACTTTTGATAGATCTATGTTTACATGTTATCTGGATTGAATTACTTGGTATTTGGTACTTTTATGGTATGATATATATATTTTTTTGGGTAAAAGACAATGAGCTACCCTATAGTTTAAGACACTTTTAAAAAGCCCCTTAATATTTAAAATTTTTAAAAAGATCCTTTTAGTTTTCAATTTTTAGAAAAATCCATTCTCTTATACATCGGTTAAAAATAATAATAAAATGCATATAATATGAACATCACACTTGTACCAATCAAATGTTACTTACATGATAATTCAACCTAGTTCTTAAACTTGAATTAAACTAATTAAATATGATCTAAAATTAACAATTTATTATAATTAATTTAAATCAAGTTTAATTAGTTTGGGTCAATTTTAAGAGTTGAGATGGATTATGATATTAGTGACATTTAATTAGTCCAAGTATGATATTCATACCGCTTGTGTTTCGTCATTATTTTTGTTTCCAAAGTCTAAAAGAAGGGGTTTTTCTAGAAAATAAAAAATAGAAGCAATTTTTAAAATAATCTTAAAAATTAAGGACTTTTCTCAGATTGTCTTAAAATACATAGGACATCTGTCTTTTATCCTAAGCTTTATAATATTTTTCTATGTTTAGTGTAACATCTCGTCCCCAAAATTTTCTTCGGGATGAATAAGTATGATTTAAATTAATTATGAGGTCCTTATAAAATTTTGCGAAAATTAATTATTATGTTGATGTTAGAAAGATTATATGATATAGGTTGATTGAATTAAAGTGTAAAGGTTATAAGAAT